>VZQC01012751.1:330217-393638 GCA_009823505.1 Rhizomys pruinosus | reverse complement strand
TTCCTTCTTCAGGGGTTTAAAATTTTTTTTGTAGAGATCTTTGGTGTCTTTGTTAGGTTCGTTCCTAGGTATTTTATTGTTTTTGAGGCTATTGTGAGTGGGAAGGTCTCCTTGTATTCTTTCTTCAGTTGCTTGTTGTAAAGAAAGGCTACTGATTTTTCTAGGTTAATTTTGTTTCCTGTCACTTTACTGAAGCTCTTAATCGTTTCTAGGAGTTTTCTGGTGGAGTTTTTAGCATCCCTTAAGTAAACAATCATATCATCAGCAAAAAGGGATAGCTTGACTTCCTCTTTTCCAATTAGTACTCCTTTAATTTACTTTTCTTGCCTTATTGCCCCAGCAAGTGTTTCAAGCACTATATTGAAGAGGAGTGGTGACAGGGGGCATCCTTGCCGAGTTCCTACCTTTAAAGGGAATGCTTCAGTCGTTTCCCCATTTAGGATGATATTGGCTGTGGGTTTCCTGTATATGGCTTTGATTACATTGAGGAATGATCCTTCCAATCCAATTCTCTCTAGGACTTTAAGCATGAAGGGATGCTGGATTTTGTCAAAGGTTTTTTTCTGCCTCAATTGAGATGATGGTGTGGTTTTTGTCCTTCAGTCCATTTATATGTTTGATGATATTTATTGATTTTCATATGTTGAACCATTCCTGAATCTCTGGTATGAATCCAACTTGGTTATGGTGGATGGGATTTTCTTTTAAATAACACTAATCTGCTTTCAGGATTCAGTGATAGAAATCCTTTCCAGAATCCTTCAGTCTTAGTCTGCTTTCATTGTGTTCATCACTTAGCAAGAGATTTGGGATTGTAAAATGCCATTTCAAGGACATTGTGGTAGCAGTCCTCCTTTTTCCAATGATCATACACAGATGTTTACAATAAAGATACAACCCTACTTTATGTTATTGTAAATACAGTCTGGATATAAGGAACTAACTATAGATGGAGACGTCCCAGTCCTATAGGGAAAAATGAGATAATATAGAATAAGTTCATCTATGCTCTTCTTCATGAATACTGTGGTTTGTATCAATAGAGTATGTATGTGCAATCTAGGACCTCAATATCTTGGCCAGATCCCAAATTCAAATTTACCCTACCTGTTTATAATTCAGAGCTGAAGAAAGGCTTGTTCTGTTCTCTAATATACATATGTACACATGTGGTGTGTAAGAGAAATTTTGAGTGTATGCAGAAGTCTTTGCTCCCAGCAATATGGAAACTTTTGGTGTCATCATGCCCTAGTCTGTTTATGTCACAAGGGCAGAGTTACTGTGAATTTTTTGAACAGCTTCCAGGTTGCTTTCTCTAGCTGTATCAGAGCCAAGGTATCCAAACAGTATTATAGGTAGACACAACTATCTTCATCGTGCAAATTAAAGGATGTCAGCAATTGTTTACTAGACAGCTCCCAATTTAGTGTAGCTGCTGATAAGGCACTTGAGTAGAATGTCTTTCTCCTTAAGGGAGAGAATAACAGTACTGAGATACTATCTTACAGAAGACAAGGACTCTTAGGGTCAGATATAGAAAAGGGAATTTAGGCCACATCAGGGTATGACAGAATGGCTTTAGGCATGCAAATTGAAGGCACTGGATAATTACAACAGAGAATGAACTAGGAAACATGAACACTCATTTTGTTTGCTTCCTATTGCAGAGAGGGAAGAGATAGGAAGAGGTTCACTTTAAATTCTAGCCATACCATTTATAAACTGTGCAAATCTAAGCAAGTTTTTAAACTAAACCTTATTTTTCTCATACATAACATAAAGGAAATGAGTAATGATCATGTAATATTACATAGTTGCAGGCTGTTATAAGAGTTAGAAAGTTATACATAAATATATATGTGTGTTTCTTAGAATTATTCAGTAAATGATAACCATATTAGTGTGTATTTTTTTGCCTTGGGATGATATGCATTTTCTGTTCATTGTATATGGAGTAATTTAATTTAAATTATATGCCATCATATTGGAGAGGAAGCAATAGCCCACTTCTTGCTACTTTCACATAGTAAGCTGCCAACTTTATAAAGCCTATTTCCTGTTTTCCTTCTGGTCTCAATGGAGCTAGTTTCAGAACCTTACTGTGTATTCTCCTTCGTTCATCACCCTGGATTTGGGAGTCATTCCATAAATTTCTATTATAGTTGTGACTTCCTACTGTTAGCTCATACAGTGCTTTTTTCTGAGTACAATTTAGAGTGTTTCCATCCTCAAGTAACTTTAATTTTCTCAGCTAGAAAATTTCTGCAACAAATACATGAATATAGGATTTCTATTTTATTGATGGTATTCTGTATAATTGTGCACTACAATTGTATGGGAGGTCCACTATTTCAATGGATTTTTCATTTATTTTGGAAAACCAGTGCTATTCCACCACCAAAGAAGTAAACTCTAATGTTTACCTCATATGGTGCAGTCTCCTAACCTCATCATATTTTGTTATCAGCCCTAATATTAGGCTTATGATATACAAATAAGCCATCTCCCTTGATCCTATATACTAATTTTCTTTTGCTATGCAACAAATTGTCACACATTTAGCAGTTAGGGACGAGAGAAATGTCTCAGTGGTTAAGAATACTGGCTGCTCTTGTAGAAGACCTGAGTTTTATTCCTAGCACCCACATGGTGGCTAATAACTATCCTTAACTCCATTTCCAGGGAATCTGACACCATCTTCTGGCCCCTATGGCATTGCACATATGTGGTACACTTGCATATGTACAGGTAAAATACTCATACACATAGGATAAAAGTAAATAATAAAATAAAAATAAAATAGTGCCATTTATTAACTCACAATTCTGTACATTAGAAGAGTTGATTGAATTTTATGCTCTGGATTCACAAGGCTAAAATCAATGTGTTAACTTGCCTGGGCCCATATGCATGATGCTGGGAAAGAATCCATTTTCATGCTCATTCTATATCATCAGTAGAACTCAATACTTTGCAGTCATGAGAATAAGATTTAATTTCCTTGCCATTAGCTAGGCCTTTTCTGAAGCCCTAGAAAGCACTTATAATTCTTTACCATGTTACCTCCTCCATCTTGAAAGCTAGCAACAAATCTCTCTTTTTTTTTTTTTTTTTTTTTTTTTTTTTTTNTTTTGGTATTTTTGAGACAGGGTTTCCTTGTAGCCCCAGCTGTCCTGGAACTTGCTCTGTAGACCAGGCTGGCCTTGAACTCAGCAACAAATCTCTCTTATACGTCTAACCACACTATCCTCTCCATTTTTGCCACCAGCTTGACACAGCTGTCTGCTCTCTAAAGAGTGCCCATAATTTACACATAGACAACCTCCACTTTGCCTTGTAATATACAATAATCTTGGGAATAAGGTGATAATGGGAATTAAGATCTTTGCTCTTGTGTCTCTTATTCCATGTATTGCCTAACTTCATTTCATAACTGGTGTGGATCCTACTGCAACCATGTTTTACCATTGTCTTTCATTTTCTCAAAATATTGTTATTCGGTTAACCTAACCTAGTAACTTAAACTTTATTCTTAACCCTAGGTTGATGAGAAAAGTAGGACCTCATACTCATGCATGTATGATGATTTTCAGTAAATTACGTTTTGTTTGGAATATTGCAGTAGTTCTTTAAGACCAAAGATAATACACTCTAGCAAGTACAGCTCTCCCAGTGCTATTAGAAAGACTTTTTATAATACAATTTTGATGATGTCGATCTATGTTTAAAATCGGGAGGGTGGCTGGAGATACGGCCTAGTGGTTAAGAGCACCGACCACTCTTACAGAGGACCCGGGTTCGATCCCCAGCACCCACATGGTGGCCGAGAACCATCTGAAACTCCAATTCCAGAAGAACTCCAGTTCCAGGGGAATCTGAGACCCTCTTCTGACCTCCACGGCATTGCACGACACGGGTGCACAGACTTGCATGCAGACAGTACATTCATACACATACAGAAATAAATAAAAAATTTTAAAAAAATCAGGGGGGGATAGAGGGAAACCTCAGTGGTTAAGACCATTGGCTGTTCTTGCAGAAGACCCAGGTTTGAAAACCAGCGCCTACATGGTGGTTAATGACTATGTGTAACTCAGGTTCCAGGGGCTCCAATGCCCTCTTTTGTCCCCCATGGGCACTGCACAACACAGATGCACTTGCACACATGCAGGCAAAACATTCATATACATTAAATAAAAATCAATCAATCAAAAATCATAGGATGAAGCTAGGTATAGGCCTTTAATCCCAGTACTTGGAAGACAGCGACAGTAGATCTCTGTGAGATTGAGGAGAACCTGGTCTATATAGCAGTTCCAGACCAGCTGCAGCTAGAGGGAGACCCTGTCTCCAAAAAAATAAAAATAAAAAAAAATAAATAAAAAAAATCATCAGATGATTTTACATAACTTTTACAAAAAAATTTCATGTCTTACATCATATAATAAATAATATTTAACCATTTTTCAAATTTTGTTCCTCACATTCCCCCTTCAAGAACCCATCCCCAAACTATACTAAATCAGTAACTCAGTTGTTCATTGTTTATGTCATGGTTTTCTATGGTTTCATATCTTATGCATACAGAATTCATTTATTTTACTGGAACCCCTTCTCATATTTTAAATCTTCTATTCATCCTCTAAGGCATATTTCAAATATCACCTTGTGAAAATGTCTCTGTTTTTTTTTATTTTTTTATTAATTTTTTTTCTTTCTGTATGTGTATGAATGTACTGTCTGCATGCAAGTTTGTGCACCCGTGTCATGCAATGCCACAGAGGTCAGAAGAGGGTGTTGGATTCCCCTGAAATTGGAGTTCTCCTGGAATTGGAGTTTCAGACGGTTCTTGGCCGCCATGTGTGTGCTGGGGGTCGAACCCGGGTCCTCTGTAAGAGCGGTCAGCGCTCTTAACTGCTAGGCCATCTCTCCAGCCCAGAAAATGTCTCTGTTACATTTATCACTTTGACTCAGGCCAAAGCTCACATTCTTTAACTGAATAGTCCTTATCCCTCATCAAATCACATTGAGTTTATGACTTTGTGCCTGTGTAGCCAGAGTACTAAGATTTATCCATTCTCTTGCTTTGTTTTCTCCTGAATTGTAAAGGAAGGTAAGCACACATTAGGCACTTACTATGTGAATCAATGTTTGTATGCATACTAAATATGAAGATATAGACAAATTGGTTTGTACCTATTAAAGGGGCTGGAGAGATGGCCTAGTGGTTAAGAGTGCCTACCGCTCTTACAGAGGACCCGGGTTCGATCCCCAGCACCCACATGGTGGCTGAGAACCGTCTGAAACTCCAATTCCAGGAGAACTCCAGTTCCAGGGGAATCCGAGACCCTCTTCTGACCTCCGCGGCATTGCACGACACGGGTGCGCAGACTTGCTTGCAGACAGTACATTCATACACATACAGAAATAAATAAAAATTAATAAAAAAAATCTTCAAGACAATTCACTTAATGATAACTAAGAACTAAAACTATTGTGATTCTTAACACTAAATAATTTAAGCTTTTCTCCTGCCCACCCACCCAGAGGCCCATTTGCCTCACCTACAGCTCCAGCTCTTGCTCTGGGTGAGTGAGACAGAGTACTGCCACCCAACCAGGAGCCTGTGTGCCTTGGCTACAGCTACATCGCTGAGTGGGTCAGACAGAGCCATGCCCACTAATCTAAAGGCCTGTCTCCCATGTGAACAGGCAGTTCTGCTCCCAGCCAGCAAAACAGAAACCCAGAGGCCCATGTGGCTCTGCTCCCAGAGAGATTCCAGAATCACTATCCACTAGCTAGAGAACACCTCCAGACCCTCATCTGGCTCTAGGCTAGGCCCTGGTTCTGGATCCACATTCAGATGCTTACAACCAGCCCCAGAGAACTGGTAGGTGTACCTTACTTGGTGCAGGGCTGAAGCCTGCCTTATTGTCACCTGTTCTGGGCCTTTTAGAGGAGCTCAAGACTAGCTGGGCAAGAACTAGCTGTTTCCTCCAGTACAAAATCAGAAATGAAAACTCGAAGCCTAGATCATCCAGTCTTTCATACCTAATAAGAAGCCAACAAAGGCACCTGAAGAAAACAAGCAAAGTAGGTCTTCAATGCAACAAAGAAACATTTGACTTTCTATTTTTGGTCTTTTTGAGACAGGGTCTCCCTGTAGTCCCAGCTGTCCTGGAACTCTCTCTGTAGACCAGGCTGGCTTTGAACTCATAAAGATTCGCCTGCCTCTGCCTCCCAAGTGCTAGAATTAAAGGTGTGTGCCACCACGCCTGGCTGAAACATTTGACTTTCATAGCAGAACAACCAAAGAAATCCACATGCCAAAATCACAATGAAAAAAACAATAACGTGAAAAACCCAAATAATAAATCTCTGTTAAATACTACCAATCCTGTAGAAGATGCCTACAATGAGGTCCCTGTAGATGTAACCCAGGACACAGAGCTTAAAAAGAACTATCATTAACATAATCAAAGAATGCAAGGAATTTAAAGGATACACAAACAAATAAATCAAAGAATTGAAAGAAAATAGGGACAAGCTAAAAGAAGATAGGTCTAAACTAAAAGAAGATAATGATAAACTTGAGAATGAATTCACAAAACATATGGAAATGCTGAAGAAAATTCAGGCTGAAATGAAAAAAAGAAATGGAACACTCAACTAGCCATTGGGGAAAAAGGGGAGAAAGCCTCAGGAACAGAATGAATGATGTAGAAAATAGAATATCAAGACTGGACAATAACATGGAAGAATTAGAATGTTCAGGCAAAGATTATGAAAAAAAAATTAAAACACAGAGGAGTGAAATAATCAGGAAATGTGGGCCACTATGAAAAGATCAAACCTACACATAATAGGTATAGAGGATGGAGAAGAATCTCAGAATAATGGCATTAACCAGATCTTCCACAGGATTGTAGAAGAAAATGTCCCCAAATTGAGGAAAGACATACCCATACGAATACAAGAAGCACATGGAGCACCAAATACACAGGACCAGAAAAGAACTTCTCCACATGATATCATAGTAAAACAATAGATGCTCAAAACAAAGAGAGAATATAAAAGATGCAAGAGAAAAACAAGTGACATATAAAGAGAAACCCATCAGAACTAAAGATGATTTTTTTTATTGATGCTTTGTGTATTTCATACAACATTTTCCAATTCAGTTCAGGCATATATCCCCTTCCCTTCCCCCCACCCCACCCCTACCCATCCCAGGTCATGCATTCTGCTGTAAGTTTTCTGCATCTTTCTCTGCTTTTTTGTTTTGTTTTTTTTTTTTCATTTATTTTAACAATAAGTGATAATTTGTGAGTACAAGCATCCTTCATGTAAAACCAATTTGCAAGCAGTTGTGCCCAAACCCACACAGCTCATGGGTCCCACCATCCACCAGGGGGGGCTTGTATGTCCAATCAAGTTGATCAAATGAGTGTCCAGTCTATATTGTTGTAGTTTCACCATTAACCCCAATCGAAGCCCTTACATTCTACCACGCAGACATCAGGCCCCTCTGTGGAAGATGATTTTTTAATGCAAATTGTGAAAGCCAGAAGAGCTTGGACTAAATAATTCCTAGTTCTAAATGACAATAGATGGCAACCCAAAATTCTTTACCCAGTAAAAATCTATTACACTTGAAGAGAAATAAAAATCTTTCATGACATAAATAAGCTCAAAGAATACATGTCCAGAAAATCAACCCTTCAGAGAATACTTGAAGCAATACAAAGAGCAGAAGAAAGAAATGACTATACCCCAATGACAACAAAAAGAAATTAATGAGGGTATAACTGTGGAAATACAAACCTAGACCAAAAATGCAAACAGAAAGTAAATTGATGAGAGGCAATATATCTCTCTCAATAATAACTTTAAATTTTAATGATCTGAGTTCCTCAATCAATAGACACAGAAGAGTAGATTAGATTAGGAAACTAAATCTATCTTGCTGTCTACAAGAAGCCCATCTCACCTTCAAGGACAGACACTATCTTAAGGTGAAAGGGTGGAAAAAATATTCCAAGCAATTCGTACTATGAAGCAAGCAGGAGTTGCTACTCTAATATAAGACAAAATAGACTTCTAACTAAAACTAATAAGAAGAGATGAAAGGGGTCAGTACATTCTTATCAAAGAAGATACCATAATAATGATTATATACACACCCAACTCTCATGCACCAAATTTCATAAAACAGTTCTATGAGACTTTAAGGCACAGATTAATCCTAACATACTAATAGGAGGGGACCTCAATATGCCACTGTGTCCATTAGACAGGTCAACTGACAAAGAATAAACAAAGAAGCATCTGAACTGAACAATATGATATACCAAATGATATTTGGTATATCATATTGTTATGTGTTATACCAACAGATATTTATTATTATATTTATTATTATATTATTGTTATATCTGTTATACCAACAGATATTTAATAAATATTCCACCCCAGCACCAAAGAATATATTTTCTATTCAGCATCACATACTCCCAAATTGACCACATACTGGGACATAGAACAAACCTCAACAAATACAAAAAATTGAAATAATTTGATGTATTCTATTAGACCACAATGCAATAAAGCTTAATATTAATACCAGAAGAAACCTTAGTAACTACATGAACTCATGGAGGTTAAACAACACACTCCTGAATAATGAATGGGTCAAAGGAGAAATTAAGAAAGAAATAAAACTATTCCTAGAATTAAACAAAAGAACAGTACAACACAACAAAACATATGCAACACTTTAAAAGCAGTCTTAACAGGGAAATTTATAGCTCTAAGTGCCTACATTAAAAAAATAAAAACAACAACAACAACAGAAAGTGCACGAATAAATGACCTAACACTGCACCTAAATGGTGTTGGCAAAACTGGATCAACTTTTGTAGAAGAATGAAATTAACCCCTACTTTTCACCTTGTACAAAAGTCAACTCCAAATGGATAAAGACCTCAATGTGAAACTCGAAACTCTGAAAATGTTAGAAGAAAATATGGGCAGTAACCTACAAGACATAGTTGTAGGAAAAGAGTTTCTAAATTAGAAAGCAGTTGAGCAGGAAATAAGGTCAACCATCAACAAGTTGGACCTCATTAAATGAAAAGCTTCTGTACAATAAAAGAAATAATCAAAGAAATGAAGAGAAAATCCACACAGTGGGAAGAAATCTTTACCAGTGTCACATCAGACAGAGGTTCAACTTCCAGAATCCATAAATTACTCAAAAAGCAAAAGAGCAAGAAAACAAATGACCCAATCAAAAGATGGACTAAAGATCTGAACAGAGACGTCTCAAGAGAAGAATTAAAGATGGCTGACAAACATCTTAAAAAGTGTTCAACATTAGTAGCAATTACGGAAATGCAAATTAAAACCACTTTAAGATTTCATCTTATTCTGGTAAGACTGGCTATGATCAAGAAAACAAATGATACCAAACTCTGAAGAGGTTGCGGGGGAAAAGGTAATACTCGTTCACTGCTGGTGGGATTGCAAACTCCTGCAACCTCAATGGAAAGCATTATGGAGAACTCTTAATAGAGTAAAAATGAACCTACCATTTCATCCAGTCATACCACTCATGGGTATATACCCAAAGGACTCATCCTATTGCAGAGATGCATGCAGAGCCACGTTTATTGCAGCTCTTTTCACAGTAGAGAACAGCTGGAAGCAGCCCAAGTGTCTCTTAAGTGATGAGTGGATAATGAAAATGTGGAACATTTACACAATGGAGTTCTATGCAGTGGTAAAGAAAAATGACATCATGAAATTTGAAGGTAAATGGATGGAGCTAGAAGCTGTTATGCTAAGTGAAGTAATACAGACTCAGAAAAACAAACTACGTATGGTGTCCCTCATTTGTGGATCCCAGCACCAAATCCCTATATGTATGTCAAGATCAAGTGAATGAGAGAGTAATATGCAATGGGATTGCCCCAGAAAAATATACTGATGGATTTCATATTATCAGTATTGGGAGACTGCCTTGATCAGCATTCTCTGATACCTGCCACTGCCAGTGCTGTTTGGGAAATAATAAAAAGAACAGGAATTGAAACATTTGGTAAAAATGTGGTCATGGCTGGAACATCCAAGAACGTAGGCATGCTACTGCCATGCTTCTGCAGAGAGACGGAAAGCATAAGTGCCCCAGGGGTGATGCAACAGTGACAATAGAGCACAGATACACTCCCAGAGAACAACTGAAGTTCCATCCTGCTAGAAGATATTATTGTAGTGGCTGCAGGCTTTCAAACCTGAAGAGAGGTACTGTAACCACAAATAGACAGATGGGTATATCTTGCCTGTAGGAAGAGAAAGAATGTTTTATTTAGTGTCTGGTAAGAAATGAGTGATGTTACCCAGTGATCTGTATTTGTCAGTAGGAGGAAAATACCACAACGGAAGCTCCTTTCTGAGTCAGAGGCTCCCAGGGATTCCCAAGTTGATTACATTTGATATGGTTAAAGAAGGTGCTGCAGAAATTGATATGGGTATCAACTTTGTCCAAGATCCTATGACAGGAAGGAGAAAATTAGTTGAAGATGTGGACTTTGATGCTGTTTGGAAGAAGGCCAGCTTTATCACTCCTATACCTGGAGGTGTGGGACCCATGACCCAGGCAATGCTTCTGCCAAACACTCTTCTGGCTGCTAAAAAACATAATGTATTAAATCTACTGGGAGAGCAAAGAAAACCAAAGTAACACTGCTCATTTATTTGACAACAGGCAATATACTTCATATTTTATTACAAAGCTATATATTTCTACATTGTATTTATTTTTTGATTGATGGATGGAATCATTGTGCCTCAGATAATTTTGACATTATGTTTTCCTGGTAAAAGACCTTGAGTTTTAACAACAAAATCATTCCAATGGAAAAAAAAAAGAATTTAAGCTTTTTCTCAAAATTCTATTAATTATTATGTTCTATACTAGGACTGGTATATTTCTTATGAAAAATATATGCCTTCTATCAAATTACTTACTCTTTAAGAAAAATTAACACCTTTAACAGGATAATCATGCTCCAATCTAGTAATTCAAACTGTGTATAATAACACAGAGGTTGACTACCTTTGGTTGAAAGAGTCAAGAAATGTTTTATTATATAGGGCTTTTTTCTTGTGCTTTTTATGTGTTACCCTATTCATTTGAATTGCCGTTTCTCTAATTTTTCATCATGGTAGGGTTATATCTGCTTTGTTCCACAACTGAATGTAATTGAATATAAATGAATATCATATAGAGATTGGCTGAATTTGAAATTGTTTTTTGGGACTCTAGAATTTAATTTGTTCCTTCAAGTGTAGAGTTAATTGATAGAAACCACGAAGCAAAGAAAAGGCTTTATATGGGAAATTGCAGAGAATTTTACCATCATTAGTTAAGTATATTAAGTCTAGTCATTTGAAATCCTATATTTTTCTTAGTGCAGATTGTTAAAAATTGTCATTCTCCAAGTTGAAGTTATTTAACTTGTTTATTTTACTTATACAGTGTTTATGTAGTCTGAATATGGTCATCTTTCATGAAATGCATAGATGTTATTTCTATTACACTTTAAAAAGAGTCATTAAAACATCATTTTGTTATAGAATGCAGTTTTATTAAATAAAAATTAAATTAAATCTCAAGTATTGGATTCTATAGATAACTCAATTATTCTCATTTTAGGAGGGAATGATGGGCTTTTTCTTGCTCTGTTAATTTCCAATGACATTCTTAATTTAGAATGCTTTCCTTCCTGAGGATTAATTCCTTTTTGTATATATGTACAAGAAACTTTCACTATTAAATGCTCAGAGGTCTCTGGTGAGCACAGATGCTTTTGCAGTTTCTAATTGGTCAGTCTGCCTGTACCGAATTCCTTATAAGTTTTGGTTTCTGGAATGATTCATCCATAGGTAAGAAATATCCTGTTGATATTATACAGGAAGGGATTATACTCAGCCTTATGAACAACACTTCTTTGAAAGTCAAGGACTACTCACCAGTACTGCAGATTAAGGATACTGATTAGAAAATGTAGATAAGTCCGCAGAAACAGATGAAGTACATGAGTCTTAAAAAAATAATTCCCCAGGAAAAAGAACGATCTGAAATTAGAAAGTTGGTTCTTTTTCTCCTGTGATATACTATATTTTAAAAATATTTTATTGTTTTTGTTTTTGTTCATTTCACATAATAAATCTTAATCAAATTTAGAACACCTTTCCCATAGTGCCCCCACCAGATTTCATGTATATTATATTGAAACTTGAGTGATTGACTTGCAAAAAAACAAAACAAAAAAAAAAAAAAAAACTAGAAATAACTTGATGTGCCCTCTCCCTTTATACATGAAATAATGGAGGTCCAGATTCAGGCAGGGGCTTGCGTCAAATTTGTAGGTGGTTAATGGCAGAGTCTGAACTATCCTGACATCTTCTGGGCCAGTGTATGTTTTATCATACCATGTTGCTTTTCTTTGTGTTTTTCCTCCCCTATTTTAACAATAGTAAAACTATTACAATTAAATAAAAAATTTACTCTAAAATTATTGCTATTTCCCTATCCTTCTTGGGTGTACCCCATCTGTAGAAGCTGAGGGGATTAGCTAGTAACATGCTTGGTTCTTAAGACCGTGTTGCTACTTTTCAAAAGGAATGATTTGGGAAATGCTTTTTACATGCTCAGTAGAGTGTACAACTCTGGTATGGGAGAGAAACCTCTTTTGTACTGTATGAGAGCTCCTTTGTTGCTTTACACTGTAGACCTTTTTAATGGAAGGAAAGGGGAACAAGGCTATTATGTTCTTTTGCATTTACAATTCAGAATTATGTCCTTGGTGGAATTGAAAGAAATTTCACGATGGGATATTAGGAAGTGTTAAGCCTACTCAGGCAATTATTTATCAGTCTATTTCAAGCCTTTCCACATTAAAAAAAAGTGATGAAATAAAATCGAAATAGTGTACAATGAGTTTGATGAAATCTTGTAAGTACTTTTGGTTGCTAGGGAAACATCTTCTTTTGTCTCTATTTAATGTGACTTCCCTCTCTGTGGCTTGACTTCTTGAGAGTAGATATTTGTTTTTAAAGAGAAACAAAATTCCAACCTTATGGCAAAAGAATAAGCCCTCTCCAACTTTCTTTTTTAGACTCGAATTCAAATTAAGTAGAGATATCATGTTTACTTGCAAGGATAGCCTTAGGAAAAGTGGAAAAGTATTCAAATTTGGGCTTTTTGAAGTCTTTGTTTTCTCTGGTGTTTCATCCTCATCTCTTGGTATCTTGGGGTTACATTTCAGCTGCTTTTTATTACATCCTCCCAAGCTCCCTTCTAACAAGGAACCTCAATACCACCCACACTCCCAGCCCAACCCTAATTTCCTTTTCCTGTGCTCATCCTTTCTGACATTGTTCATTGCTTTACAAAGGGCCAGCTGGCTGAAAGAGTTGGCTTTAATAGGTGTTGCTTTGTTCACATATTTGTCCCTTAGCTGAGTCCTTACACATAAATTTATTTTGCTATAGCAAAACTTTATCCGTGAGTTGCTCATCCTTGCCATTATTGACATTTTAGACCAGATAATTAATGCATTGTTATGTTAGTAACATTCTTGCCTCTACCCAGTAGGTGTTAGTGGCAAGTGCTCCAGTGTGATAATCCAAAATGTGTTCACACATTGTTAAAAGTCAAGAGGAGATCCAGATAACTCTCAGTTGAGAGCCATTGCTTTATCCTAAAAGAACCATTTTCTTTGGGCCATTTCAGGAGCTGCAGATTTTTTTTTTAAATTAGTTTTTTATTGATGCTTTGTGCATTTCATACATTTTTTCCAATTCAGTTCAGGCTTATTTCCCTTTCCCTCCCCCCCACCCCCACCCCATCCCAGATCATGCATTCTGCCATAACTGTCCTGCATCTTTCTCTCAGTTTTTTTTTTTTTTTCATTTTTAGCTATAAGTGATAATCCATGAGTACAAGCATCCTTCATGCAAAACCTATCTGCAGGCTGTTGTGCCCAAACACCTACAGCCCCACCATCCAGTGGGGGGTGACAGGTTGTTTGTTCAATCAAGTTGATCAAATGAGTGTCCAGACTACATTGCTGTAGTTTCACCATTCACCCCAATCGCAGCCCTTACATTCTACCACGCCCCCTCTTCCGCAGGTTGTTCCCTAGGCTTAGAAAAGGGGCACAGGTGGATGAGAGGTAAAACAGTCCACTCTCTCTGGAGCTGTTTACTTGGACTCTGGTCAATTCTGGCTGTTTCCTTTCATGGGCTGACAGTTTGTCCAGGAATAACCTTTCGATCCTACTAATGAAGAACAAGCAATTAGATATATAGGTATTTAAGCAGCACTAATAGTTATGGTAGGTTACTTTAGCATAGACACATGTTTGGATATGTTAATCCATGAATTACAATTTTCCCCCCTGTTAAATATGACAGGGTCTTACTGTGGCTTATAACATCTCCTAACCTGTAGAGGATGTAAGCTTGTGGCATCAGCCATGGGTTATTTCTCCAAGGGGAGAGCCAATAGCCAATTAGATTTGGGATATACAGGCACATGGCTGCCTCTGCTGCACAGTATTTCCAGGCAGGTGAGGTGTAGCTGGTGCTGATGGTGGAGTCTTGCTTGACTCAGGGAGACCCATATTTGCTTTATTGGTTTAGTGGCCTTTGGTAACACTCTCTGGCATTCCAGAGGCCATCTGTACACTTGCATGTGTGGTCTCAATACATCCCTCCCATGTTAACGTCAGGTCTTCGGCAGCAGGGTCTTATTGCCTCTCCTCCTGTAGGTATCCCAACTTAGAGGCAAGGAGCCCTTACCTTTTGTGGGGCCTTGGATCCCCTGGCCAACATCCACCTGGTAGAACAATCCATTGCTGATGTCAGAGCTCCTGTATTAATATATTTTGCCTGAGTGCAGGGGAGACGCCATAATGCGCCAGGCCAGGAGCTGCAGATTAGACAGTGGAATGAATATATTTGAATGTTTTGAAGGCATATATTGTGGAAGTTTAGTTAACTTTCTACTCTTGTACACTATAACTAATAGAATGAAATGTTTATATTCTGAGGGCCTACTTGATCATATTTAATGTTTTATTGAGGCATCATTTTAATTATGTAGCTAAGTAAATTGTGATAAATAAATACTCTTGAGTTACCTTCATACAGGTCATGTTTAGTACCACTACTTCTTAAGTTTTAAATTTTTTTTTCATGTGTATGTGTGTATTGCCTGAATTTATATAATTGCACCCATGTTATGCAGTGCACAGAAGTCAGAAGAGTAAATTGGAGTCCCTGGAACTGGAGTTACGGATGCTTGTTACCAACATGTGGGTCCTGGGAACCCAACCTGCTTCCTCTGCATGAGCAGCCAGTGGTCCTAACCACTGAACCATCTCTCCAGCCCCTGCTAGCATTTCTTTTATATCATGTCTTTTTCTTTTAAAAAATATTTTATTTATTATTTTTAGTGTATGTGTATGAGTGTATTGCCTGAATGTATGTAAGTTCAATACCCTTGGAGGTCAGAAGAGGGCGTTGGATTTCCCTGGAACTGAAGTTATGGAAGGTTGTCAGCTGCCATATGGGTGCTGGGAATTGAACAGTGCTCTTAACCACTTTGCCATCTCTCCAGCCCCTCATTTTATTTTCTTATGTCTTTTGCTAGAGGTAATGTTTATCTGTCTTGTGTTACCTTAGATGAGTTTTATCCATTGTAGAATTTCCTATTACTAGAATCATATAGTGTGTAGCAATTTATGTCTAGCTTCTTTCATTCAGTATACTATTTTTGAGATTCATTCAGGTTGTTTCTTATATTAGTGTTCTTTTTCTTACTCAATAGTAATTTGTTATATAACACTATTTATCCATTCATGTGTCAATGGACATGAGTTGTTTGTGGGTCTTTACTATTGTAGATGAATCTTCTAGGAACATTTGTGTAACTTGGTTGTAGTGGTGTATACCTTTACTCAGGCAGTATTAGGAGGAGCTCTATGTGCTTAAGGTCAGTCTAGTCTCCATAGTAAGTTTCAGGCCAGCCAGTGTTGCATAGTAAGACCCTGTCTCATCATCATTATCAACACAAAGAACATTCATGTGAGAAAGTATTTGTGGACAATAGTATTTATTTTATTTGTGTATGTCCATTTCTGTATGTGTGTATATGTATGTATGTATGTATCTATCTATCTATCTATCTATCTATCTATCTATCTATCTCTATCAATCATCTATCTCTTCTTACCTACCTCCATACCTATTCATGAATTAGAATTAATATGTCATACATAGTTTCTTTAAATATTTTGTGTAATTAAAAGATTGCATTTCATTGCTAGAATAACAATCCAGAAATTTTAAGATAAATAAAAAATATGTAACGTGATTAATAAGAGTATGGGTCTTGGCTGGGTGTGGTGGCCAGCCTTTAATCCCAGCACTCAGGAGGCAGAGACAGGCAGATCTCAGTGAGTTCAAGGCCAGGCTGGTCTACATGTACATAGTGAGTTCCAGACCAGCTGGGTCTTTAGGGATACCCTGTCTGAATAAGACCAAAACAAAAAAAAAAAACAAAACAAAAAAAAAAAGAGTATGGCTTTTGGGCTAGATGGCATGGTGTCATGTATTTGTAATGCCAGCATAGGAAGGGTGATTTAGGAGGATTGTGAATTCAAACTCATAAGGAGAACTAGGATTGAGGGCTGGGGGTTCAATAGACTTGAATACAAATTTTAACTCTACTACTTAATGGTTATGTGTGCCTCAGTTTCCTCATTTATAAAATGAAGGTTAAAAATAGTTGCCTCAGAGAATAAAATATTTTGAGAAGTAAATACAATGTGCAGGCTAACATACCTCCCATAGTACATGTAACATAAAAACAATAATTCTTGTAATTGTTGAAATTATTATTGAATTGTAAACATGACAATTCTATTGTTTTATAGAAAGTGTGTCTAATTAGATTTTGTTATTCTGAAACGTACATCTCTGAGTGGTTATATAGGTTGGAAAATCAAGATAGGAAAAGTTGGTAGACATATAACTGAGTATAATGAATAGGGCTGTTAAATATTCTGAACGGTGGAGAAAAGAGATAAGAATAGTGCAAGAGCTAGGTGTGGTGGTGCATGCCTTTAATCCCAGTGCTCAGGAGGCAGAGGCAGATCTCTGTAACTACAATTCTAGCCTGGTCTACAATGTGCGTTCTAGGCCAACTGAGGCTGCTGGAAAACTGTCTCAAAAACGCACACAAAAAAAGAAGAGTTTATGGATGATCCAAGATTATCTGATGCAGAGAAGTTGAGCACTGTAGTCTGTTAGAAAAAAAGTAAAAATAAGAAATATCAAGGATGATTGTAATGGCTCTCTCAAAGAAAGACTGAAACTAAATTGCTCAGAACAAAGGAAGGGCAAGACAATTCTCAGGATGGGATTTAGAACTGGAATTCTCCATTAATTTTGTCTCCAGATTCTTATGGATATCTTTCGAAAGCTAAAGATATTTATCTTACAAAAAAAATCACATGTATGTCTGCCTACAAAGTTTGGTTATATCAGAAGATCAGACTCCCCAAAACTTAAAGAAGGGGACTTCCTAAGAATCCACATACTTGGATCAAAAGGGTTGCCTCAGAAACATAAGCTTTGTATGACTTGAAACTATAGTTTGGATCTAAGGAACAGATATATCTTTAGCAACCAAAAGAGCTGAAACTGTTCAATAGTGAAGTAGGAATAGAAGGTGGAGATGAATTGGAAAGGCATGGCAGTCAATGACATAAAGTTCAGCTGTCAGAGGAGCTGGCTTTTCTCTGACGTTTCCCAAGAATAGATTATAAAATATATATATATAGTATATATATATATATATATATCTGTCTGTCTAGCTGTGTGTCAAAGCCTATGGCTATGTCTGTGGCTGTCTGTGTGTGCATGCAAAATACAGATCTATGCTATGTGTTTATTAAGTTCCTTGAGTAACATGAATATTTCATGCTGAAACTTAGCAGATGTGGTAATTGTTAAGATAATCTAGACTAGAATATCAAAAACCTTTAGCGTTTATGAAGGACTACTATCAATTTAATCATGAAGGGGTTAACAGGGAAATTTTCTAAGTGACTATGGCTTACATAGAAGATAAGAATAGAGGCTGAAGAGATGGCTGGACAGTCAAGAGCATTAGCTGTTTTTACAGAAGACCAGATTTTGGTTCCCCAAACCCACATGGCAGCTAACAACCATCTATAACTCCAGGTCCAGTGGATCCGATGCCCTCTTCTGGCCTCTGTGGGCATTGCATGACATGGGTTCACTCATACACATGCAGGCAATACTCATATACATAAAATAAATTAATAAATTAAAAATAAGAAGAAAGTAAGAATAATTAGAATCTCAGTCATACAGATCACAGGTGGTTCTTGGCTGTTTTCTACCACATAGCATTGCCTTGTCTCTTTTATTTAGAAAGAAGCCAAGAAACTAAGTATGTATTTAAAAGTACCCCAAATCTTGTCTTGTCACTTTAAGGCATTGAAAGCTTTTGACTTTAGAGTAACTAAATTTATAGTTACTGAGTTGGTTGATGGGTTATATTGTTTGCAGTGTTATATGAGTGAATTTTTACTGTGATACCAGAATTTCAGGAAAGGACAAATATTGTTCCATATTATTAATATGTAGAAATAGGTTTTTATAACCTGAAACATATTTTCGGGCTTTATGATATATGTAAATATGCAAGAAGATATGTTGACATATTGACAAAGATAGAAAATATGTTGGTAAATAGTAATCTCTTGGGGCTGGAGAGATGGCTCAGCGGTTAAGAGCACTGACTGCTCTTGCAGAGGACCCAGGTTCGATTCCCAGCACCCACATGGCATCTAAGCATTATCTTTAACTCAAGTTCCAGGGAAATACAACTCCCTCTTCTGACCTCCACGGCATTACACAACACAGGTGCACCAACCTACCTGCAGACAGTACACTTAAACATATAAAAATAATAATAAAAAATAGTAATCTCTCAGAAATATATATTGTTTTATTTATGTATTTTTTGTCTTTTCGAAACAGGGTTTCCCTGTTGCCTCAGCTGTCTTAGAATTTGCTCTGTAGACCAGGCTGGCCTTGAACTCACAAAGATCTGCCTGCCTCTGCCTCCCAAGTGCTAGGATTCTAGGCGTGCGCCACCACGCCTGGCTCAATTTATGTATTTTTTTTAAAGTTAATTTCTCTTTTTTAATTTTTTTTAATTTTATTTATTTCTGTATGTGTATGAATGTACTGTCTGCATGCAGGTTTGTGCACCCGTGTTGTGCAATGCCGCGGAGGTCAGAGGAGGGTCTCGGATTCCCTTGGAACTGGAGTTCTCCTAGAATTGGAGTTTCGGACGGTTCTTGGCCGCCATGTGAGTGCTGGGAATCAAACCCAGGTCCTCTGTAAGAGCAGTCGGCACTCTTAACCGCTAGGCCATCTCTCCAGCCCAATTTATGTATTTTTAAGAACAAGGTAAAAGCTAGAAAAGTATTCGCTATAGCCTATGCATATTAGGTACCTCACAGAATTGGAATTGCAGAAGAGAAATAGTACTTAAGATGAGATGATAACTTTTGCTTTTTTAAAAAAATGTATCACATTAAAATACAGCTTAAAAAATGTCCGTTGCTGGAGCAATCGCTCAGTTGTTATGAGCACTGACTGCTCTTGCAGAGGACCAAGTTTGGATTCTTAGCACCCACGTGTCAGCTGACAATTGTCCATAACTCCAGTTCCAGGGGAATCTGACACTCTCTTCTGATCTCTGTGAGCATTGCATGACATGGGTGTACTTATATTATGCATGCAGGCATAACACCCCCACACATTAAAAACTGAGCAATGTTGTAAGGAGAGCCAATAATCTTGCTATTCCAACAAGTGTTTAAGCACATTCTTACAGAAGATACTCCAAGATATATATATGGTTCCAGGCCTTCAAACTTGCACTCTAGTTGAACTCAGATATGTGCAGCAAGTTTTCTCATTAGAAATAATTTAAGTGTTTCATGAGTGATATAGTTATAAATACCATTAGAATACCTGGAGAAGATAAAATTATTTTCACTTGGAATAATCATGAAAGCATTGGAGCATGGGTGGCTTTTAAGATGATAAGCTTTGATAAATCAACTTAAATTCTTTACTAAGGAAATAGTGATAGATTTTAAAAATTAATAATATATCAGTATAATCTTTGTACATTTCATATATAATATATATATATATAAATAATTTGTACAGAGGTTAATTTATACTATATTCAACACTTTGGTATGTTTTATAGAGAGGACATATTTTCATAAAAATATATAAGATCAATTTGAATAGTTCTATTGTATGGCTGGCTGTATGATTATTTATTGGTGTATTTTTCCAGTATCTTTTATTTTTATTATAATTTTTATTGAATTATTTCTTGTGTTTCATACATAATTTTTCAATCAGTCTTAATTGTCCTTATACCTGCTTCACCATTGGCACTCTCCACAACCCACCCCACCACCACAAGTTCATGCATTCTGTCATTTGTGCTAGGGTCCATTGTGCCAAACTACTCTTCCTCCCAGTCCTCAGTGCCAGCTTATCCCCTGATCTCTAACTGGCCTATCAGGAGTCTGCTTCCTAAAGGGCAGTTTTTGCTCACCCAACTGCAATCAGCTGCCACTGTTTCTTCAGCCAAATTGCTTCTGCTACCCATTTCTGCAATTCTGGGCTCTTCCAACATCTTTTAAAAATCTTTTTTGGAAAATTCATACATGAGTATAGTCCTCACATTTCCATGCCTTCCAGTCCCCCTACAACTCCTCCTATATTCCTCCCGACTCCCTTTCAATTTCCTCTCCCCTGGGTTATTCTTGCATATGCATACATATATGTATATATTATATATTTAACACACTGAGTATATTCAGTGGAGCTCTTGTGTACCTGTGTTTTGGGCTGCCCGTTTGATGTTGGATAACCTCTTAGGGAGCTAGTCCCTGTAGAAAACTGATTCTCCCTTGGTATCCATTGATTGTCTGCAGTTCTTCATTTTGAGATGGCACCCCTTGAGATTTCTCCCACGTACTTTGGTATGTCAACTGATTTTGTTATTATATGCTGATCTTGTCTGACAACTATATTGTGAAGAGTTCATTGGTGAGGCTTCCTTACCATGTCTAGAATGCATTAAGTAGAAGCTGGTGTCTTGTCCCTCTGGCTCTTACATTCTTTCTTTGCCCTCTTCTTTGATGTTTTCTGAACCTTTTTGTCTTCATTTTTCTTTTTTCTTTATTGTTTTTATCTTATGTGTATGAGTGAAATGCCTGTATGTATGTAAGTGCACTCATGTTGTGCAATGCCTACAGAGGTCAGAAGAAGAAGTCAGGTCTATTGGAACTTGAGTTATCGATGGTTGTTAGCAGATATGTGAGTTCTGGAATTTGAACCTGAGTCCTTTGCAAGAACAGCTAATGCCCTTAACCACTGAGCAATCTCTCCATCCCCCTTCTTTTTCTTTTTAAATGATATTATTAATTAATTATTTGCGAATTTTATACAATATATTTTGATCATATTCAACCCTGATTCTCCCCTAATCCTCCTATTTCCGTGCCCATATCCCTATGCTCCCCAAATTTGTATGCACCTCAAAACTTACACGATTAATCCAATTTGTGCTATGCAGATACTCCTGTGCATAAGGCCATTCACAGGAGCATGGTCAACCTCTCAGGGCCACAACCTTAAAGAAAATTTTCTTCCATAAACCATCAGTTGTCCACAGCTCTTCAGTTTTGTCAATCTTTTCCATCTTCCCATTTCTACTCTCTGTAGAATAGAAGCAGGAGTATGATATAATATTTGAAAAACTTTTTTTGAATTTTTAAAAAAATTTATTTAAAATGCGTATGTGTATGAATGTACTGTCTGCATGTAGGTTTGTGCACCAGTGTCGTGCAATGCCGCGGAGGTCAAAAGAGTGTCTCAGATTCCCCTGGAACTGGAGTTCTCCTGGAATTGGAGTTACAGATGATTCTTAGCCGCCATGTGGGTGCTAGGGATCGAACCTGGGTCCTCTGCAAGAGCAGTTGGTGCTCTTAACTGCTAACCTATGTCTCCAGCCCCGAAAAACTTTTTGAGCATAACCTTAAGAATAGCTTGACAAATTGGCTGCATGTATTCAATATTCAATCCTCTTCATTTAGTTTACTAATGTGATCTACCTTGTATTTGGCTACCTCCAGCCTCTAATCCAAAGAGAGAATCTACAAAACATTTTTCTTTCTTTCCTCTCATTAACACTCATCTTATTTGGTCTTTGTCATGAACATAGGCCATCATTATCACATCTTGCTCATGCATTGGTCATAATGAATAGTGTTTCATACTCTCGGTTACACAATTGAATAATTATGTAAATGTTTGTCCACACTGAGTTCATATAACTAAATTTTCACTACATTTTTTCCCAAATATGATATTCTGTTTGGATTGTTACCATTCTGATATGATATTTTATTTTAATTTTATTAATTTAAGAATTAAGTAATATTTTATGTTTCATGAGCTATTTTCCTTTTGTAGTAATTTTACATTCTGCTGAGCATTTTTGTCTAATTGAGTTGTTAATTTTTATGAGTTTTTTTGTACAGTAAGTCTAGAACAATCAGTAGCCTTTCATTATGCCAACAACAAGCAATTGGAGAAGGACTACAGGGAGACCGTCCCATTCACAGTAGCTTGAAAAAAAATAATAAAACATTTTGGAACAAACCCGACCAAGGACACTAAAGATCTCTACAATGAAAATTTTAAATTCTTGAAGAAGGAGATTGAAGAAGATTCCAGAAGATGGAAGGACCTCTCATGCTCATGGATTGGAAGAATTAATATAGTAGAAATGAACATCCTATCCAAAGTAATATATAGATTCAATGCAATACCATTTAATATCTCCATGACTTTCTTCACAGAATTAGAAAAAAGTCCTAAAATTTATATGGAAAAACAAAAGACCCTGGATAGCCAAAGCAACACTGAGCACAAAGAACAATGCAGGTGGGAGATTACCATATCAGACTTCAAACTATATTACAGAGCTATAGTTAAAACAAAAATGAAAACAGTCTTCTACTGGCACAAAAACAGACCCATAGATCAAAGGAACAAAACTGAAGATCCACACAAGCACATGCAATCTCAGCCACCTCATATTTAACAAAGGGACCAAAAAGCCTCAATGAAGAAAAGACAATATCCTCAGCAACTGGTGCTGGCAAAACTGGATGACCACTTATAGAAGAATAAAGCTAAACTCTTACCTTTCACCCTGTACAAATATCAACTACAAAAGGATCAAAGACCTCAATGTGAAACCTGAAACTCTAAAAATGATAGAAGAAAACATTGGCAGTAACCTACAAGAAATAGGTGTAGGAAAAGACTTTCTAGATCAGAGTGCAGTTGGCAGGATATAAGATCAACAATAAACAATTGGGACCTCATTAAACTAAAAAGCTTCTGTACAGCCAAAGAAACAATCAAAGAATTGAAGAGAAAACTCACAGAGTGGGAGGAAACCTTTGCATCTGACAGAGGTCTAACATGCACATTGTATAAATTACTCAAAAAGCAAAGGAGTAAATAAACAAATGACTCAATCAAAAGATGGAGCAAAGAGCTGAACCAAGACTTCACAAATGAAGAAGTAAAAATGGTTGAGAAATATCTTTAATGGTGCTCAACATGGCTAGTAATTAAGGAAATGCAAATTAATACCACTTTA
Organism: Rhizomys pruinosus; assembly: GCA_009823505.1. NCBI lineage: Eukaryota > Metazoa > Chordata > Mammalia > Rodentia > Spalacidae > Rhizomys > Rhizomys pruinosus. The sequence goes on along the minus strand of VZQC01012751.1, from coordinate 369,760 downwards.
AGATTTCATCTTACCCTGGTAAGACTGGCTATGAACAACAAAATAAATGATACCAAAAGCTGGAAAGGTTGTGGGGAAAGAACACTCATTCACTACTGGTGGGAATGCAAACTCGTACAACCCCTATGGAAGGCAGTGTGGAGAACTCTCAAAAGGCTCAAAACAAACCTACCACTTGACCCAGTCATACCACTTCTGGGCATATACCCGGAAGATTCATCATATTGCAGAGACATGTGCACACCCATGTTTATTGCAGCTCTCTTCACAATAGCAAAGAGCTAAAGGCAACCTGTGTCCCTCAGCTGATAAGTGTATAAAGAAAATGTGGTACATTTACAAAATGGAGTTCCATGCAACCATAAAGAAAGACGTCATGAACTTTGCAGGTAAATGGATAGAACTAGAAGCTGTTATGCTAAGGGAAGTAACACAGTCCCAGAAAAACAAACAACATATGGTGTACCTCATTTGTGGATCCTAGCACCAAACTCTTATACATAAGTCAAGCCTGATGCTACTATAGATATAACTTGAAGTTTATGTCTCTATTTTCCCAAGTACTAAGATGTATGAGAAAGAATCAATCTCTTCTTTGAAAGTACATTAATTAATAACAATAAAAAAATATAAAATAATTTGAAACAAAAAAAAACAACAAAAACAAAGTACATTAAAATATATAACAACTTGCTATGTAACATGGGAATGTAAAGTTATATTTCTTTGTGCCTGCATGCAAAATTACTGCTAAAAGGTGAATCCTCAAACATGTATTGGAATTAACCTATAGCTTATTTTCAGACTCTGTCATTTTGTTATATATGTTGAGGATATGTATGCATATTTCAGGGTAATAAAAAATGAAAGGGAACAACAATAACAAAAAAAGAAATAGAAAGAAGTATAAAAACTACATTGAACTGTTATAATCCTCAAAGTTAAAATATGTAATTATATCTTAGAACACAAATTTGGAAATATTATGTCTACTATAATGTCTGAGTATTGACTACTGGCAAAACTATACTACCATGCTTTAACAATAATGTAAAATTTGTTAATCTGACAAAAACATATTGTATATGAAATATACAAAAATTCAATAAAATATAAAATTAAAAAAAAAAAGAAAAGAAAATGGGTCTTACCAGGTTCTTCTCCAAGTTCCCTTTCTGTCAAGATATTAGAATAATTTCGAGTATATCAATTAGGGAATAACTAAATAAAATATACAAATTGCCACATAGACTATTACACAACTATCAAGCATGGTTTATTAAGGAACATTTAATGGTAGAGAGATCTAATAATGAGTAAAAATAATGTAACTAGCCGGGCATGGTGGTGCATGCCTTTAATCCTAGCACTTGGGAGGCAGAGGCAGGCGGATCTTTGTGAGTTCAAGGCCAGCCTGGTCTACAAAGTGAGTTCCAGGACAGGGCTACAGAAAGACCCTGTCTCAAAAAAAAAAAAAAAAAAAAAAAAATATATATATATATATATATATATAGATAGATAGATATAATATATAGAGAGAGAGAGAGAGAGAGAGAGAGAGAGAGAAAATTTGGTAATATGCTCAGAAAATTTCTAAAAGGAAAATACATATAATGGCTGGCTATGATTTTGTTAGTTGAGGAGTCATGACTATGACTATTCACTTTTCATCCTTACCTTTTTTCACAATTCTAACTTTTAATAAACAATGTGTATTCATTTTATAGTATGAGCAAAGTTAAAATTTTTATTCATTTTATCTACTATGATCAACTGGCATTTGTTTCTCCTCTGAACTGTGTACTTGAATCTACTCTCTTTTTTTTTTAACCTATAATCAATCCTTTCTATTAGGAGCCAGAGAACTATGGCTTACAATTCTTATTAGAATGGCATCTGATTTTCTGAATAAAGTTTTATTGGAACACAAAAAAGATTGTCTACTAAATATATGCACTCTGTATTCCCATTTGCATTTTGTCTTATACCTTACAGATTTATATTTTATCATTTAGAAGTATCAGTCTTTGCATCATATACTTTAATAATTATTCCTACATTTTGGGCAGGATATTGAATGGAGAGTTCATATCAGAGAATAAAGACATGGGCAGCATTGACCGGAATTGAACACCTTGGTAAGGGATTTGGCTTTATCATGCTGATACTGATGAACCAACCCATTTGGGATAATGGGAGAACAGTACTTTATTATTTTATTTTATTTTATTTTTATTTTTACACATAAACAGAAACAATACAAAATGACAATGACAGGACAAAGCAAAAAAAAAGGGGGGGGGGATTTCCATTTGTTTTCTGGTAAAATAAAGAATCAATCTCCAGGGCTTGGTATGTAATTCTTCTCTTTTTATCTTTTTTTTCTTTTTTCTTCTTTCTTCTTTTCCTACTATTTCGGGGCTACCAGAAGGATATATGTTTACTGGCTGGTCCAGGAAGCCATGAGTTCTCAGCAGAGAAAGAGTCTGGTTAATTTGGAGGGGTCTCATCCCTAAACTACCTAGTTAATTTCTAACTCCTACTTAGTTATTCTACTCTCTGAAAAGGGTCACCCCAATTGCCAGAAGGGAATCAGGACACCGACCTCTCTGACTTCTTCCATGCTGAAAAGGGACATTCGGTGTGGCAACTGGGGTATCCCCCATCCAGAGGGCCAATCTAAAAGACCCTAAAAGCATAACTATAGAGGGAAAAGAGTCCTTGACTGGTGCCCATAAAAGCAAAATGAAGGCAAGAGTAGTTAGGTACATAGTCTAGGCAGAGGACGAGGAAAAGTAAGAAAAGGGTGAATTCAAATGTCCAACTTAAAAGTCCATTAGAATTTCTTGACAAGGGTTTCAAAGTGTCCATTTATTAGGTTTCTTCTTCTGCTCATTTGGCCATAATTCCTGGACTCAGGATCTGCTTTCCAGGCATTTTAATAGTCAGGGTATGAGTTTCTACTTAGATTGTTACTAGAAAGAGAAAATTTTATTATTAAGGATTAATTGACAACAATAGTGGACATGTCCTTTGGTTACCCTACTCTGTTAATCAAGGCCAAGATCTAAGGTTTTATGCCTGTTTAACACTATTTCATATAACTTTATTTTAAGCCTAATATCTGGAGGGAGAATTTTTCAGGCTTTAAAAGGAATATATTACCTACTTATCTTTTGGTTATAGTTTCTTTTTGGGTGCTTAAGTGCATATAATTAGCTCAGATTAACCAAACTGATTTCTCAAGGTCATTTGAGGTTCTGGTCTTCAGGGTGCACTCAGGTTTTCAAGGTGTGGGGGGTGTCTGCCTCCTTTTGGCCATTCTTAACCAGTTCCATCTGCCAAGGGCAAGGTCATGTCTTGCTAGACCTGGCTTCCCTTTGGACCACAAGGTGACTTTCTTCTATGTTGAGCTTCTTCTTTATAAACTGGACACTGGCTGGGGTTCTGTTAGTGGATCTCCAAGACATCCTTGCATAGGAAGCCTGTTAACTCAGAATTGCAGAACATTTTAAGAGATACCCCCCCATCCAAAATCCCCTGGGACTAATTGACCTAGAGGGCAAGGAAAAAATTGTCCCTTAAATCCCTTGGCCAAATCTCATATTTGACAAAGGGGCCAAAATGACTCAATGGAGGAAAGACAGCATCTTCAGCAAATGGTGCTGGCAAAACTGGATCACCATTTGTAGAAGAATAAAATTAAATACCTACCTCTCACCCTGTACAAAAATCAACTCCAAATGGCTCAAAGACCTCAACATGAAACCCAAAACTCTGAAGCTAATATAAGAAAACATTGGCAGTAACCTAAAAGACATGAGTGTAGGAAAAGGCTTTCTAAATCCAACAGCACCTGCTGTTCGAAATAAGGTCAGCAATTGACAAGTGGGATCTCATTAAACTCAAAAGCTTCTGTACAAGGAAAGCTCTGACATCAGCATTGAATTATTCTGCCTAGGAGATGTTGGCTAGGGGATTCAAAACCCACCCAAATTATAAAGGCCTTTTGCCTATAAGTTGGATATATGCAAGGAGAAAGGCAGTAAGTCCCTGTTGTCGAAGACCTGGAGTGAGCATGAAAAAATGTTGAGACGACACTTGCTAATGTACAACTGGCCTCTGAAATGCCAGAGAACGTTACCAAAGGCCACTAAAGCAATACAGAAAAATATTGGTCTCTCTGAGACAAGCAAGACTTCTCTGTCAGTATCAGCTACACCTCAACTGCCTGGAGATACTGTGCAACAGTGACAGCCAAGTATCTATATATATATATATATATATATATCCCAAATCTAATTGGCTATTAGCTCTCTCCTTGGAGGAATAACTCACAGCAGATGCCACAAGCTTATGTCCTCTAGTGGTTAGGAGATGTTATAAGCCACAGTAAGAACTTGTCACCCTTTATAGAGAAACTACAGTTTGTGGATTAGCATACCATCCAAGCATCTGTGTCTATGCTCACAGCTTAGCTTGCCATAAAAATTAGTACTGCTTAAATGCCTGTACATCCAATTGCTTGTGCTTTGTTAGCATGACTAAAAAGGTATCACTGGATAAGCTGTCAACCCATGAAGGGAAACAACCTGAAAAGACTAGAGTCCAAAATGAAAACTCCAAAGAAAGTATACTGTTTTCTTCTCACCCACTTGTGCCCCTTTCACAAAGCCCAGGGAACAAATTGCAGAAGAGGAGGCGTGGTAGAATGTAAGGGCTGTGGAGAGATAGGGGTGAATCATGAGACTATAGGAATATAGTCTGGACTCCTAATTGATCAACATGCCTGTGCATACAAGCTTCTCCAACTGGACAATGGGAAGTTCAAAATTTGGACATAGATACTTACAAAATGCACAAATTACCTAATTGTATGGCAAACTGAGTAACATCAATGTTATCTGAAAATAACTATGTTATTATATTGTAGAATCCCTTAAAAAGAAATAATAATTTAAAAAAAGCTTCTGTACAGCAAACGAAACAATCAACAAAGTGAAGAGAAAGCCCACAGAGTGGGAGGAAACCTTCAACAGTGATACATCTGACAGAGCATTAACATTCAGAATATATTAAGTACTCAAAAAACAAAGAAGTAAGAAAACAAATGACCTACTCGAGAGATAAAGAGCTGAACAGAGACTTCACAAGTGAGGAAATAAAGATGGCTGACAAGCATTTTAAAAAGTGTCCCAGCCGGGCATGGTGGTGCACGCCTTTAATCCTAGTACTTGGGAGGCAGAGGCAGGCGGATCTTTGTGAGTTCAAGGCCAGCCTGGTCTACAGAGTGAATTCCAGGACAGCTGGGGCTCCAGGGAGACCCTGTCTCAAAAAGACCAAAAAAAAAAAAGTGTCCCACATCATTAATAATTAAGGAAATGCAAATTAAAACCACTTTAAGAAAAAAAAAGAAAAAAAGAAACACTTTAAGATATCATCTCATTCTGATAAGACTGGCTAAGATCATGAAAACAAAAGACCAAATGCTGGAGAGGATGTGGGGAAAGGGGAACACTCAACCACTGCTGGGGGGAATGTAAACTCATACAACCATTATGGAAAGGAGGATGGAGAACCCTTCAAAGACACAAAATGAGTCTGCCACCTGATGCAGTCATACCACTCCTGAGTATATACCCACAAGACTCATCCTACCAAAAAGATACATGCACATCTATGTTTATTGCAGCTCTCTTCACAATAGCAAACAGCTGGAACCAACCCAAATGCCCCTCAACCAATGAGTGGATACAGAAAATGCAGTATGTCTACCCAATGGAGTTCTATGCAGCAGTAAAGAAAGATGATGTCATGAACTTTGCAGGTAAATGGATGGAACTAGAAGACATTAGGCTAAGTAAAATATCACACTCCCAGAAAAACAAACAACAAATGGTATCCCTCATCTGTGGATACTAGCACCAAATACCTAGTTGTAAGGTAAACTGAACAATGTGTGTATATATATATATTTTTCGTTTACCTGAAAGCAACTGTACCATTGTAATGTGAATACCTTAATGGGATCTAGAATTAACCTACCACTTATTTTCAGACTTTGTAATTGTGGTATATGGGGGGAGGGTATGTATGCATACTTTAGAGTAATATAAAATTAAAGGGAAAACTGAATTCCAAAAACTGTTACCCTCATTGTGGATACTAACACCAAATCCCCAGTTGAAAGGCAAGCTGAACAAGATTATTGTTATATTTATTTTTATCTGAAAGCAACTGTGCTATTATAATGTGACTCTCTTAATGGGCTCTAGAATTGACCTGCCACTTATTTTCAGACTCTGTAATTACTGTATATGAGTGCAAGGTGTGTATCTTAGAGTAATATAAAATTAAAGGGGAAAATGTGAATGCTTAAACATATTCTGGAATTAGCATACAGTTTATTCTCAGAGGTCATAATTTTGATACATATGTGATGGTTATATAGGCATATGTTGGAACAATACAAAGGGGAGGGAACAACAACATAAAGACTGGGTCAAAGAACTGACTGATACAGTTAAATTCCACCCCAAACAACAAGCCTCTGTAGTGAAAAGCTTTGGAAAGACTGAGAGAAAGATGCAAGACATGTATGGCAAAAGGCAGGAACTGGGGTGGGGTGGGGGGCAGGGATAGGGAAATGTGTCTAAATTGGACTGAAAGATAATGTATGAAATACACAAATCATCGATAAAAGTATTTTTAAAAATCCCTTGGCCAGACGAGACCGGGCGCGTTCAGGGTGGTATAACAACATTGGTTTACAGACTCTGATAAAAACGGTAATGCATCCGAGTTAAATGGAGATATAATTCCCTGTTGTGTAACAACTATTTATAGTGGGTCCTGATGAAACTTACTTTCTAGGTGCCACAAAGGTTTTGATATGAGAGACTTTCTTGCCTCCCCCCCAGAACAAGGAGAAATATGACGATGATGGGGTTGCTCTCCAACTGTAAATTGGAGACAACTATTATAGAGGTAATCTCTTATAAAACTGGTAAAACTGCCTTCTTTAATTGACTAATAGACATAGAACTGTGAAAAGGATTACTCTCTGTTCAGAACCAAATATAACACTAAAGTCCTTAAACTATGCGCTTAAGCAAAATATATCAATACAGGAGCTCTGACATCAGTAATGGATTATTCCACCAGGGAGATGTTGGCCAGGGGATCTAAGGTCCCACAAAAGGTAAAGGCTCCTTGCCTCTAAACTGGGATACCTGCAAGAAGAGAGGCGATAAGGCCCTGCTGCTGAAGACCTGATGTTAACATGGGAAAGATGCATTGAGACCACACATGCAAGTGTACAGATGGCCTCTGGAATACCAGAGAGTGTTACCAAGGGCCACTAAACCAATAAAGCAAATACGGGTCTCCTTGAGTCAAGCAAGACTCCACCGTCAGCACCAGCTACACCTCACCTGCCTGGAAATAATGTGCAGCAGAGGCAGCCATATGCCTGTATATCCCAAATCTAATTGGCTATTGGCTCTCTCCTTGGAGGAATGACCCATGGCTGATGCCACAAGCTTACATCCTCTACAGGTTAGGAGATATCATAAGCCACAGTAAGACCCTGTCATATTTAACAGGAAAAAATGTAGTTCGTGGATCAACATTTCATCTAAACATATGTGTCTATACCAAAGTAACCTACCATAACTATTAATGCTGTTTAAATACCTATATATCTAATTGCTTGTGCTTCATTAGTAGGATCGAAAGGTTATTCCTGGACAGACTGTCAGCCCATGAAAGGAAACAGCCAGAATTGACCAGAATCCAAGACAACAGCTCCAGAGAGAGTGGACTGTTCTGCTTCTCATCCACCTGTGCCCCTTTTCTAAGCCCAGGGAATAATCTGCGGAAGAGGGGGCGTGGTAGAATGTAAGGGCTGCGATTGGGGTGAAGGGTGAAACTACAGCAATGTAGTCTGGACCCTCATTTGATTAACCTGATTGAACATACAACCCCTCACCCCCCGCTGGAAGGTGGGGCTGTGGGTGTTTGGGCACAACAGCCTGCAAATTGGTTTTACATGAAGGATGCTTGTACTCATGGATTATCACTTATAGCTAAAAAATGGAAAAAAAAACTGAGAGAGATATGCAGGACAGTCATGGCAGAATGCATGATCTCGGTTGGGGTGGGGGTGGGGATGAAGGGAAGGGGAGATATGCCTGAACTGAATTGGAAAATGATGTATGAAATGCACAAAGCATCAATAAAAAAAAAAAATCCCTTGGCCGAACTGGTATGGGAGTTAGGTATGGCCATTAAGCATCCAAAAAAAGGTAAATTACACCAATCTGGTACTTTTAATTACTGTATCATATTTAGATAAAGCTTGAAGAAAAGCCCAGAAGCCTTGCATAAGTGTTGACTGGAAGAGATTTAACACCAATGAGAGAGTTTTAAACAATTTTAGGCATATCTTAAATATAAACAATTTACTACAAACAGAAGTAGTTTCTTTACTTTCCCAAACCCCATATCCTGGTTTGTAGTTTTCCAATAACAGGGAAAATATCTATTGACCGGAATTAAGCTGAAAAAATTTACCAAGTCTGTCCAAACTGTCTCCTTCTGGGCTGGATGCCCCTAGTTCAGGGAAGTAAACCTAGCTTTTCTTGAATCAGATTATCTTGAAATGGGCAGAACAGATATTAAAAGTAATACTTGCATAATAGACAGAGATAATAAAATCTTTTTCAGTAGTCAAAGGTAACCCATTCCTTGCCTATGCCCCTTTAATCTGAATCTACTGGTAATCCAGTATAAATCAGGAATGAACCAAAAACCAACCACAACCCTATATGGTTATAATCCCATTTAGACCACTAGTAAACTGGCTTCAATGTTTATACCATTCCACTCTAGAAACATTTAACCACTTCAATCCAGTACAAGTATCTTATTTTCTAATAAACTTTGAAATATTTATACCCATCCAGACAAATGGGACGGTCCCCCCAAACACATCACCACAAAATAAAACCCTTAAAGAGACCCTACAAGTCCCAGGATAGGATCAGGCCAAGCAAATCTTTCCAGATATTCAGAAACACATCATATAGGCCTGGCAAAGAGTGTCTCTATCCACCCCAAAGATGTTCCACCTAGTGATCAAATATCCCCCCGCCAAATACAACCAAAGACCTTGAATTCTATTTTATCTAGTCTTAACATAGTGACTCCTCCTTATTTCTTAGTACCATTTACTTGTATTATTTTTTACCCTCCTTTTACCATGGGATAATATCTATCTTTAAAGGTGAGGTAAGTTTTTTGAAAAGAAGAAAAAAATGGGTTTTGTTTCTTAATCCATTATGTAAGTATATGTCTCTTAATTGGAGAAATCAGTACATTGATAATTAAAACTTACTGAAAGAATTAAATTGCCTCCAATAATTTTGATTTCTAGTACATTCTTAGCCTAGGTTTTTATTTCCATAGTGGTAGTATCATTTGTTGTCTCTGCAGGCATGGCTTATTGGAGAGGAATTCTTTCAACTTATTTATATCATGGAACATTTTCCTTTCTCCTTCAATTATAATAGACATTTTTGCTGGATAAAATACTCTGGGCTGACATCTATAGTCTTTTAGAACTGGGAGTATTTTAGACCAAGCTATTCTGGTTTTCATCCTCTGCATTGAGAAATCAGCTCTAATTCTGATAGGTTTTCCTTTGTAGGTAATTTGTTGTTTTTCTTTTGCAGCCCTCAGTAGCCTTTCTTTGCTTTGAGCATCACATGTTTTTACTACGATATGGCATGGATAATTTCTTTTCTGGTTCTGTTTGCTTGGTGTTCTATGTGCTTCTAGTATTTGTATAGGTAGCTCTCACTTTAATTTAGGAAAAGTTTCCTCTAAAATTCTGTTGAAGACCTGAACTATATCATTATCCTGTGAGTGTTCTTCCACTTCTATCCCTATAATTCGTAGGTTTGGTCTTTTTCCTAGTATCCCACAGTTCCTGGTTATTCCATTCTTGTGGGTTATTTTTTAATTTTTCATAATCTTTACTTGATTTATCCAATTTTTCCATATTGTCTTCCATTCTTGATACTCTATTTTCTACTTTCATCAATTCTATTATTAAGAGTTTCTCCCATCCTTTCTGAGTTGTTTGTGGAATTTTGAATTTCTTTTTTCATTTCAACTTGAATTTTCTTCAATGTTTCTATATCTTTCACTGTCCTATTTCAATTTATCCCTGTCTTCTTTTAGGTCTCTGAATTCCTTGTTTATAAGCTCCTTAAATTCCCTCATCTCCCTAATTTCTCTAATCATACTCATAATTATTCTTTTGAGATTTGTATCATGAGTTATATCCAAGGGGTCTCCACTAGAGGGTACTTGAACAAGAGTATTAGTATTTGGTGGAGATCCACCTGAGTCTTTTGTATTATTTTTCTTTTGTTGAGATTTAGGCATTTGGGTAGCTTCTGTTGGGAGTGGTTCTAATGTTAAGCTTAGGTGTTTATTGAGCTGACACTAATTTTGGTTATATCTTCAGGTGTTTTTGTTGACTTCTTAATTGATGTACAGGTGTGGATATTTTAGGCCCCCCAAATCTCAACTCTTTCCTAACACCATACAGAGCAACACCCCTCACCAAACTAGCAAACAGTTCGCCTAATGGACTAAGCCACAAAACACCCAAGCCGGCCCCAACCCCCTAGGCCTGCGGAACCTGCACCCCCAGGGTGGGCTGGGAGGTCACAGTGCCTCCGCTGCACTGTAGCCAGAGTCTTCTACATACAAATAGAGTGAGTCCCAATCACCCATCTCATGAGATGTACTCACAGAACCACTGTACACCACCCATAATGTACTTACCGATCACCCGGGACCGGGCGCCAAGGTCTGTACCTGGGTTCAGTAGGAGAAAATCTCAGCCTACTGGGGCTATCCCTGTTGTCTCCTGATGCCCTGGGGCAATGTCTATAATGCCAGGATCCAAATGCTCTCAAACTACCTCCTAAGCTTCCCAACGGTCTTGGGGGCCCTTAAAGTCCCCCTCCCTCACTTTGCCATTAGCTGCTCAGAATGCACTGGCTGCCCTGGGATTTTGCCATGTTGGAAACGCAGAAGTATCTCTTGTTTACCATGAGAGCAGTACTTTTTTTTTGGGGGGGGGCGGGGGGTTCTTTTGGAGATAAGGTCTCTCTTCTCTGTAGCCCCAGATGGGCTGGAACTCAGAGAGCAGTACTGTTTTTTGTTTGTTTTGTCTTTTTGAGACAGGGTCTCCCTTTAGTCCCAGCTAGTCTGGAGCTCGCTGTATAGACCAGGCACCAGCCTTGAACTCTCAGAGATCCTCCTGCCTCTGCCTCCTGAGAACAGTACTTTTTAAAGAAGATGTTCTTGGCAATATGGAATTTGGGGAGTAACTACTAGAATGGAATGAAGGACAGAATCTGGAAGGTCAGGTAGGAGGCTATTGCATTAGTAGTTGTATTGGGTACTTTTCTGTTGCTATGACAAAATACCATGACAAAGGTCACTTAGAGAAGGAAGAGTTTATTTGGGTTTACAATTCCAGAGGAACAACCCGTGATGGTGGGGAAGGCATGGTAACCAACAGACATAGCGGCAGGTGCCAAAAGCTGAGCGCCTATATCATCATGTGCAGGAAACAAAGAGGGCAAACTGGAAGTGGGGCAAAGCTCTGGACACTTAAAGCCAGCCTCCACTGACATGCTTCCTCCAGCAAAGCTGCACCTCCTAAACCTCTGCAAACAGTTTCATCCACTGGTATGCAAGTGTTCTAACACCACAATAGTGGTGGAGGCATCTGCGGGCCACTGGTATGGAATCTTTGAGAAGATCTGATGACTTGTCTGGGTGTCTGTCAAGTTAACATTTATTTTTAACTTGAATGCAATGCCAATAAATTAAATTAAAATAGCTCCTGATTTGATGCATTTTATTTTCTGCATAGCTCAATTCACCAAACATTTGCTATGAGCTGCTATGCAGCATTCCTCATGCCTGAAGCTGGAGATATAAAGACACACATGGACTTGGACTGATTGCAGCCTTAAATTCTATTGAGAACACAGAAGCTTTTCAGCCAAATATTATATTTTAATATGTAGAAGTATGCACAAGATGCAAATATAGTGAATGATGGAGGTATCAAAGAGGACAGTGTATGAGGGCGACGTTTTTAAAGAATTATCATGTATTTGCCAAGTGAAAAAGAAGTAAAAAAACAAAAAGAAGTAACCGGACTTAGTGACTTATTAGAAAGTTGAAAAAGAGATGTTTTGGAGGCATGTGGAGCAAGTTGGATGGGGAGTGGGGGCTATATATGATATTTCATTGTATACATGTATGAAAACCTTAAAATAAAGAAAAAATTAAAATATTAATAACATTATAAATCATAGAAGTCTGGAACACAGTGGTGCGTTTTCAGAGACCTGAGAGTATAAATAGCAAACGTAAACTACAAGGAAGCAGCAAGCCAAGATAGCTCCGGCGTTAGGGCAGCTGCTTAGATGCTGATAACTTTAGTTTAATACAGGGGACCCACATGTTGGAAAGAAAGAAATGACTCCTGCAAGTTGTCCTCTGAACTCCACACACATGCATGCACATGACCTTCCCAAACAATAAGTGAATAAATTTAATGAAAATTAAACTATAAAAGGGCATAATAGGAGATATGTATGAAGTAGCAGAAAATTGCCAGGTTATACAGACCTCTGTTCTCTCTCCAGGATCTTGAAGTCATTGAAAATTTTGAAACATAAAGAAGCTGAATAGGGCTGGAAAGATGTTTCAGTGCTTAAGAGCATTGGCTGCTCTTGCAGCTCTTTGCAGAGAATATGATTTGGGATCCCCAGAACCTACCTGGTGACTAACAACCACTGTTAATTCCAGTTCTAGGGGATCTGATGTCTTCCTAGCCTCTGCAGGCATTGCATACACAAGCTGCACTAAAATACATGCAGGCAAAACAGTCAAACATATAAAAATAATTTTAAAAATATGTTTAAAGAATTGAAATAACATACCATGAGTCAGAAATCCTCCTTAGAGAGCCCATAAAACCACTGACTTAAAAGTGATGAAGACCTGGATTTAGGTGGGAGAAGAGAATGGAGTCACATTAGAAAATATTTAGGAACATCTAAACTGCACATAATTTATAGAAGATCTGAATTTTGACTAATCGTTTTTCCTGAGGTGGTTTTTAACAGTTCTGATAATGCATTTTTACTAGGATTCCTAATGGAATAGATATGTAAAACTGGTGGGACAGGAGTGGGAAGCATTCCCTTATAAATCTCAAGCTTAATATACTGGTTCTAAACTTGTTTTCTGCCTCCACACTGTGAAGTTGACATCCATCAGTAAAATCACTCATTACCCTACAGTGATTTTTAAACTTGGAGAAGTGCAGATTGAGGGAAGTTGTAGAATTTCCTAGAGGATACGAATAGTATGAAAAAGCCCTCTGGGAATTGTGCAATGTACCACTCTTCCTCCAAATAAACATTTCACAATAATTGGCATATATTCAGCATTGATGGGAAAAAATACACACACACACACACACACACACACACACACTCGCACGGACACATGCACACACGCGCGTGTGCACAAGCAAGCAATCACCAAATGAATCCACATTCTCACAGGGAGCTTCTATAGGCCTTGAATAAAACACCCCCTAGTTACACATTAATAGAAGCCACATCACTGCATTCTGTTTTCTGTGAGGCTGTGATTTTTTTAAAGCATTTCTGATAAATATACATCAACTCACTGTGAGAACGTTAACCCATGGGGACACTGTTAAGAGATAAAGCATGAAATAAATCCTCAGTCTAGATAGAAGGGACTATTAGATGACTAATTACTTTCATGCAAATGCAAATTTTGGACTGGCTGCTGTTGTCAAGTTTCCAGAGAATGAGGCAAATATGGCAGCCAGTGAAGTATTCAGCAATGAAATGAGAAGAAGCAGTGCTTTAGGGGAAGAACAGGTTATTTGTTGAGGTAAAGCAGACTATCAGGGAGGTGATATTTGATGCACATGAAGTCACTATTGTTGGAACCAGATTTAACTCCGTAGAATCTTAGTTTTCTTCAAGATCCTGCTTTAAGGATGCCCCCTGTGGCATCAGTTTACTGTTTTACCTGCTGAGTGTCAAAATGTAATGTCTACCTTATCACAGTGTACTGCCCCAGTCATCATTTACATTCAGTAGAAATGTGATCACTTTGTGGTGAGAGTAACGACAGAAATTTAGGTGGAATCAACCCTATGAATATATAAATTGCAAATACTCTGAGGAGAATTTTACTTTTAATGGTGTTTTATGCCAGTGAAATCCACAGATCTGTTTATTTTATCCGGACAGATGTGGCCTTTATGGTCATGTTGTTTGTAGTATGGTATATGAAATGAACAGTGAACAAACATTGTAATTGTAAGAGTTTTATGAGAGGCATGATATATGTAATGGATCTTGAATTGGAGGGCATTTAAGCAGGAGAAAAAAAAAGTAGAGCTATTTTGATTGGGATTCTTGCAGTTTCTTTTCTGATATCCCTTAAAACATATCCTAGAATTATCTGGGGACTCATTGTCAGCTTACTTATAAGGATAGCACCAGGGCAATGTACTCACCCACAAACTGCTGGGAGCATAGCTTTCTGTTCCCTGCCTTGGTTTTCTATATTACCTTTTCCCCTGGCTACAGTTTGAGAGACATAAAAAAGCTGGAGGAAAATAGGTATAAAACATGGCTATATTCTATAATACAAAGTTATATTTTAATGTGGAAATTCATCTCAGATTGTTTTTAAATATCCATTAATAGAGAAAGATAGCAAAGATAAAAACAAAACATGGCTCAAAACTGAATTTCTGTATGAATCCTTCTTACAGTGCCTCTGCAGGGAAGAGTTTCTTTCCCTCTCTGCTATTATGTGTTGATCTGGTCGAGGTATTTAAATTCACATACCCCATAGAAATTTTGTACTAATAGACACTACTGTGCCTTTCACTGAAGGTTCCATTATACACCATCATCTTGGCTGCTTTATGTAGCTGTGCTTGGAAAACTCACATTCTCCAGCAACCAACTGGGCAGAAGCCCAAGAAGCTCAGGAGGTAATATGTCAGAGACTGGAGGTCATTTGGAGGTCTATTTCCCAGTAATCTTGTGAAAAAGTATCAGATGCAGACTTTTGAAAGGCTAATTTTTTCTCACGTTATAAATTCTGACCTCGGAATTGTTTTTCTCCTTATAAACTGTCACAAGGCCATGAAACTTCCTGGTAATGCCCTGATTTATTTTTCATTCATAATAAACTCTTTACTGAAACATTCAGATGTTAATCCTGTCCTTTGCATAACTGATACTACAATTTCTAACTTCAGCAATCTTTTATCATATTATAAATTGTATTCTTTTGTGGTAGAGAGTTATTTAGAAGCTTACTTATTGTCAAATGGGTTGTTAATTATGGATGGCTATGGACTCACTTCTAGTTGGTATATATAATGCAGCCATGTGTGCTGTTTGGTTATGTATTTGGCACCATTATTAGACTGAACTGGCATAATCAGACAGTGAAAGTGGTTATTCCAGTTGCTTCTACCAATTGGCTCCATCAAAATGAACCCTATTCTGTTGTCTTTCAGCATCATAATCCAGTGAAACAAGGCAACCTAGACAGAATTATAATAGGAGTTATCAAGTTGGCAACCTCAAATAGGAATTTGATTCTAGATCAGAAATCAGAGCATTTCCTGTCCTAGCGATTGCCAGAAGATTAAATTGAGCCAAGACATGGAAGCCAAGAAATCATGGCAAGGAGTAGTGTAGGGCTGTGCATAGTCAGAAGTAAACTAAATATCAGAAATCCAGATGTACAAGCACTGCACAGAGAATCAGGTCTTGGAGACCAAGGTAATCAAAAACTCAGAAATGTAAATAATTTAAGATCAGAATCTACCTATAAAAGCATTGAGGTATATCCTATCCTAAGGATTCATTTCTTCTGTATTCTTCAGTAACTCAGTTGAATAGAGGTAGCCCCAAATCACTGAGTATGTAGCTAAATACACATTCTTACCTGGGTATGGCAAGTCTATGTATCTTACCTTCTCTATTGCTGTGACAAAACACTTTGACCAATGCCAACTTGGAAAGGAAGGGCTTTATTCATCTTATATCTCCCAGGTCACAGTTCATCACTAAGGAGCCCAAGGTAGGAACTCAGGGCTGGAATCTGTAGGCAGGACCTGAAGCACAGGCCCTGGAGGAATTTGCTTAGTGGCTTACTCCCCTGGCTTAGGCTCAACCTGTTTTCTTATACAATACAGGACCACCCACAGTGGCCTAGGCTCTCCCACATCACTCAACAATCAACTAGATGCCCCACAGACACAGCCACAGGCCAGTCCAATGGAGGAAATTCCCCCAATTGAGTCTCCCTCTACCCAGGTATGTCAAGTTGACAACTAAAGCCATCCATCACTCTATGAGTCCAGGAACGACTGTGTTACAATGAGGATCTTGAGGATAATAAAAATGACAATGATAATAATAGCAGCAAATACTTTCTCTTTAACAAGTTATTTGTCAGTGGCAGTGGGGAGATGTAGCCTGGCATTTTCACAAGTAGACTGAAGAGTTCCCTTTTTAGGGTTCTTTTCTCAGTTAAAGCCTCAACCTTGATTGCATAGCAGAAAATAAATTCAAGACGATAAAGTAAAATCATTAAAGTTTATTTAAGGGATAGTACGCACTTCAGATTTAAGCTTTGACATTGAGAGAAGGAGAGAAAAAGAAAGAGAATCAGAGATAGCCATACAGAGGGAGAGAAACAGAAAAAGACACACACGCACACGCACACACACACACACACACACACACACACACACAGGAAGACAGAAATATACTTCCCTTAGATGCGTGCCTTCAATGCCCATGGAGGCCAGAAGAGAGCATTGGATCCTCTGGAAAGGGAGTCACGGAGGGTAGGGTTGTTAGCCACCGTGTGGTTGCTGGGAACTGAATCTGGATCCTCGGGAAAAGCAGCCAGTGCTCTGAACCACTGAGTCATCTCTCCATTTTCCTTTTATCAATTTTTATTTTTATCCATTGTTTTGACATTTCTGACTTAGCCAGGTTGTAGACTGAGGGACATTTTTCCCTTCCCATGTCCCCTTAGTTACTGCTGTATTTCTTTCCTATGTCATCTGATATTCTTTAGCTAAAATTCCTTCTGGAAGGTGCAAACAACCTCAGGCCCTGACCTTCCTTGGTCCCTATGACAAGCTGATGTCCAATGTCACCAAACTATGGTCTGGAAAACCATTGAGTTTACTGGGCTTACTTACAATGCAGTTGGGTGAGAGTTTACTTACTGGACTGTGGGTGCTCCCCTCCTAAGGCTGCACTGGAAAGTCTCCATTCAAGCATGGATCATGACTTCCCCACATGCAATATGGCACGCGACCTTCTGCATGGGTTCCTCTCATTATGTACCCTCAGCACCTCCCCCCTAGTGCAGCTAGGCCCAACTGGTTAGTTTGGAGGTATGGCAGACTCTTGTGTTCTTCTTTTCTTGCCCAGTGTTAACAGTCAACAAGTCTGGCTGTGATGATCCTAGGCAAGCAGGAGAAACCAAGCTTGGGAAGATGACCTTGGTCCATAGTCTGCCTGTTGGAGGACAGTCTTTTTTTTTTAAGTCAATGTTTTATTGAAGCTCTGTACATTTCCTTTTTTTTTTTTTTTTTTTTTTTTTTTTTTTTGATACAGCGTTCCCCTGTAGCCCCAGCTCTCCTGGAACTCACTCTGTAGACCAGGCTGACCTTGAACTCACAGAGATCCACCTGTCTCTGCCTCCTGAGTGCTGGGATTAAAGGTGTGCACCACCACACCCGTCTTAAAGATGGTTCTTAGCCACCATGTGGGTGCTGGGAATCGAACCTGTGTCTTCTGCAAGAGCAGTTGGTGCTCTTAACTGCTGAGCCATCTCTCCAGCCCCACTCTGTACATTTCACACAAAATAACATTAGAAATCAAATCTAGACCCATGCCCCCTCCCTGCCCCCATTCCACCAGAGCTCATGCATTCTGCCAAACATGTTTTTCATCTTTTTCTCAGTCTCTCTCAAGATTTTCGATGCAGAAGTTTACTGTTTCATGCAGAAGTTCACTGTTTCAGTTAGTTCTTTGACACAGTCTTTTCTGTTGTTGTTGTTATTGTTGTTGTTGTCATTGTTATTCCTTACAATATACACATATGCATGCCACATATAGCTTTTAGCATCTTCAGCTTATGATTTTTTTTCTCTATTATGCTGAAAGATGTCATGTTTGAAGGCTCCTCCTTGGCAAGCCCAAACCACCATCAGTTCTGCCTTTGTGTTCCACACTGGGGTTTTCCCTTCCCATGGTTACCAAATGAGGTCCAGTAAGCACCACATCCTGTCTTGATCTACCTGTACTGGTCTCCATGATACAGCCTGGGTAGTCCAATAATGGCAGTCTATACTCTGAACAAGTGGAAACCCCAGCAGTACCTCAGTCCACAAGTTGGATGTCCTGGCAGTCCCCATCTGGCACTGAAGGTTTGGAGGATTCTTGGAGAGACATGAGTCTTCAGTCCATGTTGGAAAGTTGAAAAGCTGTCTTCTCACATCCTTGAAGGATGGCAAAAGCAGTGGCAGCCACAGAGTAACTGAACTTGCCAGTAAGATAGGCAAAACAACTGTGCTCTTTTTGGACAGTCATTTTCAACATATGCTTCTTCTCATTTCAGCCTTTCAGAAGTCCTCTGCATATTATTTTTTAAACATTTTTTTTTATTTTTCTCTATGTGTATGAATGTACTGTCTGCATGCAGGTCTGTGCACCCGTGTCGTGCAATGCAGCAAAGGTCAGAAGAGGGTGTCGGATTCCCCTGGAACTGGAGTTCTCCTGGAACTGGAGTTTCAGACGGTTCTCACTCGCCACGTGGGTGCTGGGGATCGAACCTGGGTACTCTGCAAGAGCAGTCGGCACTCCTAACCGCTAAGCCATCTCTCCAGCCCCTGCATATTATTATTAATATGCCCATTTTTATCTGTGGAAACATATATCAGAAACCCAGTAATTTTCCTCAAGATAAATCAGCAAACATTTGGCAAAGACAAGATTCAAAATACCTACACTGATCTACTATGGCAGCAATTAGATAGACTTACATCACCTTCACAATATGATATACCCACAAGAGAAATGCAGAGCTTCATGAACAGAATGGAGCATAGTAAGCATGGTAATATGACCAACCTAGTGAATGCCTCTCATTCTTATACTTGCTATTCTCTTGAAGCCTGAATAGCAGCTTTTCAGTTTATTGTTATTTAACTTAGTGGGCATTTTTCTGAGGATCTATTTTCTTCCTAGTACAACATTCTTCGACCATCAAGGGTTTTTCTTTCACATGTTTTCATGAAGAAGAAAACATATGAGAATAGTAATGTTTAGATTATTCCTAACAACATGGCCAAATTTCTTAATGCAATTAATTCAGCCCTCACTGGATCATTATTACTTTTTGGCCTTTTTGAGACAGGGTCTCCCTGTAGCCCCAACAGGCCTGGAACTCATTATATAGACCAGGCTAACCTTGAACTCACAGAGATCTGCCTACCTCTGTCTCCCGAGTGCTGGGATTAAAAGCATGAGCCACCATGCCTGCCTGACTGGATCATTATTTTTTAGCTTCATATCTAGTTGATTGTAGGCATGATTAAAAACAGTACTCTCGTGTTATTGCATTCCAAAGGTTCTATTTACTTCTCTATTCTAGGGAGACTCTGTTGAGCTTTTCCATCTAGATGCTGCTTTTCAGATAGATTGAGGTCGCTGCCACATCTCCTAGGTTTACAGGAGCACTTAACCCAAGAAACAACTGGATTTCTAAAGCAATAACTACTATTTCAACTAAAAAGTCAGTTGCATATCCTTCACTTGGTACCTGGGTCTATGAAGATTTCCAGTTTTACTATCTTAGTGTTTCATGAGAATAAACTCCATAACACATACATGATTCATGACAGCTTTTGACTAAATGTATATCCAAAATAAGCCCAGAATTACAGTTCTCCCAGGGTCATTGGTCTTTGTAACATTTTCTTCTACCTGCCTTAGGAAGTCTTACATTCATGCTTCCATTCTTCTGTGTAACATAACACATCCTAATTCCTCATTTTTTGGATTATAAAATGGGGTAATCATTCTAGTGTCTTCCTTGCTCACATTGGTAACAGGAGGATGAATGTTTCCTGCTGTGGAGTTCTTTGGGCCCTTAGAAGATGTGACAGTCTATTAATTTAAACAGGAATATAGATAAAGCATGTCTTTTTCATAAATTTTTGGTGTTTCTACAGATTTCAGAAGCTTTGATAGATCTTTCCAAGGCCATTAAAAGGTGTTCAAATATATTCTGACATTAATTTAAGTAACAATGGGATCTTCCTGCAAGGCTGGTCATTAAGATAATTTATTACTGGTGTACATTCCTTTTCAAACTAATCCCGAGAAAGACACTATCTCTCAGGCTAAAGGAAATCATATGAACTGTGATTTCAGGTCACCGATGACTTTAAGAAGATGGCATAAGGAAAACACAGTTTTAAGAGTCTGACAAGAAAAGTACAATTGCTTCTCTCCCTTTTAAAAATTCAAAAAAGAATGAGATTTAATCTCCAGTCATCCATAAGAATGAATTATCAATAAAGCTATTATCAATAGAGCTGGCTATTAAGCAAAAACAAAAAGGAGAGAGGAAAAAAATGCTTCTGACTAGCCCACATGTCTGAACAAAGGTAACACTGAAGGGCGAAATGAAGCCTAAAGGGACTCCATATTTTCAGGCTGTCTTCTGCAGTCCATATGGAATAGATAAGAAAAGCATCAAGCAAGGATTGAAGGATTCTGCACAGATGGTTCAGCTCTTCCTGGTTCCTATGATAGTATTTCAGAAAGAGGAGGTATTCCCTCTGCTACCTCATGAAGCATAGTGTGTGTTTTGGGGAGTGATGTGGGTATTGGCAGTGTTTGGGAGCAGTAAGGGGATGACTTTGTGTAGTTCTTCTGTTATGCCTGCTTGCATAATGATCTTTTGCCCCGCTGTCACCCTTAAATGGTATACTTATGTGGGCTCTTAGAATCAGGCAAAATCTCAACAACCCATACTTAATCTGCAGGCAATCATTGCAACTAAGCTCTCTCACATTTTGTGTCTTGACTTCCCCTTGAACTTTATATACCTTCCACAATTCATTTTCACTGTGTGGATTTAAATTTCTTATTCTTCTCATTTAGAGGTTTTTATTGAAATCAATGTCCCTTCAAAATGATGAAAGGAAAAGATGAATTTGAACTATACAAGTAAATAGCCAATCACTGATATATCAGACAACACCCCATCATCCACTCAGGAACCTCTGAAAGGGAAGATTACTTCTGTTGCACATGATGGTTGACTTGATTAAAATATTTAGTGTTTTTTATTCAAATACAGTACCATCATCAAATGCTATCATGAATATTTACATAGTCATCAAGGTAAAAAGAATATTTTCAGATTTTTCTTTTGGATTTTGTAAAAGGGGTTTTGATAACTGAAGTTGGGCTGTTGCAGATATAGGCAAATAGATTTGGGGGGAGGATAATATAGTCTAATTCCAGTGGCATTTTTCACCTCTGAGTTTTTAAAGCTTGGGTGAGTTTATAGTTCTATTTTAGCCTCAGAGTAGGCACTTATATAATTATTTCAAGGTAGTTATTGTGATGCAATAGAAAAATAAAGTACTTGAAGCCAGAATGCCTAGTAGCATATATTAATTATTCACCATGCCTATAGGTAGGAAGCGGCAAAACTGAAACTCAGGCCTAGGCTTTTCTGACTAGATATCTGTTTCTAAACTGTAGATAGACAGACTATTCGAATTATCATACCTTAATCTATATTTATAGCTGGCACATTGCAGTGAACATTAGTCATGTGACAGACACTCAGTTTGTATGCATCATCACATTTACTACGTCACAGCTGAGGAAAAGGAAACCAAGAAAGGTAGTTGTGAGCAAATCTCTTCATTGCTCTGGTCTTCAATTGCCTCTTCTTTCTCCAGACTTTTTGCAAAGTTTTAACTGTCCAAGAAAGGATAATCAGTGATGTATGCAAGGGAAGTATTTTGTTCCTCTTGGGAGATAGGTCTAGAAGCCTTCCTTCCAGTGGACTAGGTCTAGAAGTTCCTCTCTCTTACTCAGATCCTTTTTGTCTTATGAAACTCATTATCCAGTATTATAATCCTTCTTTTTCTGTTCCATCTCTTCTCCACCTGCAGACCTCCGCTGGACTGACCAAGACCCTTCTTCCATCATTATCTGTCAGAGTTTATCGTCATCTGAGTAGTCCTTTATATACGTGTGGCCGACATCCACATGCTATTTGTTGTTCTCTCATTGGTTTAGCTCCAAGACTGTCCCCTGCCTGCACACTGACAGTCTTTAGGCTTAGCTCTGGCAAGAAGAGGGGAGAGACCGCCAGGGATTTTACCCAAAGAAATAGAAAGATAAATGAAAAGATATACAGACATTCAGACAAGGACTCAGAGAAGGCCCAAGGGAATAGACTCAACTTTAATGTTGGAACTCAAGGCTTTTATACTAACCCAGGCATGGGCCAGGACATGTACACACAATTGGGGGCTGGGGCAGGTAATTGGGAAAAGGGAACCTCAGGCTAAAATCTGGATCAAAGTTCTTTCCTGAGAGATCAAAGGACAGTCCAGACTTTCACAGGGCTGTGAGAAACAGCAGGGGTCAGTGCTGTCATGAAACTGCTTTTAAGTGCTTCTGCCAAAAGAATACCCATACACCCCCATTTTTACTTATTAAAAAAAAAGTCTCAGTTGTCACAAACTGTTAACATTTATCTGTTGGTGAAATACTCTGAAATAGTGCAGCCCAACTAGGCTCCCCCTGGGGACAACAGAATGTATGTGCATACAGTGGGCATCTTCGCTCCTATGGGGACAACTGAGCTACTGTTTGTGTAAACAGTAAGCTGGAGGTGTGACATCTTTGCTCAATACATCAAAGGAAGAGGCCAACAGGGTCTGGAATTTGCAAAAATAGGTGAGGCAGGAAAAGACTGCCTACCCCAACCTCACAAAGAGGCCCTGGGGCAGAGTTTTGCAGATTCCTACTTTGAGCCAAGCAAAGCAAACTCCCATCCCTACAATTATCCTCTCTTTGGGCTTTCTTTCTTTCTTTCTTTCTTTCTTTCTTTCTTTCTTTCTTTCTTTCTTTCTTTCTTTCTTTCTTTCTTTCTTTCTTTCTTTCTTTCTTTCTTTCTTTCTTTCTTTCTTTCTTTCTTTCATCTTTTCAAGACAGGGTCTCCTTGTAGCCCCAGTTGTCCTGGAACTCTCTATGTAGACCAGGCTGGCCTTGAACTCACAGAAATCCACCTGCTTCTGCCTCCCGTTGTCTATGTTTCTTATCTTTTCTTTCAGCATTTAAATATGCTCATATATCATCTGTCATTAAAACCACTGTAAAACATTTTCCTGAAAACTAAGTGTTCTTTCTGTTAGTGCTTTGTTTTCAATTACAGTGAAAGTATTTGAGTCATTTGGCTTTCCGCATCATCTCCATTTTCTTACTACCCAGTCACCATTCAGTTCAGTGATCTGATTTCTGTCTGCTATCTCTTTCTAAGCTTCTTCTGGCTGCTGTAGCAAATCACCAAAAATTTGATGGCTTTAGGCAGTCTTTATTATCTTATGGTTCCAGAGTTTAGTGATTTCACGGGGTTAAAATTAAGGTGAAGGCAGGACTGTTTTCCTTTGTGAAAGCTATAGGAGAAAAATCCGTTTCCTTGCCTTTTCAAGCTTCTAAATTTCCTTGGTTAATAGTCACCCCCTTTCCTCCATCTACTAAGTCAGAGATGTTGGTTCTATATCTCTGTTTCTCTATTTTCTAGACATGTCTCTCTATGACAATAGCCAGAAAAGACTTCTCACTTGTAAAGACCCATCTGATTTGATTGAGCAAACCCACGTAATTCATCTATCTTAAATTAGTCATAATCAGAAACTGTCCTTTTCCACGTAACCTAACATATTCAAAGTCTCTAGTACTTAGTATGTGAAAATCTTCAGTCTACCACAAACTGTATTTTTACTTTGTTATTTTTAAATTGTGAGTTACAGGACTAGAGAAAAGGCTCAGCAGTTAAGAGCACTTGCTATTCTTCAGGAAGACCCTGGTTCATTTAGTTCTTAGAATTTACGCGGCAGCAACCGTCCATAACTGTAGTTCCGGGGGATCTGATGCCCTCTTCTGGCCTCTGTAGGCACTGCATGCACATGGTGCACTTGCATACAGGCAGCCAAAACACTTATACACAAATTTTAAAAAAGATTGCAGGTTACTATCTCATAGCATGACCCTTCTATAGGTTTAATTATACAGTCTGGTAATGAAATTCATTTAGCTTGTTTGATTTTAGCTTTTATGAGCCTTGCTACAGGGATTATTCTTATACAAATGCCATCCTGGGAGCATGTAGAAATTTGTCTCTCTAGTAGATATTAGTACAGTGTATTCCAATTACTCCAACAACTGGTGCCCATAATGAATGTTATTCATTTCCTTGTTTGTCATTTTCACTAGTACACAACCTCCTCGGGGAAAAAGGAGTGTGAATCTATTATTTTAAGACTTTGGAAGAGTCTCATACATAATAAATAATCCTTAAGCTTTGACTATATTCTTAGACTTATACAGAGCTTGGCACATAGTATATTCTGAGTAAACATTTGTTAATTCAATGTGTCTATCCTCACTGAAAGAATTTCTTCCTAACTACCCAAAAGTCTACCCATGTATCTTTTCTTCAATTATTCTTTTTTTTTGTCTTTTCGAGACACGGTCTCCCTGCAGTCCCAGCTGTCCTGGAACTCGCTCTGTAGACCCAGCTGGCCTTGATCTCAGAAAGATCCGCCTGCCTCTGCCTCCCAAGTGCTAGGATTAAATCCGTGTGGCACCACGCTCAGGTTTTGTCTTCAATTATTCTTAACCTGAGTACCCTAGTAGTCCATAGGCAAGAAATTTCCGAGTCTTGAGCCTGAGGTAGTGTTTCTCTCCATCTGTTGCTTGAGTCAGAAGTAATATTGCCACACTTTTGAAAGCTTCATCATTTATGATGAGCATTTGGTTTCCATAATCAATACACTTAAGTTCTCTGTGCTGGGCTTCTTTATGTGCTTCTTTGACAGTCCTCCTGTAGTCTCTTGCCTGTATATAAGGTCACATGAGTACTGGTATGATTGCTAGTATTCAAATTAATCACTTTTTGCACTTGTCTATAAAATGAAGATTAATCTACCCCTTATCTTCCTTATTAAATATATACCATGAAGTTGAAATGGCATGTATTCAGATTGTAGTAGTATGGATATTGCATGAGACAACTGGGAAATGGGACATTTCTCAGCCAATTACACTCTACTCCTTTAGATCAAAACATTTGATTACGTTCTGCCTTTATCTCCTCTCCAGGCCCTACCTATGTATATGCCCAATCAATATGATGCATATCATAATACTAGTTAAATAGGTTTATTAAATATTTACTTTGCTTAAATGACTATCCCAACTTTCATAATATAATTTCTTTTGATCAGTGACACTTAATGAGTGGCTAACTTGGCAGTTACTCTGCTGTATGTTATTGATACAACAGAGAACAAGATAGACACAGTCCTATAATTAAAATGAATTCCATCTAGCTATGTCTCAGTAGTGAGTTTTGTAAGGAGTAAGATGATGAGATGAGATTCTCTTGTTCTGCTAGAAATGTACAGCCTTTCAATCACTCCCCACCCAAGCACAGGCTTTATTGTTTTGCTTTGCAAAGAAGACTACCTGAGAAAAAAACATTGATGAATAGTTTTAATATATTTTTATTTATTCTTTGAAAATTTCACACATGTATGCAATGTGTTTTGATCATACCCCCCACTACCTCTCTTTATATATTCCTCAAGCGGATTTCTGCAAAGAGAACAAAGTCATTGGACTGTAGTATCTATCCTATTATGCAGTGATGTAGTCTTTATTTCTACATGTTCTTCACCTCTTATTCGCCTCCCACGATCATATTATTTGTTCTCATATTTATGTCCTTTTTTTCATTTGCATGTCTTACTCAACAATTCAGTGTCCTTGCGTTTCATATCAAATTTGGCTCCTCGTGGTCTGGTATCATCTGCTGTGCTTATTCCCATGAAGTGGCCTTCTTTTGCTTGGACTGTGCCCTCAGCTTGTGCTTTGTTTTTTCAAAGCTGAGCTCTAGTCCCACCACCTCAATGTGGATCTGACCCTCCACTCTCTCTTCCACGTATCAGCAAATGCAATCTGTTTCAGTATTGTTGATTTTGTCTCCCCAAGCTAACTGAAATTCTTGAGGAGTGATTCCCTGTGATGAACAGAACAGATGAATGGATGATGTTACTAATTCACAGCATCATTATTTTGATATCATTTTTGAGTAGAAAAATTTACAGGAAATACTTGCATCAAGTAGATTAGGTTACACATTGGTTTTTATAAAATTTTATTTTCTTCAAAAGTAAATGCACATTTACGGGACGCTTCTTTATGCCATGCATGTATTGTGGAAGATTTTGGTAATTTATTTATTTTTTTAATTTTTTATTTATTTTTGTATGTGTATGAGTGTACTGTCTGCATGTAGGTTTGTGCACCCGTGTCGTACAATGCCGCGGAGGTCAGAAGAGGGTGTCGGATTCCCCTGGAACTGGAGTTCTCCTGGAATTGGAGTTACAGACGGTTCTCAGCCGCCATGTGGGTGCTGGGGATCTAACCCAGGTCCTCTACAAGAGCAGTCGGTGCTCTTAACTGCTAGGCTATCTCTCCAGCCCCGATTTTGGTAATTTATAAATGAATAAAATTACTTCCCTGTGTTGTCATGAAATTCCTCCAGAATTTCATGACAACACAGGAAAGGTATCTTTAAGTCCTCTCTGGGCAGGCTTAAAATAGTTCGCTGAGGAAGTCAGGCTTGAGACTTTTGAAAGAAGCATATGTTATAAGTCATATTTGCTGCATTGAAGACATTGTGTGCTGATACTTGTGAGAGTTGAGACCAAACTAAATGCAAATAATAATAGTATATGACCAACAATATCCCAGGAAGAATCCACTGTCATTTCGCTACCTTTTAGAACTTTTATTGCTTTTCATCTAGGAAATAACTAAGTTTCCAGAATGATATTTTTGCATTTTCAGAGCTTGAGCAACCAAGAACTTCTTGGCAGAACAAGGATTTTTGGATTAGAAGACAGTTTAGTATAATGGTTATTTGACACCTACAAAACACACATGAAAAGAAAATGGCAAGCTGACTCCAGTTTATTCAGCATCTATATTTTCTTTAGCCTCGATAAACTTTGTTATGTATATGAAACATCTTTAATGTTAAATAAACATAATCACTTCTTTTTCTAAGGACAAATATAATTATTGACTATACAAGGTAAAATAAATTAAATTGATTTAGCAAGCTTTCACTTGCCATTTCCAAGCTAAATAAGGAGAAAGTTATTAAATTCTTAGTATTTTGGCTTTCCACATTTTGTTTTTTTTCAATTTTTTATTTTTATTTTTTTAACAATAAGTAATAAGTTATGAGGGCTTTCTACATTTTAATACACTGTTTGTGTCAACACATGGAAAAATGTTCAATTTATAAAAAAATTCATACTAGGGTGCCTTGCTAAGGAAACCACATTTTGGAGTTCAGTGGCAGAGGCAGGAGGCCTTAGCTCACACTTCCAAACCACTAGAGATTCACACTCTACGTACTCTGGAGACCGTTCATTAGTTTGTGTCAGAAATTGGCTATTTAGTTCCCAGAAGCAGTAGGACAGTCATGAGAATCCAAGGAGAATCTTGAATTTTGGCTCCACTTATGGGAGAGCAGGTGGTTAGCAGTAATTACGGTCTGATTCCTAGTGGCCTCTCCCCAACATAATTAGGTGTCTTTAACCACTAATCAATCTCACAGTCGTGTTGGGCAATTTAAAACATTCAAGAAAGCCTTGACCAAAAAGACCTGTCTTGCATCATATTCAATAACATGCTAGTGTCTCTCTCTCTCTCTCTCTCTCTCTCTCTCTCTCTCTCTCTCTCTCTCTCTCTCTTTCTCTTCCTGCCCCAGAACTACCAAGTCCCCTACAACTTCAACTTAGCTTTGGAGTTCAGAGCCAGTACCATCTCAGATAGTGACTTTGGAATTCCACAGAGTGGTAGTTTAACATCCTGATCAAGATTTGACCTTATGGATCACTAGAAAATTCAGATTTTCTTTTGCTTCTGTGAATTCTGTTCCTATATCTGGGTTTTGTGTTAAGTGTTGTTTTGAGTCAAGTGGGTCTCAGCTTTATTCTCTGTTTTGGCTTTCTTTGAAATTAAAGCTCTGTAATATCAGCCTACTGTTTCCCTCTCTATTAATAGATACCATATAGGCAGTTGTTAACTAATGTTCATTTGTTTATGTATTCACCAATTTCTTTTTTTTTTTAATTTATTTTTATTGATGCTTTGTGTATTTCATACATCATTTTCCAATTCAGTTCAGGCATATATCCCCTTCCCTTCCCCCCCCACCCCAACCCCTACCCATTGAGAGATCGTGCATTCTGCCATTAGTTTTCTGCATCTTTCTCTGCTTTTTTGTTTTGTTTTGTTTCATTTTTTTTTTAACAATAGTGATTAATTTGTGAGTACAAGCATCCTTCATTGTAAAACCAATTTGCAAGCAGTCGTGCCCAGACCCACACAGCTCATGGGTCCCACCACCACAGGGGGGGCTTGATGTTCAATCAAGTTGATCAAATGAGTGTCCAGTCTATATTCTGTAGTTTCACCATAACCCCAATCGAAGCCCTTACCTTCTATCACGCCCTCTCTTCCGCATATTGTTCCTAGGCTTAGAAAAGGGGCACAGGTGGATGAGAAGCAAAACACTCTACTTCTCTGGAGCTGTATGTCTGGTCTCTAGTCAGTTCTGGCTGTTTCTTTCATGAGTGCCAGGGCTTGTCCCGGGACTTAACCTTTCGATCCTTACTAATGAAGCACCAGACAATTAGATATTTAGGTATTTAACCAGTATAATATATAGCTTTTAGATCCTACTAATGAAGCACACCAATTAGATTCTGGGTATAGGTTTTTAAACAGTATAATTGTTATGGTAGGTTACTTTGGTTATAGACACAGATGTTTGGATGGTATGTCAATTATGATCTACATTTTTTTCTGTCAAGTATGGCAGGGTTCCGTGTTGTTTATAACCATTCCCTAACCATGGTCTGAGGATGTAGGTTTGTGGCATCAGCCGTGGTTGGGTTATTCCTCCAAGGAGAGGAGCCAATAGCCAATTAGATTTGGGATATACCAGACATATATGGCTGCCCCTGCTGCACAGTCTTTCCAGACAGGTGAGGTGTGGATATAGATAAGATATGAAACACTTTTGCAAAAAAACCTTGCACGCAAATTTTAAAAACTAATATTTGGGAAGGATTTGTATGTTCCAACAGGCCAGAGTATCACCAACTTAATGTCTGAGATCTGAGAGAAATGCAGCTTGCAGTGTGAGAAGGATTTGTACCGGAAAGTCAGAAAGTTGCCAGCAGAAGGATTGACCCCTCTGCACCTTGAAGGGAAGAATGCCTCAGATTGCTTGCGGACATCAGGCCCCTCTGTGGATCTACTAGTTTAACAACTATTTTTCATGATTCCTAATGAAGCTTCCCTTCTAGGTGCTTGCAAAGGTTTTACTACAAGAGACTTTCTTAACCCCCATAGAATAAAGAGAAATAGAGGATGCTGAAGTCATTCTCCAGCTGTAGATTGGAACCAGTTGTTATAGAAGTGTTCTCTTGTAAAAATCCGTGTAAAACTTCTTTCTTTAATTAACTAATGGACATAGACAACTGTGAAAAGGTTTATTTTTATTCATAACCAACTATAATGCAAAGTTTCCTTAACTAGCACTTTTAAACAACACTCTATCCAAAAACATTAAAGGCGCTCTGACATCAACAATGGATTCTTCTACCAAGGAGATGTTGGCCAGGGGATCCAAGCCCCCACAAATGGTAAAGGCTCCTTGCCTCCTAACTGGGATATCTGCAGGAAGAGAGGCGATAAGGCCCTGCTGTTGAAGACCTGATACAAACATGGAAAAGATGTATGGAGACTGCACTTGCAAGTATACAGATGGTCTCTGGGATGCCAGAAAGTGTTACCAAAGACCACTAAACCAATAAAGCAAATATAGGTCTCCTTGAGTCAAGCAAGACTCCTCCGTCAGTATTCACCAATTTCTGACTGCCTATTTTATGCTAGGTACTGTTACAAACACTGGAAAGATATTGTTGAAAAATGAAGCTTTCCTTGAGCTTATGTTCCAGATGGAAAGAAATGAGCAATAAGCACATATATAAATAATCACATATATTAACAAGTAAATAGCAAATGATTTATATTTCATTTATTTTTTAATATTTTATTTATTTGGAAAATTTCATACCTGTACGAACTCTCCAGGCTAGTTGGTGCAATTCCAAGGCCCTGACCAAGGAAGAGGTGAGTAGATGCAGAGTCAAACCCAGGGAAAACGTGAGCACCTGCCAACTGGTTTATTGTGGGAAAGACAAGGATTTATACATGATTGTCCTCTGTTTCTTCCGGAAATGTCTCAGGTGCTGATCAAACCACCAACTCAGCTGTTGCCTCCTAGGACAGGTTGAATCTGTTCAGTATATGAGGAGGTCAAGCATGCCACCACAGGTGTGTAACAGTCTATACATACCTATATGAAATGTACCTCAAGGTCAGGCGTGGTGGCGCACACCTTGAATCCCAGCACTCAGGAGGGAAAGGCATTGCCATCTCTGTGAATTCAAGGGCAGGCTGGTTTACTCAGTGAGATCCAGGCCAGCTGGAGTTACAGAGAGACCTTGTCTCAAAAATACCAAATAAGGATTGGAGAGATGGCCTAGCGGTTAAGAGTGCCAACTGCTCTTTCAGAGGACCCAGGTTTGATCCCCAGCGCCCACATGGTAGCT
Source organism: Rhizomys pruinosus (assembly GCA_009823505.1). Classification (NCBI taxonomy): domain Eukaryota; kingdom Metazoa; phylum Chordata; class Mammalia; order Rodentia; family Spalacidae; genus Rhizomys; species Rhizomys pruinosus. The sequence continues at coordinate 338,544 of VZQC01012751.1, read as the reverse complement.
GAGAACCGTTTTTAACTCCAGTTCCAGGGGAATCCGACGCCCTCTTCTGACCTCCACGGCTTTGCACGACATGGGTGCACAAACCTACATGCAGACAGTACATTCATACATATAAAAAAATTTTAAAAATTAAAAAATACCAAATAAAATGTACCTCAATCATAACCATTCCCCATTCCTCAACCTCCAACTCTCCCAAGAACCCCAAAACGTCATTTAGTTTTTACCTCAGCATATTTTTTATTCTTTTAGAAAACATATGTAGATTCTTCCTTGCTCCTTGAACTGTGTGTTAATAGATATTTTCAAATATTGGTACAATTACAATAGACTAGTATTTCTTTTTTTTTTTTTTTTTTTTTTTTTTTGTGAGACAGGGTCTCCTTATAGCCCCAGCTAGTCTGGAACTCACTATGTAGAACAGGCTGGCCTTGAACTCACAGGGTTCTGCCTGCTTCTGCCTCCTGAGTGCTAGGATTAAAGGCATCCGCCACCACACCAGGCTTAAAGATGGTTCTTAGCCACCATGTGGGTGCTGAGAATGGAGCCCAGGTCCTCTGCAAGAGCAGTCGGTGCTCTTAACCACTGAGCCTTAATAGACTAGTATTTCTTTTTTTTTTTTTTAATTTTTTTTATTAATTTTATTTATTTCTGTATGTGTATGAATGCACTGTCCGCATGCAAGTCTGTGCACCCGTGTCGTGCAATGCCGCGGAGGTCAGAAGAGGGTCTTGGATTCCCCTGGAACTGGAGTTCTCCTGGAATTGGAGCTTCAGACGGTTCTCAGCCGCCATGTGGGTGCTGGGGATCGAACCCGGGTCCTCTGTAAGAGCGGTCGGCGCTCTTAACCGCTAGGCCATCTCTCCAGCCCCTAGACTAGTATTTCTAAAGAGAAATGGAGAAACCAACTCTGCTGGTACCAGTGTGAACTTTCACCTTCCAGATGTTGAGAAAATGCATTTCTGTTGTTTAAGTCACCCAGTCTAGGCTGTTTTATTACAGCAACCTATAAGATGAATCTGAACACCTAAGGTGAGAATATTTCTAATAACCTATATTACTTTATCCTACTTTAATGATATTTGTTGTGCAATTTTTGTTTCTGTTAAGACTTTGTTTTTATTAGATCTTTGAGAATTTCATGTGATATCTTTAATTTTGTGTGTATGAGTATTTTGTCTGCATATATGTCAGGGCACTTGTTTATGAAATGCCTGAAGAGAACAGAAGAGGGTGTCAAATATCCTGGAACTGGACTTATGGACAGTTGTTTGCCACCATGTGTGTGCTGGGAATCAAACCTGAAACAGCAACCAGCACTGTTAACCACTGAGCCACCTCTCCAGCCCCTCTCATATAATGTGTTTTGATCTTACTCCCTTCCTCCAATTCCTCCCAGATCTATTTCTCCTTCCTTAACTACAGAAATTTATGTCCTTGGTTTTTAAACCCATCTAATCCAATTTGTGCTGTTCATATGCTCTTTACCATGGGGCCATCCACTGGAATGTGGTCAATCTATAAGATACCACACTATTAAAGAAAAGTGATTTTCCTTCTCCCAGCAGGAATCAGTTGCTAATAGCTATCCTGCTAGAGGTGAAACACTGTACTCAACTTCCTTCTCCATGCTTGGGTTTTTTTATGATTTAGCTTGTGCAGGTCTTGTGCATATTTTCAATATGATCTGAGTTCATGTGTATACCCAGCCTGTTGTATCTGGAAAGCGCTGTTTCACTGTAGTCACCCACTATGTCTGGCTCTTACTATTTTTCTACTCCCTCTTCCACAATGATTCCTGAACCTTGAGAGGAGATGGCGTGGTATAGGTGTCCCATCAGAGGTGCACATTCCTCAGTCTATTTCTGTCTGTACTTTGAGTAGTTGTGGATCTCTGTATTTATTGTGAGGTACTGCCAAAACAAGTTCTCTGATGAGGCTTGACCAATATACTAATATATGGGTGTGACAATAAGTCATTAGGAGGTTTAATATTATGTCAATTTAGCAAAATAATAGTAGTAGTTTTTCTCCTAGGGCCTACAACTTGTCTGTTGACATGTTCTTGTCCCCAATAATGTGTCAGGTGTGGATTTTATATTGTGGAATGGGCCTTAAATCCAATCAGAAAGTGGTTGGTTACTCTCATAACATTCATGCCACTATTACACCAGTGAGCAAATTTTGCCAGTCAGTTACTAATGTATGTAGAACACAGGGTTCACAACTAGGCAAGAGCGATGATTACTTTTCTCCCCTGGTAGGATTCACAGCACCTTTCAGCACTATGAAAGCTTGCCAATAAAGATGAAACTTCCAGACAGATGAATTTGATCCATCTTATATGATTCAACCCAGTGAATCCAGTTAGTCTCTCCCATATGTTCATGGGTATGATATCATTGATTGGGGCATGAAGAGTCTACCAGTGACCACACCCCCAAAACAAAATGACTCTTCCTCCTTCAGTGATCATCAACTAGTAATAACTCCTCAGATAGGGGTAGAACACTGGGAGACCCTCTGTGCTATATGCTGGAATATTTAGTTGGGTTGGTTTTGCTTATTTTACATACAGATATAAAATCATGTATGTGTGTGAAAGTAGGAGTAAAACTATCCAGAGAAACAAAGACAATGAATATGAAGGGAGATGGCCAACAAAGAAAGGGTAAAGATAGGTGGAGGAATATGCTTAACATAATATATATATATATATATATATATATATATATGCATGTGTGTGTACATGTGTGTGTGTGCATGTGTATTTGTGTGTATGTAAAGTTAAAAACAATAAAATTTAAAACAAAACATCAGAAGATTGTAACGTGATAAATTTAGAAAACAGTAAACAGTAATGAGAGACTAACTGGAAGTCTGTGGGGGGGGTAAGTAGTCAGGGACAGATTTTCTATGAGGCAACTTTTAGTCTGAAACTTAAAGGAAATCTAAGAGCCAGGAATGTGAAAATCAGGAGGAAAAGAACAATTGGTGTGAAGGTTGTAGTTCAATGGCAAATTTCCTGTGTTTTAAGACAGAAAGAAGAATGGCTTAGATAAATAAATCACAACAGGTGAATGTGGAAGAGAGTGATATACATGTTTAGGGAAGTGGAATCATCTTCATTGTTTTCTGGATGGTAGGAGTGATAAAAGCAGAATGATTCAGACATGATTGGATTTGGTTTTGATCATTATGTAGGTTTGGTGATAACTTTCTGAATTAAGGAGGAGATGAGATTCTGGAAGTTACATGTATGTATATATTCATATATATGTATATATACATATATATGTATATGTGCATAGAGGGAGGAGGCATTTTATGAAGGAGGCATGCATCATATATGCAAGCATGGATAAAAAGGAGTAGCTGTGACTTGAATATACCAACTTGAGCATCTTCCATATATTTACTGAATTTAATTCCATGTTATTTGTTAAAATTTTCTGTGTGGAGTGGTTGGTCTTTAAGACACTTTACCACTGAGAAGTCTAGCATCTTTCTGCATAATTATCTTTGAATTGAAGGATAAATACATACACATAAAATCATTAAGATTGATTCTGATCATTTATGCATACTTGGACAAGTACACCAGGGGATCTGCTTATTTGTAATTCCACATTTTAGTATCTAATGAGTAATACCCGCTTTATAATTGCCATTAAGACATTATTCTTTCATTATGACTGGGAAAACCAGTCAGTCCAAGTGTTGGCTTAGTTCTGAAATCTGACCGTTAGCACACTCTAGTGCTGTCTGTCATTCTCAGAGTTGCTATTTTAAAGACTACTATAAAAATTGACTCTTAAAAAAATTGACTCACCAAAAAGCACACCCTTCCTGGAAGAAAAAAATCAAGACTATACCCATTACAGAGCAAGTCTGGGGTTCCACCAGTGTTGAAATAGATCTAATCCTATTTAATGTACTATATACTTATAGTACATGGTTTCTATTAGGAATTATTAGGAGAGAGGGGTAGAAAAGCAATATAGGCAAAATCCTGGGGAAAAAAAATTTTAGCCTTAGTTGAGTTGGGACCTAACTCTAATTGTAGCATATTGCTTTCTTTCAATTTCCTGAAGTATAGAACTCAATTCCTCCTCCTCCTCCTCCTCCTCCTCCTCCTCCTCCTCCTCCTCCTTCATTTTCTCCTCCTTCCTTTTCTCCTTCTTCCTTTTCTCCTTCTTCTTTGTCTAGCCTCATCTCTCATTCTATTGAATTCAATGGCCATTATTGAGTGTCTGCTATGCTAAAGGCACTGAGCTAGGCACTCCTTTGTCAGTTGCTAAGAAAAGTTCTCAGTCTAAATCCTTATGTAGTAAGAATTCTAAAAAATAGTTTTTCTTGAATATGGAACCAAGCCTTTAAATCTTCAGATAAAGTTTTCTTTTGTAGATTATTTATTTCAAGGTTGAAATGAGTAATCTAGGCTGCTATATCTTCCCAAGACTATAACTACCTCTATCATCAAGCAATATCATTCCCTTTGCCTGTTCACTGTTGCCTCCAGGATCAAGGCCAAATAATACAGTTTGGCTTACTAGGCTTTTCACCAACCTTGGTTCAACCAGCCATTCAGGTTTGTTCTAGACTTGAACTCACTTCTACCCATGTGATCCTCCTCCACCTTCCTCTAGGTAGAGTATCAGGACTATAGAGCAACCTTGACTTGATTTGTAATTATGATTTTATTAGTATATCATTCTATTTCATGTCTCTGTGATTTTTGTATACCAGTGCAATTGATGAGGTGTAAAATCCCTGAAATGCTTTGGGACTGAAAAATTCAATGCTTGACTAAATTAAAAATTCCTCTTATGAGCTGGAGAGATGACCTAGCAGTTAAGAGCACTGACTGCTCTTGCAGAGGATCCGGGTTTGATCCCCAGCACCCACATGGTGGCTGAGAACTGTCTTTAACTGCAGTTCCAGGGGAATCCGACACCCTCTTCTAACCTCTGCTGCATTGCATGACATGGGTGCACAAACCTACATGCAGACAGTACATTCATACACATAAAAAATAAAATTAAAAAAATAAAAATAAAAAAATAAAATTCCTCTTATTAAGAATTATTCATTCTCTCTCACATGGACACACACGTACACACACACACATCCTTCTTCAATCCCCCCCTCTATCTCTATCCCTTTCTCTCTTCCCCTCTTCTTCTGGAGCTTAAATGACTGGTATATATGAGTTGGTCAGTACAAATCAGGTGAATAAATATGTACAGAAAATTCAGAATGATTTTTGTGTGAAAAAAAAACAAGCCAAGCAGAATGATAATAATGAGTTTGCTAGAAGCCAGGAAGAAGAGTAGTAGGCAGTAAAAGGGAGAATAATGGTGGGGAGAGCCTGCAAGCCAATGGGCAGGATATTTTATTATCTACTCCTTTAGATCATCTGCCTCATTGCTCCCTCCACTGGTGTGTATAATTGAGAGCAAGGAATGGATCTTCTGGTTAATTGGCTTTTCTGATTAACCAGCAGTTGACTGAAAAACTTTTACTTAAACAAAGATCCTCCCTAAAACATATAAAAAAGTTATTTACTTAGTGAAATATAATGCCAGAAATAAATCTCATCATGATTTAGGAATCATAAAGACTACTCAATTGTAAGAGAGAATAAATAAAGCTTTTGTAAAATTGGGAATTATTTAGTAAGTATATATTAGAATCAAGCATATAGGGGATTCAAAATGAATACGACCTGTGAATAGACAGAATCTTTCAGATTGCAGTTAGAGCAATCCTTGAAGGAAATGGCTTCAGTGCTGGAATTTGAAGAATGCTTCATACAAAAGTCATGGAGAATGGAAGTGACAGAGATATGTTTGAAGTTAGACAAATCAAAAGTGTGAATATGCAAGGCATAAAGAAGATTGCCTCCTGGGTTAAAGAACTTCAGCTGTAGCAATGGAATGGAGAGATAGGGGATGAGGAAATTCAAGGAGAGCTAATGCAATGGATACAAAGATGTTTGTCACACATTTAATTTTAGATTGCCTCCAATGTGGGATTAGGGAAGGTGGGTCTTATGTTACAGGTGGTTGGTAGCTAGAGAAAGAATCAACTAAGATTCTTGGCCTGAGAGGCTCACTCTGACCTGCATGTAAAGTATTTGCTCAAGGAAATACTAGATCCAGATGAATCAGATATAAGGTTATCACAATAGTTTATTCATTTACTCAGACATTCAGTAATTAACTCTAGAAGTATTAAATGACCAGCTATTATGGTCTGGAGAAGAAATGGCAACTTGGAAGAAAAAAAGCTTAAAAATTGAGTAGCCTAGAAAAAACTGAAGAGGTAAATCAAGGACAGGAACGCAATTATGATATTATAAAAGTATAAATATGGATCAATCCCAGATTTCCATCTTGAATCATCCTGAATTTGGGTGAGATGCAGGAATAGGAGTGGAAATCTTCTTCTGGACATTGATGCCACCTACTAGAGCAAAGCATGGAACACGGGTCAAGGCAATGCTTTGTAGAAAACGTCAAAACTTCTTTCATGCTCTATACCCTCAGAGAGCATAGGACACCTGCAGTATGAAGCCTCGAGCATGGTTTAAATTATTCTGGTTCCCAAATATCAATGGTACCAACAACAGAAAAGCAGGGAAGGAAGTCTACAAATAAAGGCAAAGAAAGATTCTGAGCTGATCCAGTCAGACGTCCTATTGGTTAGACTGTAAGAACTTGGGAGTTGGATTACCCAAGCAGGAACAGTTATCTATCTGTTGGTGTAGAAATCAGCCAGGCCAGGCCTTAGTGGGACATCTTTCAGAGCATAAGGAACAGAAGGAACAGAGCACTAGGGTTCAGAAAATTAAACAGGATTCTTTGTGAAGTCAGAAGACAAGGCTAAGCACATACAGGCTTTGATAGAAATGAGGGAGAACTATAGTGATTAGGCACTTGTTTAAACTCATTAGCACAGAGACTGACAATCTCAGTGGGAGCATATAAAGCAGGGAATGTAGACCAATGTAGACAACAATAAAGTGAACCTTCTATGTGCCAGCACCAAAAGAGCTTCTGTCATCACAATCTGCCTGTGACATCTAAGTGAGGTCACTTCACATGAATAATGCATGATGGATACGAAGGAGGAAAACAAGCTTTCTCATCTAGCTGGGGCCTGATTTTGCATTATATTAAAATATATTAGAAGTTAGCTCTAGTATACTTCTTTGGGATTGCAGTGGCTTCTGAGTATTTGCTTTGACTTCCTATTTAATAGGCAGAGCCCTCTACAACTTAGCTCAGACATACCAATTCTATCTTTCCAGGCCATTAGTGTAGTGAGCCAAAGCATATGGGGTCAGAGCCCTCCCTGTACTGGGAATTCAGCAGCTTGTGTGCCAATCATTATTCTGACACTAGCTACTGATGTGATCAGGCATATCATTTAATCTCTCTGTGGGTGGGTTTGACGAGATCTAATCTTCTATTGACTTACAGGCCCATAAAAGGTCAAATAAAATGTGAACAGCTATAAAACCCATTTCAAACTATATAGACATATAGATTGTGATGGTTATTACTGGTAAAGGTTTCCCATCTGGATTAGTCTGCCTCAGCCCCAAGACAAAAGTGGGCTTTTCAAATTAGTGGATAATATTGTAGATGCATGGCCCATATACAGAAAGAGTCACTAGACAATGTTATCAGCACTGGTAAATTTCCATCATGTCAAGGAACAATGCCTATCTACTTCAGTTGTTTGGTGTATGTGTATTGTTTCTTTGTGTTTTCATGGCCTCATGCTTTAGGTATGTAGAACCAGTTTCATAAGATTTAAAAGACAAGGGAGCAAAGTGCAGTCTTATTTCGATGAGTACCACTTCCCCAGAAACAGTGTATTACTTTTTTTTTTTTGGTCTTTTTGAGACAGGGTCTCCCTGGCTGGCCTGGAGCTTGCTATGTAAACAAGGCTGGCCTTCATCTCAGATCTGCCTGCCTCTGCCTCCTGAGTACTGGGATTAAAGGCATGCATCACCACGCCTTTAATCTTTTTTTTTTTTTTGCCAATTTTTACTGAAGCTTTGTGGCCTTTAATCTTTTTTGAAAGGAGGAAAGGGGTGCTGGGACCAGAGGGGCCGGTGCTAGTGGCCTGCACCTTGGTGCGGGCTGCCGGGGCGCGGGCTAGGTCAGGCATTCCCCCCCCCCGAGATTGGTGAGAATCCAAGTGGACCTTTCCTTGGAGAACCTTCAGAGCAAGAAGAGAAGAGTGGTTTGCAAAATAGAAAACTAGACAAGTCAATACTCCATAAACAAGGAGGAGGAAAGGGGGAAAAAAAA
>VZQC01012751.1:236109-323018 GCA_009823505.1 Rhizomys pruinosus | reverse complement strand
GGGGGTGAAGGGAAGGGGAGATATGCCTGAACTGAATTGGAAAATGATGTATGAAATGCACAAAGCATCAATAAAAAAAATGTTGTGAAAAAAAAATAAAAAATAAAATTATCTTAATAATTGTGACTAGAAAAAAAAAAAAAGAAAGGAGGAAAGGATTTGTATTTCTGGACAAGATGGAATAACAATGACCAGATCAACTCTCCTACCTGAAATGAGCAAACAATGGATAAAATTAAATGAAATACTGTTAGGCGAGATAAGAAATTTCAGGTCATACTGTAGGGAGGCACAATCCAGGTAGGGCCTGAAGGATTTAATGGAGAAGATGGAGTTCAGAGGCCATTGAGACTTAGAAAAGAACCATGGCAAGGAAAGAGTTGAATACAGAGAAAATTCTAGAGACTTGCAGAGGGTCTCTTGTCAATATTCAGAATAGGGGTTTATACCTGTATTTAAAAAAGTGACCCTAAACTGAGGAAAAATTTGAAGGGATGGAGATAATAGTGCTTAACTCACAGGGCTGGGAATAGTGCCTACTAGTTATAGACTGGAAAAAAGCTCAAGATTCATAAGACACTAGATAGAGCAAACAATGAATGAACTAAATATTGAGAATTAATTATTCCTAAACTGGGTACTGTTCCAATACAACCTAATAATACTTGACAAAAAGACTCCAAATAAACAAATTATTTTCAAGTGTCTTAAGGTTAATGTTTACAGAAAATCAAGAATATCAAACTCTAGACATGAAAACATTAAAATGCCTGGTTTCCATTCAAAATTATCAGCTATTCAAAAAAATAGTGAAATTCAATCCAAAATGAATCAATCAGTCAAAACTGAACCAAAATTGACACTAATATTAAAACTAGTACACTAAGGTATTAAGATAATCATATATTTTAATTCCAGGTGTGGTGTCACACACCTTTAAACCCAGCACTCAGGAGAGGCAAGTGGATCTCTGTGAGTTCAAGGCCAGCCTGGTCTACATAGTGAATTCCAGGTCAGATTGGCTACAGAGAGAGCCTGTCTCAGAAAGGCCAACAAAATAAAATAAAATAAAATAAAATAATCATATATTTAAAAAACTTGAAGATATGGAATGTGAAATGATGAACCCAAATTTAACTTCTGGAGATAAAATCTACATGGTGGCAGGTGAGACACTGCAGAGAAAATATTGGTTAACTTTACATACCAAGATCTATTATCCAGAATAAAATACAGCAAGATAAAAGAATATAAGATTAAAAAAAACTAGAGCACATTTATAATGTGCTTTGGATGTGAAATGTCTCTCCTGGGCTCATGTGTTGGACATTTGGTCCTCAGTTAGTGGTACTATTTTGGGAGCTGTAAAGTTTAAGAGGTAGTGTCTACGTGGAGAAAGTAGACAGAATGATGTGTTTCAAAAGTTACACATGGTTCTTGATCTCTTACTCTATGTTCTGCTTCCTGTCTCTCATGAGGTGAATAAAATCTGACTCTATTGATTCCTGCCAATATGATGTTAGCCTTTTCTGTGGGCCCAGAATAAATGGAGCTAAGAACTGAAGACTGAAATTTCTAAAACCATGAGCAAAAACAATTTCTCCTTTTGTGTTCTTTCTGGTATGTATTTCTTCATAGCTGCACAAAATTAACTAATATAATCAGTGGCTTCTTATAACACATGATAGTCCAATATGCGTGTATTAGAGTGGCTCAATTCCTAGAAAAAGGGAAGGATAAAATATTTGATCGAAGAGTATCCGAAAGTGTGGTGGTGCACAACTCTAATCCCAGCACTTGGAAGGCAGAGGCAAGCCTGGTTTACATAGTGAGTTCCAGTCCAAATGGGGCTACTAGGGAGACCCTGTTTCAAAAAAAAGAAAATCTCATCAAATCCCAAACCACAAGGAGCATGAGCAAAACATCAACACACACAATTAACTTGCTTAAGTGCAAAGATTTTGTCTCTCACTAAAAGAAATGTTAAAGGGAGCAGTGACAGGAAGAAGAACATGATATACTAGCAGTTGGAATCAGTGTCTACATAAAACATAAAGTGAGACAGAGATGGAAACTACATGGTAATTATATATTTTTCTAATCTCTCTTCAATACAAACTGATTATTTAAACAAAAATTGTGGGATTATACAGTTTGAATTAGGGGCTAGTTCTCAGCTAGCATCCCTCAGGGCACAATGTGGAAGTCATGAGATTCCTCTGACCCTGCCCCAAGAGGGATCAACGTGACCCGGGTACATTATGCTAGGTGGAGCAGCAGTATACAGGGGTGTGAGACTAGTGTCTGTGATTGGCTGTGGGAGATAATGTCATTTTGCTTATAAAAGTGACTTACAATAAATTGAATTCTCCATTACCATCATTACACAGAATTCCCAGCCCATTATTTTGTGGGTATGTAGGCTGAAGCAAGCCAGGATTTCGAGTGTCGGTGGGTAGTGGGTTGGTTGGGGATCTATCATCTAGCCAACCAGGTAAGCTAGTGTGGGGTTTGATGGAGACCAATCAGGTCACAAACCTGTGGAGTGAATTGTGAGTGGGTGGAGGCTGAAGATCAACCATCAGCCATCAGCCTGAAATTCCTGTCCAGAGACCAGCAGTCTTTGGGCAGGTAGGAAAGTGACCAGACAGGAAGCGTTCCACTTCCTAGTCTAAGGACCTGGGTTGGAAAGTACCTCTCAAATTCATTACGAAAGTAACCAACTTACCTCTGCACCCAGGGTTTCCCCACAGTGGCTGCAGGTTGCCACTGTGCTCTCCTTTCCTTAGCAGGACTGTGGTGTACCTGCTCGTAGCAAGAGAAGCTTCCTACAAAAGATTAATAAGAAAATGTTAGCAAACATAGTATTTCATGCCTGGCATCCAGTGCTTGGAAGGGTAAGCCAGCAGGATCAGTTCAAGGTTAGCTTGGCCTGAATTTACTGTAAATTTCATACCACCATAGCTTTTGGAGTGAGAGCCTATCCCCCCCCCCCCCCCCAAAAAAAACCATCAGATTGTGAATGTGCAGCATGAGTCATAGAGAAATGTATGATAACTACAGGACAAAAATCAAGATATAAGAAATGGAGGCAGTAGCAAATTTCTTATATTTTATACAAATTTTATGATATAATTCAATGGGAGATTATTGTTTCAGATCAATACTATAATACCTAAGTTACTAACAAGAACAGTAAGAAAATGAGTTAGATTTAATAACCTAGTAAAGAAAGTAAATTTAATCATTAGAAACTTTCAAAGAGGGCCTGGAGAGATGGCTCAGCACTTAAGAGACTTGGCTGCTCTTCCAGAGGACCTGGGTTTGTTTCCCAGCACCCAAATGGCAGTTAACAACTGTCCATAACTCCAGTTACAGGGGATCCTAGTCCCTCTTATCACTTCCAGACCCTCTTCTCACTTCCATGGGAATTGGAAGACATAGGTGCACTTACATAAAAGCAATCAATATACTAAAACACATAAAATAAAAATAATAAATAAAATATTTTAAAAATTCAAAGAATCCAAAAGACCACGGTGGTAATGGGAGAACAAATAAATAACGGATGAGAAAAGAGCAATATGGTTTTGTTTAAAACAATATAATATGAGAAAACAGCAAGAGGATTTTGTTTAAAACAATATAATATGTTAATCAGCAGATAGCTTCGCAGTGATATTAATCTGAAAGGAAATAGACTTCAGAGTAGGACTTAGGCATCTGCACTAGAGGAACACACAGTGACTCTGCTTTCATTCATCCCAGTATTCGTCCCCCTATTTCCCACAGCATCTTACATGCAATTAATGCTCAGGAAAGATTATGTGATGTGAGGATCCATAGCAAGTTTTCTGACCTCTTGTTCAGCACTTCTTCCTCGGCCTGCTGCAGCTTTTATTTCCCATACAGTTCTTTGCTTGTGTTGCAGCAGCAGTCTTTGCTGTGCTCTCCCAGAGGGCCATTTCTTTCTCACTAGCTCCTGCAGGTTGTATAGGAGGAGGTGAGTGTGGGAGTGAGAGGGGTTATTAGCCTTCTTTCTGTTTACTCTGCCCTCACTCTGTCTCCTCAGCTGAATCTTACTGTAACTATTGCCCGTACAACCACTTTCATCTGTATTGCTTTGAAAACCACAGTGATTTCTTTTCTGCGTTTAGGTGTGTGGAAGTTTCTTTTGGTTTATGTTTTTTCTGATCATTCTCCTTTTTTCTGTTTGTTGAATTTTATGTTTACTTTGTCAAATGGATCGTTATCTCATCTATTCTTTTCAACTGGATTAGTGATAGTGATCTCTAGTATAAATCAGAAGTTTCTACAGTCTTTTCTCTGTAAATGTTCGAGGAACACAGTGGGTGCCTGTAGGGGACAGTTTTGAAGAACTCTATTCCATTTCCATTTGTTTGCCTTAATATTTCTAATTAGCTGAATGCTTTAAACTCTACCATTCTTTACACAGATATTCTCGTGGGACATTCAGTGCATTTGCTTTTTATCCAAATGTCTTAATATTCTTTCCTTCTTCTCATTCAACTGCACTTGAAAATATTAAGGTAGCAATACTATATAGGATTTATTCAGTACCATAGACAACCAGACACCTCCATCCTAGCTGATGGAGCAACTGGTAACATTTGCCCAAGTTGTCAGGTCAATTAATTCTTCTACTTGGCAAACAACTTTGCCATTTACACAAGTTATCTCTGATTCACAGAACATAATAGCTAAGGGAGTGGTCACTTGCATTTGAATTTTAAAAATGTAAATGTAAGGCTCCGAAAGACAGTATGATATATGAAAGACTTTCTAAACACAAGAAGTAGATAATGCAGAGTGGTACCCACATGTATTTATAATGGCCATAAACACTACTGTGTTCATAAAGGGAAAGTCCTGAAGTGTTTTACTGCTTATCAAAATACAAATGGAAACTCTGGGTCTAATGACTTTTCACTCACAGCACAGTTCAGCTGGAGGAAAAAAAATCCTTATGTAAGAGGATTTCATTATAAATAAAATGAATCACTGACATTTTTTAAAGGAAGCAGAACAAAAAAACCTTACTAGAAGCAAAGGCAAAAATATAGCTCTAAAGATGACCTACTTTTATTTGAAAGCATTTGTAACAAAGTTGTATGTGTAGTGTTTTTCACTGTAGGCATAAAGAGCGAGAGCCATTAATTTTCCATTAACTTATAGTGTTTAAGTATATAATTAATGATCTATAGTTACCTGTATCTCTGTACTTGCACTTCAAAAATTGAGGAAATGCTGGGTTATTACAAAAATCATGGTCAGAAGAATTGAGTGATATGAATACATTTGAATTTTCTATTTTGCTATGTGTCCCTAGATAGCCTTAGACATCTGTACAAAATGCCTTACTGGCAACATTAGTAGAGCCAGAATATACTTTTTTTAAAATTTTGTATAAAATGTCATCTGATTTTGCATTAATATGTTGTCAAAAATTCTAACTCCAAAGAGAAATAATTAAATAATATATCTTGGTTTCTTTTACTTATTCAAAATAATAAAGACATAAAGACAGGTAATGATCTATATTTTCCCTAAATGGTCTGTAGGCCACTTCGTGACACTACAAATTATTCCAAAAGTATTGCAATGATGCAACTTAAGGCAGGCATGGTGAAATGTGCCTTTACTCCCTGCACTTGGGAGGCAGAGACAGGTGGATCTCTGTGAGCGTGAAACCTGCCAGCTCTACTTAGGCTGAGTTCCAGGCCAGCCAGTGCAACATACCGAGAGTGGAAAAACAAAGATGCAAATCAAATAGTATCTGTCCCTGAAAAAAGAGAAAGCCTGGGGATCCTAGTTTATACAACAAAGAGTTCTTAACCCTTCTGAATTTAATATTAATAATCTGTGTATAGCAGTTTGATGTTAGGGACAATGTGGAAGATTTAATGAGATAATGTAAGGAAAACCTTGGCACATAGTAGCATTCAGGAAATAGTATTACTCTTACCCATCACTGACTGGGATAGAGAAAGAGAACATACTAAGCTCTAGACACTGTCATTCCTTGGACCCATATAGTTTCCTTCCTCTATGTGCTGAGTAGTACCAGTGTAATCAGGTAGAGATCAGAGCTTAAAAAAATGCAGTTTTCCTATAGAAACCCTATCATTTACTCTCTCCTCCGTAAAGCCTGTAATTTGAAAGTTTATTTGGTTTTCTCTGTGAGATATGCAGGTGCATTTCTTAGTCTATCCAGCCGTTGTTAATCTTTCTTTGCTGGTGTATCTAATTTGGAGGAATTTATTTGATTTCCTTTCAAGTATGTGCACTTTCTATTCCTCTCGTATTAAAGGACTTGGATTTAAACAATATTATGAAATGTGGCAACACGTATGTATGCTGAAATGAACTAGGGAAAACCACACCCCCAGTGCATCCCTAGTGGACTTTATTTAGACTTCTTTACAGTTATAGTAGCACGTCTCAGGTCAGAATCATTGGGTCCATGTCTTAATTCTTCACTAAGATTGTAGAGCTTGGAGGTAATATTTGTAGAATGCTGTCCTCTGAGCACAAATATCCATTACCATCTGTGCTAGATAGCTTTAGTGTCAACTTGACACACCTGGGTTGAGGGAGCCTCAGTTGGGGAATTGGCTCCATTGGGCTGGCCTGTGGCCACATCTGTGGAGTATTGTCTTGATTGTTGAGCAATGTGGGAGGGCCCAGCCCACTATTGGTAGTGTCGCCCCTGGGCAGGTTGTTGTGTATGGTATAAGAAAGCAGGCTGGGCATGGGCCAGGGGAGCAAGCCATTAAGAGCATTTCTCCATGGCCTGTGCCTCAGCTTCTGCTTCCAGGTTCCTACCCTGAGTTCCTGCCTTGGGCTCCCTCAGTGATGAACTATAACCCTGGATATGTGACCTGAATATACCCTTTCCTCCCCAAGTTGGTCGTGGTCAGTATGTTTTGTCACAACAATGGAAAAACAAAATTCTGTTCTAACAGAAATTGGTACCAGAAAGTGGGCTATTGCTGTGACAGACCTGACCTTGGTGTTCTGGGGGAAGGATTGTGGAAGCGTTTGAAACTTTGGGCTAGAAAAATCATTGAGTGCTGAAAGTTCATTGCTGTGGAACTTAGAACAGTTATGCTGAAAGAGTTGTAGACAATGGAGACATGGCTCGTGAAGCTTCAAGGGGAAGCAGAGGCCATCAGGGCTGTTTGCATGATATTTTAAAATTAATAATCTGTGGGTTCTTGTCAGCTGGGGGTGAAGAATCAGCTGTAAATAACAAGAGACCAGAATCTGAAGTGAAACCTTTGTTGTACTGAACAATTAATGCTGGTTATCTGGGGCTGAAAAATCAGCTGTAAGTAACAAGAGGCCAGCATCACTGTGGTGAAATCTTCTGGGAAGAATTTCTTCAGGGTCAGCACACAGAAGCTAAGTTCCAGAAGGGGCCTGAGCCTCCATGTCAAGCCAGAAGCAGGACTTGGTAGTGTGTAAGAGTCTCCTATATGGTGCTGTTGTTGAAATTTGAAGGGGTCACAGAGAACAGCTGAGGCTTGGCACTATGAGAGGTCAGGAAAGACCATTGGTGGAAGTGCATCTCAGTTGCAGTGAAGACCCCAGGATTGCAGGGCTCATGGAGAGAAGCTGAGGCTTTGCATCAGGAGAAGTCAGAAGAGACCATCGGTAAAGGTGCAGCCTCAGTTTCAGTGAAGACCCTAGCTCTTTGGAGATACCAGGACCATGGGATGACCACCAAGAGCAGCAGCAGTTGTGGAATGGAGCTGGCCTGGGCCTGTGAGGTGAGCTGTGTGTGCTGTGGAAGACAGAGTCAGGGAAATGGAGCTGCTGGAACCCTTTGGAGCCCAGAAGATTGTGCATGAAGCCCAGATGTCCAGCTTTGAGCTACTTTGCTGGACTTAGGTTTTGCTTAGGTATGCCTGATTCTTCCCTTTGAGATAAGACAGTACTTGTTTTGGATTTTACAGGAGCCCACAGTTAAGAGACTTAACAAACTGTGAACTTTTAAGTGCTTGGACATTTTAAGGGCTGTGGGGCTTTAAAGGTTGTACCATCCTATGTGGTCATTAATGTTATGAGGACAAGAACTGGAAAGGTGATGGTTTAATTGTGATGTGTTTCGTGTGTCAAGTTGACAAGGAGTCAATTGTGCTAGATAGCTTTAGTGTCAACCTGACACACCTGGGTTGAGGGAGCCTCAATTGGGGAATTGGCTCCATTGGGCTGGCCTGTGGCCATGTCTGTGGAGTATTGCCTTGATTGTTGAACAATGTGGGAGGGCCCAGCCCACTGTGGGTGGTGCCACCCCTGGGAAGGTTGTTGTGTATGGTATAAGAAAGCAGGCTGGCCAGGGGAGCAGTCAGTAAGAATCATTCCTCCATCGCCTGTGCCTTAGCTCCTGCCTCCAGGTTCCTGCCCTGAGTTCCATGCATATTCTTAAAACTCACAAACTGCAGCCATTCAGCTTTACAAGTCAGCCCATTTTTCTGAATTACTCAAAAAAAGATAAATTTCCTTTTTACTTGCTTCCATCTTTGTTCTAACACTTTGGGCTTCTCCTCTTTCCCTCAATTGTTTGCTTTTCTCTATTTAATGAATACACATAAAGAATATGGTATTTATGAGTATTGATGAAACTTCAGAGAAACTTGATGACTCTAGAATTATTGTTATTATTATTTTTAATGACAGTTGAATATAAATTAGGTAATTTTCCTGCAGTGTGTTTTGACAACATGCATGAAAATTCTTAAACCTCTGTTTTAACCATCTTACTTTTGGAAAAATGAATGATCATTAAGATTGATATATCCAGCATTATCCTAAATGGGGAAAAACTAGAAGTATTCCCCTTAAAGTCAGGAACCCGTCAATGCTGCCCCCATCCCCAATCCTTTTCAAATAGTGCTTGAAATGCTTGAGAGAGCAATGAGACAAGAAAAGGAAATAAGAGAAATGCTAATTGGAAAAGAGGAAGTCAAACGATCCCTTTTTGCAGATGACATGGTAGTTTACCTAAGGGATGCCAAAACTCCATCAGAAAACTTCCAGAAACCATCAACAGGTTCAGTAAAGTGGAGTATACAAAATTAACTTAGAAAAATTGGTAGTTAAGCCGGGTGTAGTGGCACATGCCTTTAATCCTAGCACTTGGAAGGCAGAGGCTGGTGGATCTCTGTGAATTCAAGGCCAGCCTGGTCTACAGAGTGAGTTCCAGGATAGCTGGGGCCACAGGAAGACCCTGTCTCAAAAAGACAAAAAAGAAAAAGAAGAAAAATCAGTAGCCTTTCTTTATGCCAATAACAAGCAATTGGAGAAGGAATACAAGGAGACATCCCCACTCATAATAATCTCCAAAAAATTATCTAGGAACAAATGTGGTACATCTACAGGATGGAATTCTATGCAGCAGTAAAGAAAGATGACATCATGAACTTTTCAGGTAAATGGGTGGAACTTGAAGTCATTATGCTAAGTGAAGTAACACAGTCCCAGAATAACAAATGACAAATGATATCCTGCATTTGTGGATACTAGCACCAATTCCCAAGTTGAAAGGCAAGTTGCGAAAAGTTAACGTTATATTTCTTTTTATCTGAAGGCAACTATGCTGTTATAATGTGAATTCCTTAATGGCTCTAGAATTAACTCACCACTTATTTTCAGACTTTGTAATTGTGGTATATGTATGGATGGTATATATTCATATATTAGAGTAATTTAAAAATTAAAGGGAAAAATGTGAACTCCTAAACATAAAAAATCCTAAACAATATGAATATCAGATGCTAAGGAAGTATTTAGACTATGTAATAGCCACACTATGAAATACATTATGTGGATACTAGAAAACAGTAATGTGCAACCGCATTTATTAGCATAGAAGAGTATTCCATATAGACTTAAGTGAGGAAATAGTTTACACAACAGAACAATTCCATTTCTACTATAAAACTATATATGGTTTAGCTATACTTCTTTATATTTAAGTGTGACTATCTGTACAATAAAATAGTAATAGTATCTGTTGTCAAGAGGTATAGCTTTTTTCCTGCTGATTAGTATAAATTTTCTGAAATGAATGTACAATACTGTGTAAAATGTGTTTCTAAATGAAGACAAGAAGGTAAAGAAATGGTTGAACAAATGAATAATTACAAAATACTTATTAACAATTTCATGCTAATTCCATCCCTAAGGGCACAGCCCCAAGCCACTGAAGTGCAAATGAGAATGTGAATTTTAAAGAGGGTGACAAAGGTCATTCCAGATTTTCCATTTTAAAGAGATGACATGGAAATAGGACCTTGCTTTTCATTATGGATAAATAAAAGGTTATAAGAACATGAGGAAATAGATGGCAAAATCTTAAGACAATGAGACAATGTGAAAATATCTGGTTTAAAAAAACACAGTGGGTTTAAAGGAAAAACACTCCTGGGTAACCAGATTGTCTTTTTTTTTCCGTGTAATAAAGGCCTTTCTCTTTTTATACCCTCAAGATATGAAAATTTCATTTATCAGAATATTTTGTAGAAACTATCAGCATGGCCATTTGACTTGTGGCCTACTCAAAATACATACATTGTCTGCTGAAGGATTCAGTCTACTGATGTCTTTGTAAAGATTTGAGGAATAGAGCTAGGCCTATAATAACAGTGCCACATTTCTTCATTAAAACAGAGAATTATACTATTTCATTTTCCAGAAATACCACAGAATAACAATGTTTTAGTATTTTGGCACCTGCTTTAAGGCCAGATTTGCATTCCTTCTTAAGAAGTGAGAGTTTCAAAGAAACATAATTGCTACTGCCAGAGAGGCAGAGATCCTTGGTGATAAGGAAGGAAATGGGAAACACCTGTAGTGATAAGAAATGGGAAGACTCAAGTGTGGTATAAATGGAATTCTGCTCCTGTATTTGTCAGTAGAAACTAGGGCCATTTGTATTTAGGTTGTGAAGTGCCCAAAACATGTTCCTGTACAATAGCCTCATGATCGTTTGTTGTTGTTGTTGTTCCTGTTGTTTGTTTGTTTTGAGACAGGGTCTCCCTTTGGTTGCAGCTGGCCTGGAACTCACTATGTAAACCAGACTGGCCTCTATCTCACAGAGATCTGCCAGCCTCTGACTCCTAAGTGCTGCTGTGATTCATGGTGTATTGCCACTATGCCTGGCCCTTTGATAGGTATTTTTAAAGAGAAATCAAATTTGTGGAAAGCAACAAAGTTAGAATATTTTAGATCTTCTCTTTCCTTTGTTTCCTACCATATTTCCATTTATTTTTATTGAGCATTTGTACAACTCATACAATGGTTCCCAATCAAACCCAGTCTCCCCCATGCTCCAAATTCAGAATTCATACATTACAACCTCCAAGCTAAACCCTATCCAGTCATGCTCCCAAACCCAGACATCCTTCTGTGCAAATAGATGGGCTGGAGTTTAGTCAGCATACCCAGGGATCCTAGGTAAGGCATACACTTCCTCACCCAACAGTACTCAGTAGTTCTCAGTCCAAGGTCAGTCCCCCACTGTTTTCTCTTCCTTTACCTTGAGACCTTGTCTCAGTTGGCATGGCTCCCCTGTCTGATGCTGACATTGCCAGAAATTCACATGTGAAAGCTTACAGTTGATTGTAAGTTACTTCTCTGTGTTCATGCACCAACCCCGGCTCTTACAATCTTTCTGCCTCCTCTTCTGCAATAATCCCTGAGCTGTGGGTAGATAAAGTTTAATATAGGGATACACACTCTGGGGGCTCCCATTCTTTAAAGCTTGACTAGTTGTGGTGTTCCATTTGGATCACACTCTACTGTGTAAGGAAGATTTACTGGTGAGAATAAGGGGTACGCTCATTCTCTCTCTGCCCCTCATTCTGTGTGGAAAGGTTCTGCGTAGATGTGTCTCTTAGGACTGGGGATTTTCAGATGTATTTGTTCCATGTCTGAGCAGTTGTCAGATTCTGCAGTGCAGCCACTATGGAAGGCAGTGAGAGGAGCTCTCAAAAAATTAAAAATAAACCTACTGTGTGACCCAGTTATACCACTCCTTGGCATATATGGGAGGATTCATCATACTGTAAATGTTATGCCCAGGGGGCTGGAGAGATGGCCTAGCAGTTAAGAGTGCCGATTGCTCTTGCAGAGGATGTGGGTTTGATCCCCAGCACCCACATGGCAGCTGAGAACTGTCTGTAACTCAAGTTCCAGGGTAATCCAACACCCTCTTCTGACCTCCTCAGCATTGCACAACACAGGTGCAAAAACCTGCAGACAGTACATTCATACACATAAAAAAAATGTTATGCCCAGATCACTGGGACCCCCAAAAGACCACCAGGACACGCAGCTCCAATGTAAATACAAAGAGTCTTTAATTCAAGCTCGAGCCTGGACTGCCCCCCTCCTGATGCAGCTGGGAAAAGCTGTGCTGCAGCTGGGGGGGTGGATCTTTTAAAGGAAAAACTGCAAATGGGGAATTTTCCAGTTTGGGGATTTTGTTATTGATTCATAGGGACTGAGGAAGCATGATTTTATTTTTATTTTTTAATTTTATTTTTTATTGATGTTTTATGTATTTCATACATTATTTTTCATTTCTGTTCAGGCATATTCCCCTATCCCTTCCCCCCACCCCACCTCAAACCATCCCAGATCATGCACTCTATCATAACTGTCCTGCATCTTTCTCTCAGTCTTTTTTTATGCTTAGGAATTCACATTTTCCTCTGTTAATTTCATTTTATTCTAAAATATGGTTACATACTCTCCACCCATAAACAGTAATTACAGAGTTTGAAAATAATTGGTGGGTGGATTCTAGAGCCCATTGAGGAATTCACATTATGACAACATAGTTGCTTACAGATAAACCAAAAATATAACCATACTGTCATTTAGCTTGCCTTTCATCTGGGGATTTGGTGTTAACATCCACAAATGAGGGAAACCATTTTCCGTTTGTCTTTCGGGGACTGTGTCACCTCACTCAGCATAATGGCTTCGAGCTCCATCCATTTACCTGCAAAGTTCATAATGTCATCCTTCTTTATCACTGAATAGTACTCCATTGTGTAGATGTACCACATTTTTGTCATCCACTCATCTGTTGAGGGGCATATGGGTTGGTTCCAGCTCTTTGCTATTGTGAAGAGAGCTGCAATAAACATGGATGTGCATACATTTTTGCGGTAGGATGAGTCTTTGGGGTATATACCCAGGAGTGGTATGACTGGGTCATGTGGTAAGCTCATTTTGAGTCTTTGAAGGGTTCTCCACACTGCTTTCCATAGTGGTTGTACAAGTTTACATTCCTACCAGCAGTGGATGAGTGTTCCCCTTTTGCCACAACCCCTCCAGCATCTGTTGTCTTTTGTTTTCTTGATCTTAGCTAGCCGTACTGGTGTGAGATGATATCTGAGAGTGGTTTTAATTTGCATTTCCTTAATTATTAATGATGTAGACAGTGTCTAGGTGAGTCAAGCAAGACTCCTACGTCAGCCCAGCTACACCTCAACCTGCCTGGAAATACTGGGCAGGCAGAGGCAGCATATGCATGTATATCCCAAATGCATCCAATTGGACTATTGGCTCTCTCCTTGGAGAAATAACCCATGGCTGATGCCACAAACTTACACCTCTACAGGTTGAAGAATTATCAAACCACAGTGAAGACCCGTCCATATTTAACAGGGGGAAAATGTAATTCATGGATTAACATATATCCAAACATATGTGCCTATGCTAAAGTAACCTACCATAACTATTAATGCTGCTTAAATACCTATATATCTGATTGCTTGTGCTTCATTAGTAGGATTGAAAGGTTATTCCTGGAAACAAACTGTCGCCCATGAAAGGAAACAGCCAGAATTGACCAGAGTCCAAGTCAACAGCTCCAGAGAGTAGTCTGTTTTACCTCGCTCTCATTCCACCTGTGCCCCTTTCCTAAGCCTAGGGAACAATCTGCAAAGAGGGGCGTGGTAGAATGTAGAGGCTGCGATTGGGGTGAAGGTGAAACAACAGCAATGTAGTCGGGGACACTCATTTGATCACGTGATTGAACAAACAACCTGTCACCCCTCCCACTGGATGGTGGGGCTGTAGGGGTTGGGCACAACAACCTGCAGATTGGTTCTGCACGAGGGATGCTTGTACTCACGGATTATCACTTATAGCTAAAAAATGAAAAAAAAAACTGAGAGAAAGATGCAGGACAGTTAACGCAGAATGCATGATCTGGGATGGGTGGGGGTGGGGGGGGGGGAGAAGGGAATAAGCCTGAACTTGAATTGGAAAAGTGTATGAAATGGCACAAAGCATCAATAAAAATTAAATAAAAAAATTATTATGATAGAACACTTTTTAAGATTTTCTCAGCCATCTTTATTCCTCACTGGTGAATACTCTGTTCAGCTCTATACTCCATCTTTGAGTAGGTCATTTGTCTTCTTACTTCTTTGTTTTTTGAGTAGTTTATATATTCTTGACATTAACGCTCTGTCAGATGATCACTGTGTAAAGATTATTTCCCACTCTGTGGTTATCTCTTCACTTCCTTAATTGTTTTCTTTTGCTGTACAAAGCTTTTGAGTTTTATGAGGTCCCACTTGTTAACTAGTTGACCTTACTTCCTGTGTGGCTGCTGTCTGGTTATAGAAAGTCTCCTCCTACACCTATGTCTTTATTATTATTTTTTTTGGTCTTTTCAAGACAGGGTCTCCCTGTAGCCCCAGCTGGTCCTGACTCACTCGGTACTGAGACCAGGGGTGGCCTTGAACTCACAAAGACCACCGCTCTCTGCCTCTGCATGCTAGGATTAAAGGCATGCACCACCACACCGGCTACAACTAGGTCTTGTAGGTTGCGCAACATTTTTCTTCTATCACGGAAGCATGATTTTTAATGATAGGTTGGGGCCACCTGGCAGCTTTTGGTGGCCATGGGGGGGGTTACTCACTGAGTACATCCTGGCAGAAGAGCAAACATGTTTAACTTCGGTCTTTCCCTGTTAGTTATTTTCAACAAACAACTTTGGTCCTTCCCTGTTAGCTATTGAGATATTCTGTGTTTTCTCTGGTCTGAGGTGTGTTTTCTCTTGTTATTTTCACAAGAAGAAAAATGGAGTGTATCTTGTTCCCTTGTAATTGGTCCCTCTTTATATAAAGACACCTGTACTAGATGTTTGTTGCTGCTGCTCTCGCTTCACAATAGGGAAGAAATGGAAACAACCTAAATGTCACCACAACTGTGATGGATAATGAAATGTGGTAAATCTACATGCATGGAGTTCTACCAGTAAAAAGAGAAATAGTGAAATTCACAGCTACCCAAACTAATTGGCTATGCTCTCCTTGGAGAATACCCACGGCTATGCACAAGCTTACATCCTCGAGTGGTGGTTAGGAGATGTTATAAGCCACAGTAAGACCTTGTCATTTTTTACAGAAAAAACGTAATTCATGGATTGGCATACCATCCAAACATCTGTGTCTATACAAAAGTAACCTACCATAACAATTAGTACTGTTAAATACCTATATATCTAATTGCCTGTGCTTCATTAGTAGGATTAAAAGGTTATTCCTGATGCCGGGTGTGGTGGTGCACGCCTTTAATCCTAGCACTCGGGAGGCAGAGGCAGGTGGATCTTTGTGAGTTCAAGGCCAGCCTGGTCTACAGAGTGAGTTCCAGGACAGCTGGGGCTACAGGGAGACCCTGTCTCGAAAAGACCAAAAAAAAAAATTATTCCTGAACAAACTGTCAGCCCATGAAAGGAAACAGCCAGAACTGATCAGAATCCAAAACGACATCTCCAGAGAAAGTAGACTGTTTTGCTTCTCGGCCACCTGTGCCCCTTTTGTAAGCCTAGGGAACAATCTGTGGAAGAGGGGTCTTGGTAGAATGTAAGGGCTGCGATTGGGGTGAATGATGAAACTACAGCAATATAGACTGGACATTTATTCAATCAAATTGATTGAACATACAAGCCCCTCCAGCTGGATGGTGGGAGCCTTTGGCTATGTGGGTTTAGGCACAACTGCTTGCAAATTGGCTTTTCATGAAGGATGCTTGTACTCATAAATTATTACTTATTGTTAAAAAAAGGAAATAAAAGAAAGTATATAAAAAAAGAAATTCACAGCTAAATGGATGGAACTAGAGAATGTTATTCTGAGTGAAATAACACAGAAGCAGAAAACTAGGCCAGGTATGTTATCCCTCATTTGTGGATTGTAGAACCAATTCCCTTACATGAGTATATATCCTGATATAACACCAGAAGCCAAGAAATTGGAATGGTTGGTGGAAGCAATCCAAGTGACTCTCAAAACAAAGCAGGCTATCTCCAAAGCTCTTGCTTATCTACCAGAAATAGAAAATAAGACCCTACAGTTCAGAACAGGACATGCTTCAGGGATAGGATGTACATTAAGGAAGCAGGAACTGACCTGGAACTCTTCTATCTGAAGTTAAGCACTCATAATGCTAAACAATGTCCACACTACTATGACAGAAAATCAATCAATGGTACAACAAATGCCAAACTCTAACAAAGCTGCCCAGCAAACTACCTCCATTGGTGCAGTAGAGGCACTGTTGTTTGGGAGATGATCAACAACTATCTAATTGGACTTGGAACCCTTTCAGTGGGAGTGAACCCATGAGACCACTATAAACTCAGCCAAATGCACAGGGCTGGAAAGGACATAGAGCCTAGAAAAAAAGCCTATCAGGGTCATATCTCTAGACAAATGAAATTTCTCACCATATACTATGGAATCTTATATTTACAGACAAGCATATCATATGCCACTCTTCAAAAAAACTACTCTTTGCAAAAGATGGAGGCCATGTTTCCATTTCTTATCTCCCATCCCCCACGTAGCAATCCTGGCCTTAGCAGCAATGGCTATATGGATTATAGCAGCCACCAATACTGCTAAGAACACTGGTTTTTATTTTCACCCATACAAGATAAACCATGGAATCAAAAGGCTTACAAACTAAAGAAGGATTTAAGGCTTGAAATTACCTCATAACAAAGACAAATGTATTTTCTTCTTGATTTTTTTGAAATTATTGGAATAATTTTCTTCCTTTATTGTTTTTACTTTTATGGTACCTACTACTTCCAGCCAGATTCTATACTTCAAAAATTACTAATTGCATTTTTCTTCCTACTGAAACGTAAGCCCTACAAGGGCAAGGGATTTATGCTGTTGTTTTCCCAGGGCTTACAAAGTTCCTCAAATGTAAGAAGTGTTTAATAAATATCCACTGTGTTATTTTGATTTTCCAAATTTTAGTGACTAATAGTAGAACTGTATTTGTCTGTGATTTTGTCATCATTTTGAAGATTGATCAGTATGTTCACTTTATGATCACTTTTAAATTATAAATCTATCAAAACTGTAAGTTTATCCACTTTAATAGTGGTTTGGGTAGTCAAAATGGTACAAATGACATTAAGTTTTCTGTTCTGATTTATTTTATTGAATTTTTACTATTTTTGTCTCCCTTTATTAATTGCTGGAGATAGATAGATGGGCACATGTTGGTTATCCTATCTAAAAGAGTGCACAGTCTAATAAATAGACAGACTTGTAAAGTTGTGACTTTGATACAGTATACTATGCTTGAAAGTGGAGGTATGCCAAGCAGGCCTTAACAGTGAAAAGCAGTAATCCTTTGTTCTCAATGAATTCACAAACCAGTAACATAATGCAATGAGTTCTCTATCAATTAGAGATATAAATCAACTGCTATGACCATGCCAACCAAATAACAGCTCTGCATAAAAGTGAAGATAAGTCTTTATGGAACAGTTGATAATTGCTTTGAGTATTGGATTCACTAGGTAGGGTAGGAATGGAGCATGAGAAAAAGCATAGATGATAGAGTAGCTAAACTGCAAGAGAGTGGAATGTAATGTAGACATTAATGCTAAAAGAATAGGGCTGGATTATGAAGCACATGGACTGTTATTTTGTAGACCTTGTATATTATAGCATAAATAATGAGGATAGTGAAGATTTATGTGTGAGTATTTCTGTCTGATTCAGATTTGTAGGTTATATTTGATAGTGTACATGCCAGATTTATTTAGCTTTAGGAAATTAGATTTATATCACCAAAGTCCAGAGGAATGTTTAATAGCAAATTTCATTAACTTATAATGAGAAATGTTTCTGTTTTCACATCCCTCTTGGGAAATCACAACAAGAACAAGGATTCTAAGATGAATGAAAAGGTAAGTGGAGTTACTTTTTTACCTTTCAAATCCATAATAACTAAGTAACGCCAATGCATTTTTTCTTACTTAGATTTGTCTGGCACACATCACTGACAGGCCTAGACACAATTGCAAGGGAAGCCTGTTTCACATTGGTCTGAGTCAAACCAATTGGCTTAGTTAATGTCCTGAAGCCCCATTTGGCATCTAATCCGAGATTCTGTACTACACTACTCTGTAATTCAGAAAGACTGGCAAATGTTAGAAACTCTGATGGCTTTGTATAGAAAATTCCCACTGGGGCTATAAGAGTACCAAGGAATTCATCTATCAATCATTTTAGCTTACTTTCAATACAATTTGTGCTTTAAGGTAATAAAAATGAAATATCAAGCAAATAATGAATAATATACAGCATAGGTAAAACATATATCTTTGATTTGAAGTGTAAAATCAGAATTTATCTATAATAGTATAGAATTAAGCACCTAAAACTGAAATCAATATATGTCAAAAATTTAAAAATGGCACCAAATGTCTATTCAATAATTCTAACAGAACCCAAATGACAGAGTACATGAGGATACTGGATAATAGCAACTAAGAGAGGAGAGAAGATGAAGGAGGAAGGGAGGGAAAGAAGAGGGGGAGTTGGCAGGAAAGTATTCCTTGTTTAAAATGGAGACATAAAATTTGTCATGAGCCAGCTGATAGAATTTAGCTCTATAGGGTTATTTGAAGCAATGACTCTGTGACTATTATGAACAGATTTTTTCCTTTTTATTTCATTATCTTTAAAAAGCTGAAGTGTAATACTATTACTAAAAGAAGGAAGGGATATCTGTTGAAAAGCTGGAGGAGGAACAAGAAAAGAAATGCTCTCTATCCTCCCCAGAAAGTGTGACATTGCCTGAGGACTTTAAATGTTGGAAAGCCACGTTTATGTGGGAAGTTTTGAGTAGCCTTTCTTAAGATAGATAAGAAATGTTGTCTTTCTTAACCAGATATATTTCAACTCATCTGACATTTATTACTTAGTCTGACATTATTTCAAATACCCAAAAGGAAAGATAAATGTGGGATGCAATTCACACTGCTCTTATAAGAATGGAAAGGTATTGCAACATTTTTGCTAGATCATTTTGATGTTAATTTTCTCTTCTTTCTTTTTTAAATACTTTTATTATTCATATTTATGTGTATGAGTGTATTGCTTGCATCCATATAAGTATTCTGTGCCACACAGTTCCCACAGAGGACAGAAGAGGGCATCATCTCTCCTGCAACTGGAGCTACAGACAATTGTTAGTCACCACGTGGGTACTGAGAATTGAACCCAGGTCCTCTGCAAGAGTAAACAGTGCTCCCAACCACTGAACCATCTTTCCAGCCCCCTTCTTTCTTTTTTAAAATTTTTTGAAGCCCATTTTTTATTGAAGCTCTGTGCATTTCATACAAAATTACAAATCAAATCTAGACTCGTGCCCCCCTCCCTGCCCCCACCCCACCAGAGCTCATGCAGTCTGCCAAAAATGTTTTTCATGTTTTTCTCAGTCTCTCAAAATTCTTGATGCAGAAGTTTACTGTTTCAAGCGTTCACTGTTTCAGTCAGTTCTTTGATGCAGCCTTTCTGTTGTTGTTGTTGTTGTTTTTATTCCTTCCAATATGCATCATTCCAAAATGTGCACATATGCATGCCACATATATTGTAGGTTTTAGCATCTTCAGCTTATGATTTTTTTTCTTTATTAGGCTGAAAGATGTCATGTTTGAAGGCTCCTCCTTGGCAAGCCCAAACCACCATCAGTTCTGCCCTTGTGTTCCACACTGGGGTTTTCCCTTCCCATGGTCACCAAATGAGGTCCAGTAAGCACCACATTCTGTCTTGATCCTCCTGTACTGGTCTCCGTGATACAGCTTGGGTAGTCCAACAATGGCAGTCTATACTCTGAAGAGGCTGAAACCCCAGTAGTAACTCAGTCCACAAGTTGGATGTCTCAGCAGTCCCCATCTCACACTGAAGGCTTGGAGGATTCTTGGAGAAACATGAGTCTTCATTCCATATTGGAAGGTTGAAAAGTTGTATCTCACATCTTTTGAAGGATGGCAAAAGCAGTGGCAGCCACAGGGTAGCTGCATTTGCCAGTAAGACAGGGAAAACAACTGTGCTCTTTTTTTTTTTTTTTTTTGTGGGTTACTTTTTGTCTTTTTACTAAGATCTCAAGTTTTATACCTGAAGTACAATTTCCCTGGACTTGCTATTTATATATTTCTGGTTATATTTTCCTTTTGGATGTTTAAGGACACAGAGTTAGCCCAGATTCACCAAGGTTTTTGTTTTCTCAAGGTCAGTTTAGTATCTGATCCTCAAGGGTCACTCAGGGTTTTTTGGGGGGGAGGGAGCCCCTGGCTCCTTTTCACTTTTCACTTACCAGTTCCATACACTCGAGGACAAAGTCAAGTCTTGCCAGACCAGGCTTCCCTTTTTGAAGCATGAGCAGACTTTCCTCTTTATAGACTACACACTGGATGAAGTCCCATTAGTGGATTTCCAAGACCTCCCTGCACAGGAGGACTGGTGACTCACATGTGCAGGACATTTCAAGAGATACCCCCACGCATAGTCCCCTGGGACTTAGTTGACCTCTGAGGGCAAGGAACAAAGTTAGCCCTTAAGACCCTTGGCCAAATTGGTATGGGCATTAAGTATGGTCATTAAGCATCCAGAAAGGCTAAGTTACACCAGCCTGATACTTTTAACTACTGTATAATAGTTTAGAAAAGGCTTGGAGAAAAGCTCAAGCAGCCTTTTATAAGAAATACTAAGAAGCACTCCCATAAAATAAATACTGTGGTTAGACATAATGCCATGACAAACTAGTTTTTTTCTGCATTCCTTTGATCTTATATTACTCTAAAATATGCATACATATCCTCCACCCATATACCCAAAATTCCTAACTCTGAAAATAAATGGTAGCTTAGTTCTAGAATCTGTTAAGGGATTCACAGTATAAGAGCACAGTTGTTTTCAGATCATGAGTAATATAACATTAACGTTGCTCAGTTTACCTTACAACTAAGTAATCTTTCTTTTTTTTAACATGATGTTATCTTTGTGAGTTCAAGGCCAGCATGGTCTATAGAGAGAATTCCCGGACATTTGGGGCTACAGGGAGACCCTGTCTCGAAAAGACCAAATAATTAAATAAATAAAGTGATGTTATATATACATATATGTACATGCATATATATATATACAAACCTTTGTAAATTAATGATATACTAAAACACACTGAGTTTCACAATGTAAATCAGTGAATATTATGGTACATAAACTATATTTTAGCAAAACTCTTTTTGAAGAGTCTCTACTTTGGCACAAAGACCTTCAATATCAGATCCTCCCTACTACCCCAGTTTCATCTCACACCCATTCATGTTATGTCATAAAATCTGTATTATAATCAAACCAATGACTCCTTTTCTATGACTCTACTAAATACTTTCTGAGTCCTTATTCAAATAAAGTAAGTTTTCAATCTTTTTTGATCTAAGGATCTTTACACTATTAGGCACAATTGAAGACTCCAGAAAGATTTTAAGTCCATGGGTATTATATATACCTATTTATGAAACTCAATTTTTAAATGCAGTTTTTTTATATTTATCAATTCTTCAAAGATTAGAATAGTGAATCAATGTGTATGTTAACAGAAAAACACTCCTCAGAGCCATTTTATGACTTCACAAGTCTGTTCATTTTCTGGCCTCCTAGATGATACTCTTATATTTTAGTGTATTCCTTCCCAAGAGAATGATTCATTTTGAGTTTCATTAAGAAAGTAACCAACGATGAATAAAAAAACCTCTAATGACTGATAACTTAATGGTGTACAGCTGCTAAAGAGGAAACTTGACATGGAGAAACCACACTAGAAAGTTCATGTATGGCTTCATGCATCCAATCGTAACTTGGGTTCATGGCTCTTAACAGTTGGNAAAATCTCATAAAGACTGAGGGAGGTTAGAATTGAATGTAAATAGGAAGTTGTAAAAAGTGGAGGAAGGGCATGGGCATTGGAGTCTAGTCAACTTGAGGTTGAGTTGTAGCTATGATCATGAGAAGGCTTCTTATTTGCTTGTCTTCTGAAATAGTGATGGTATCAATGACTTGATTTACATGAAATTAATTAGTATGAGAGAATATTCTGAAAATTAACTGGGTCAAATAAAAATGTGTTAATTTAAAAAAAACAGTTGGATCTGGTACCATTTTCTACACAGGCATTTGGCCACTTGTTCAGCAAACATGTACTAATAAGTATCAACTGTCTATTAGGTTATTGGAGAGATAGAAAGAGATGCCATCTTCTCTCTCAGGTTGCTGATGTTGTAAGAAGGGATGAAGACAAGAAAATCAGCCAATATCATGCAGTAACAACTATTTTAAAGGCATTTTTGAGCTAGGCTCCATGTAGAATACAAAGTATTCTTAATAGAAGTTTAATGGATAATAATAGTTGGGCTACATCAGATGAGGTTATCCTAGATAGATGAAACTATGTATATAAGAGCAAGAATATATAAGAGAACATTTTGTATGCATATAAGCAGAAGCTAATATATTGCCACTTAGTAGTAGAGCATGCATTGAAAGGGTGGTAGAAAAAATGTCAGAGAGGTATGCAGGGGTCAGTGACATCACATCATGTGACATCATGTGTTCTGTACTTGGGAGACTGAAGTAAGTCATTAATCCATCCTTTCAAGAAAGGGCTTTGTCAATAGTATTAACTCATTGATTAATAGTAATTAAGGGCCATTTTTTCTATCTAGGTTCTTTCTAGTTTCTCCTGTATCTGTTTACCTTTCCATAGATGGTACTTATTCATTTGTCACTGAGGTTGAAACTGACACTCCAGTTAAGTAAAGTAGTGGTGCTTAAATGAAACATTGATGGTGGGGTTAATGAATCTGAATTAGAAAATATCCATTATGTCATTGGTGCTGGACCTCAAGAAACAATGTGCTAGCCAGCTTGGTGTAGGGCTCCTTTAATCCCAGCATTCAAGAGGCAGAGGCAGGCAGATCACTGTGAGTTCAAGGGCAGCCTGACCTACATAGGGAGTTCTAGATCAGCTGGGGCTACAGGGAGACCCTGTCTCAAAAAGAGAAAAAAAAAGAAGAAAGAAAAAGAAAAGAAAAGAAAAAGAAATAATGTGCTATATTGCAGTTATGTTACATGATAGACTGGAGTCCATTTCCTGCAAGGCAGCATGTAGAATGTGCCTTGTTGCTATGATTATAGCAGACCCTGGGGTTCAATCTAAGTTTTTTGGAAGACAAAATCAAGTTGCTGAGTTTGTCCCTTCTAATCAAACTTGAATCCTCTTGATCTTGTCAGATCGAGTTTCTTGATTTGTAAGAATATAATCCAGCAGTGTGGATTTTGCAGAGGGCACATTCCATTGGTTGGAAAGTTTACTCTGGACATGAAATGAAATACCAGAATATTGATTTGTGGGCACAGAGGTAAATCAAAAGGAATCTGGTTTTCTAGGAGGACATTTCCATTAAGCTCTGGTAGTATGACACATTGTTATTCTCTACTATAGATGTATTCTTCTCTAGAGAACTTGGGTTTGTTTTTAGAATCAGAGCAGTGATTCTCCTGACACATACTCCCACTTTGGCTCTCACAAGAATCTCTACAAACACTCTCCCACCCCTGCTTGTTATGACATTACTTGTCATATTCTAGTTTTTATTCATCATAGTTCTGTCTGGACAGAAAATGAGTTAGGAATGAAAAATCATCAGAAGTTCATTTAGAAACCACCTCTTAAAGTAGAAAGATGTTTAGAGGCGGAATGGCCTGCTCATTATTTTGTTTCAATACCAGAAAGTAACATTTTGTTTTTCGTAGCCAATTTTAGGAAATAGTCCTCATACTGAGCCTTCTACACCGTTATGTCCTTGCACACTAAAAACAATAGAAAGGAGCTAGAGAGATGGCCTAGTGGTTAAGAGTGCCAACTGCTCTTGCAGAGGACCCAGGTTCGATTCCCAGCACCCACATGGCGGCTGAGAACCATCTTTAAGGCCACTTCCAGGGGAATCCGACGCCCTCTTCTGACCTCCGCGGCATTGCACGAGACGGGTGCACCAACCTACATGCAGACAGTACACTTATACACATAAAAAATAAAATAAAAACAATGGAGAGTCAGGTTTTAAGCAGGAAGTGTTCATGAACAGTTTCTAGTTCAAAAACTGGTGAATATTTTAAAGCACCTGAATTTCAAGACAAATGAAATCATACCAAGAAGTTACAGAATTATTAATGCAGGACTGTAAGGGAGCAGTGATCTATTTTTGTTTGCTCATTTTACGGGGGCGGGGGGAACTATTACACGGAGAGTGATAAAACCAGAATAGCACAGCTGGCCAGTGGCAGATATAATATTAGAAGATAAATCATTTGACTCCTAGTCTAGTTATATTTTTTACTCCGTCATTGGCTGTTAGTAAAATGGAATGGAATCACAAATTGATTTAGCCACTGAATGATCTCTGCAAGATACACAGTGAAAATGCTGAGTAGAAAAATCCCCATTAAGTAGTTCAAGCATGTCTCTGGTACAAAACCAAAACAATGGATGATATATATCACTGTTTGCTGTTTAAAATATTGCCATTGTGTCATTTATTAATATTCCTTCTCACTAATTGTATTCAAATTGCCAACTCCACTGCCATTTATTGATAACTATATTTGTACTTTTTAAAATGCATTTTAAGAGGCTGTGTGATGGCACACACCTCTAATAGCGCACTTAGGGGCCAGAAGCAGGAGGCCCTCTGGGTTGAAGTCCAGCCTGGTCTGCTATCTCAAAAATAAAAATGGGCCACTTGTGGTGGCCCATGCTTTTAATCCTAGCACTTGGGAGGCAGAGGCAGGCAGATCTCTGTGAGTTCAAGGCCAGCCTGGTCTACAGACAGTTCCAGGACAGTTAGAGCTACCGGGAGACCCTGTCTCGAAAAGACCAAAAAATGCATAAAGGGACATTAAATATTATCAATAAATATAATTATAGAATATTATAAATATAAGCATATTTTCCTAGAGGTTCTGAAAAGCTGACTATAGAATAAGTATAATCGATTTTCAGGCTATGCTTGGAACTTGGGACTATCAACACGGTGGCTTTTTATTTCTTTTTTTTTCTGTATTTTTGAGACAGTGTCTCCCTTTAGTCTCGGCTGGCCTGGAGCTCACTGTGTAGACCAAGCTAGCCTTGAACTCACAGAGATACACCTGCCTCTGCCTCCTGAGTGCTGGGATTAAAGGTGTGTGCCACCATACCAGGCTTAGTGGCATTTTATTGTTACATGGCAGCACTTTGAGATGGGTGACTCTTGGATGCTCTTTCCATCACTGATTTTCTTCTTTCTTAGGTTTTATAGCCTGACTTGGCTGCTGGTATTAATGTAGGGATGACCTTAGAAGATTAGTAGGTTAGGATAATCTTGAATTTTTATTCTCCAGAGCAGTGTGTATGAAAATTTTCTGTTTAAGTCACCCAAACTGTGGAATTTAGTCATGCTAACCTCAGCAATCTAAGAAAAAGATGAAAGTGGTAAGGTTGACTACAGTGTTATTGGAGGGCTTTGAATGGTATGTTACGCATGTTGTATTTTGCTTATTGGCTCAATATCAATTGAGCATTTCTGATGTGAAGAACAGCAATTTGATCTGATGCTGCTAACGTATATTTTTATCACACTTGTACATTTTATATAAAACATCTTAATCATTTTACCACCTTCCCTCTCTACACCCCCAAAACTCCCCCACTGCAGTCTATGCATCCTGCCACATGTGTTAACACTTATTGAGTGAAGTTTGTATACCTAGATGTCCCTCATTGCAAGTTCAAATACTGGAGTCTAATCAGCCTATCTATAGTCTCTCCCTTAAAGGAAATCAATTCAGTCCACTTCCTGCAAGAAAGTGAAAACATGGAGCTGGAAAGATGGCTCCATGGTTAAGAGCATTGTTTGCTCTTGCAGAGGACCAAAGTTTGGTTCCCAGCACCCACATGGCAGCAAATAATTGTCTGTAACTTCAGTTCCAGGAAATCTGATTCCCCTTTCTGGCCTTCATGGGCAATGCATGACACAGCACACTTACATATGTGCAGTCAAAACACTCATGTGTATATATGAAATAAGAATAAAATACAAAAACCTTGAGATCAAAGAAAGAAATTCGTGTACCAGAGTGAAGGTAGATAATGAGTTCAGTGGGCAGTTGAAGCAAATTCTGCACTAGAGCTATGGGGAGAGAAGTTTTGCAGAGGAAAGAACTTGAGATGGGCATAAACATGACTTGCTCAAGGAAGAGAGAGGAGCAGCAAATTATAAAAGAAGGGAATGGCATGTAGAAAAGCACAAAAGAAGAGGGAGTAGTGTTTCATTTGTAGGACATAGTCCTGCTTGGTTAGAACAGAGTGGGTTGTCAAGATATATAGCCAAAGATAGATTACAAATGCTATATAATGAGTTGTCTTGAAGGCTGAAACAAGGATACAGTTTTAGAATTACATGATTATGTCACCTTTCATAAAGCTGAGAGATGGATGGCAGGCAGTAATAGTATATTTATTTAGGTGCTGACCACTATTCTTTGTGTACTCAGGATTCCCTTGGTTGAGGAATCTCTGACATTGAATAGCTTATGAACTAATCCTGGAAAACCATCAAACTTCAAACGTGATAAGCACATATGAAAATAATATGAGTGATGTATTTGAAGCCATGTGTAAATTTTATGCCAAGAGCAAAGGTACTAACTGGTTTCAAATAGAGTTGGGCAAACAAACACAGGATCAGATATTCAGAAAGCATGAGTGAAGGGGTATTTTTGTGGATGACGAGGGATAGTTTTCCTCTAAATTGGCAAGATAAAAGTTAAGGGTAGGGCTGGGCCTGGCAGCGTATGCCTTTAATCCCAGCACTTGGGAGGCAGAGGCAGGCAGATCTCTGTGAGTTCAAGGCCATCCTTGAACTACATAGTGAGTTTCAGGGCAGCTAGGGCTACAAGGAGAACCCATCTCAAACAAACAAACAAACAAACAAACAAACAAACAAACAAACCCAGAAAGCAAAGAATAAGAAAATATTTCTTATGACAAATACAAATATTTATGTGAAATCTATAGATACAGTTGATTATTTTGTTCTTTGCTGAGGGGCAAAGTTAGGTGATACTTAATATGCTATCTGTAGACTATACATCCAAATCACATTTCAGAGCTGAGAGTTGGGTATTCTTATTGCATATATCTAATTTGTTCAACCTTAATTGAAACAAATGCCTTCATTTTCCTGGGTGCTTTAGTTTTCCTTATTAATCGAAATAACACAGAGGCTCCACCATTTGAGCTTTATTATGAAAAACATGAGTATTTCAACTTTGCCAAATAGTCATCCACACAATATCCTTTGAGTTCAATTGATGCTACTGTGCAAGCAATCACAGGATAAAAATCTAGTTATCTGGATATTTTTGGTCTTATTGCAAGTTCGAAGACTGAAGCATTTCTACAAAGAATATATTTTAGAGGTCAGAATTATGGAGGCATTCAGTGCAAAGTAAACAAAGAAGCATTGATAGATTTTCATGTAGGTGTTTTTAGGGTATGGCCTCCACCTATTCATCCATTAATTTACTCTCATTATAAAAGTTTCAGTCAGTCTAGCTCTGTGGTAATTCATTAAGCAATATAGAGACTTCAAATAAAACATTATCTATATCCTGTCCTTAAGAGATTTACAGTTTTATATATAAAGGTAAATATATACATATATTATTTTTAAAGATTAGAAATACTAAGACTACTGTAATTTGGAAAACAAGATATCTAGGTCGTTTGGAGTGCCTGGAATAAGCTTTATAGAACTTGTGTTGAGCCTTGAAGAAGAGGTAGAAGTTGCAAATTTTGAGAATGAAAATGAGGATCGCAGTGTAAGTAAATATACAAAAGGAAAACTAATTATGACTTTAAAAGAGAAACTGAAGAGACTCTAGTGGCCATAGTCAAGGATTTGTGTAAAGTTATGAGAGATGACTTTTAAAAAGCTGATTATAGAGCCTTATATGTCAAGCAAAGAAGATTGGTTGGACTCTATCTCTGAGACAGTGGGAAGCTATAATACTGAGGTTTAGCACCTTATCCTTCAGACAGATACTAGATGAAAGATTAATTGTATCTTTATATGTGAGCACCAAGAACCAGTATTTAACATTTCAGTATAAGGTGAAGATCTTGAATAAAAAGGTACAAAAGTTGGTACTAGATGAAAAAGGAAGGGGAAAAAGCATCATTAATATTCATACCCTGTCACAGTCACAGTTGCACTTCATTTCTTTGTTCTATTCTTAATCTACTTTAAATATTTTTAGCATTAACTACACTATATAAAAGAGTCTCATGAAAAGTTAGGGCCATTGTGCACTTGGTGTCAATTTTTCCAACAGGATAGGATTCCTCTTTAAATGGATCTGTTAAGAGGGAAAGGTACCTTTAAATTGTCATGAAAATGACTAGTACCAAACTGAGGGCAAATTGGGTGAATCACTGTTATACAAAATTCAGTCTACCCATACTGCAACCCACATTTCCTCTTTAAGATGAGTGAAGGATTTAAACCTCAAACGGAAATGCATATGCTTCTGACTGGAAGCCCACACAGCATATGGCCAGTCGGCAGCAGGGGAAAGCTGTAGCTACATGATGCTCATTTCTTTGTTTTACCCAGCAGAAAATTGAGAACTTTGGATCACTATCCAGGTATTTCTGGATATTTCCAAATGTTTAACGAAGAGTGGGAAAGAGGTTTTGCTGAGTGTATTTGTCTGTTTTAGTTATAGTATTGGCCTTGTGTAGACATTATATTCATGATAAAGAAACTTTCTATTCATAATTCCCTTCTGAATTTTTCGTGAACTTTGAATGTTGGTAGAAGTGTATCATTGCTAAGAAAGTGCTGAGAATTTATTTTTGTTCCTTCTCATTCCATCCTATTCTTTTTAAAATGCAGTTGTCTGTTAAACAAGCAATGACATATGATTCAAAGGGGAAGGTGCATGCATACCCAGAACAACTCAATCAATGATCATCTCACTAGGGGATTTAAACCACTCTCGGAAAGAGCCTGCTCTCTTTCTGTGTGATTAGTAAAGCACAAAATTGGAGGCTGTACTCCAGAAGTTGACATGTTTCCTGCATTATAGTTACAATAAGTTCTGGTTTCCTTTTATAATTTTTTGAGACGTGGGTCTCATTATTAACCCCTAGCTGACCTGGAACGCACTATGTAGACCAGGCTGGCCTTGTACTCATAACCATCTTCCTGCCTCTGCCACAGTACTGCTGGCATTAAAGGATTCTTCCATGCTGAAGAAGTTTTGGCTTCTTTAAAAAAAAGACATACGCAATGCTACCTGAAGACTAAGGGAGTTTTTCAAGTTCAGTGCCTGACTGGGCTACAGGGCAAGGTCAATGTCAGCCTGGGCAACTTAGTAAGACCTTGCTTCAAAATAAAAAGTGAAAAAAAAAAGGCTGGTGATAATATAGCTCAATTTAAGAGTGTTTTCCTGGTACATGCAAGACTCAGGGTTCAATCCCTAGTATCCCAAGTGAAAATGAATCCCTAGGTGTGAACTTGTAGAACTTCCTAATTCTATGACTGTCGTTACTGGAACTAGCACCCTTGTTGACAATATTCCTATGGCACTCTACCTAGCTGATTTGATTATATTGTTGTCTGTCTTATAGGTTAAATACCCAAAGGGTGGAGATTATATCTCACATATATTTATATCCCTATCCAATACATGCACATAGAACCTAAATACAGACCAGCTTATAAAACCCTTAGAAAATATTAATTGAAAATTTTCAAAAAAGAAAAAATTCATACATTATATGCATTCAATTATACAGTATAAGGTTCTAAGTTTTGAGAAGTTATATACAGGGCATTTGGGCAAAAGCGACACATATAGAGTAAGCAGCTCAGGCTTCTATACTAAGTTGTCAGTCTTGCTTTGGAAGAGCATAGGAAACCTGATTGGATGTAGAATAATCTGTTGTATTCAAGTAAACTTTTATTGAAGGCTAAAATCATGAAGAGAGGTTTATTCTAAATGCTCTCATACTTCGAATAATTTGCACATTGTTTTCCATGTTTCTTAATTTGTCGAGTGAACTTTTATTGAGTCTTTCATGATAGGTACCATGCTGATATTAAACTTAGATTGATAAGATAGAATTTTTGTCTTTAAGATGTTCTATGAATGTCAGGTTAGAAGAAGTGAGAGTCATCAATTAAGAAACACAGGTAAAGGGAGATGGCTCAGTGGTTAAGAGCATGACTGCTCTTGCAAAGGACTGGAGTTCAATTCCCAGCACCCACATGGTGGCTAACAACTGTCTGTAACCCTAGTTCCAGGGGAATCCTATGCCATCTTCTGATTCTGCAGGCCTTGCACAACAAGGGTGCACTTACAAAATGCAGCAATACACTCATACACATAAAATAAAAAATAAAATATTTTCAAAAAATAAAAATGGGGAAATAGATGCCAGATCACTGATACCTGTTGGATGCTGGGAAGATCTAAGATGAAAGCAGATTCGGAAGGCCCACTTGTTACCTTTCCTTTACATGCTCTTGACTAATTATGGTAATTCCACATGCACACACAGGATAAAACTATTAAATGGATTGAATTTCTAAGTAATAAAGTAATACTTTTTATCTCCTATGATTTAGTATTTCTATTACCTGCTGTAATGTCAAGAATATGGCTAATAGTCAGAGAATAGGCAGGACATACACATGGTAGGGACAGTCTAGGAAAGATGACATCTGGAGCTTATTTCCAGATCTTCTCTTGGAAGTTTCCCTTGACATTTATGTACACAACAAGAAGCATAGAGCTTCATATGAACACATGCATATTCACACTCATAACCCGCTCCCCCCACAGACACAGATATATACCATGACACACACACATGTATACATGGGTACATTTTTCTATTGGAAATTTCCGACCTCAACCAGTGGATCCTGATATTTTCTGATTTCTATTAAGGTAAGAAACCCAATTTCTATAAGAAGTGAATTCAGTGATCCATATTCTACTTCCCCTCCATATCCTCCTGGCACCATCCATGAAGGTTTAGAAATATCAAATTTCCCTAGATATATAATTTCTGTGGTTTGAGCATTCATTCCAAGAAGGGTTAGATGCAAACATTTCAATCCCTTTACTTTCTTAGGACTGTATGAGTTCTTTAATATGAAAGATATTTTATTTTTCCATGGGTGAATGATTAAAAGAGACAAATGAAAAATATAGGTGGTGAACTGACAGTACTTTTTTTTTTGTATTCTCACTCTGTAGACCAGGCTGGCCTTGAACTCACAAAGATCCACCTGCCTCTGCCTCCCAAGTGCTAGGATTAAAGGTGTGCGCCACCATGCCTGGCTAACTGACAGTATTTTATGACCGTGCAGATATCTGTTCTTATGCACCATGAGCTGGGTGTGGTGGTGCACGCCTTTAATCCTAGCACTTGGGAGGCAGAGGCAGGCAGATCTTTGTGAGTTCAAGGCCAGCCTGGTCTACAGAGCAAGTTCCAGGCCAGTTAGGGCTACAGGGAGACCCTGACTCGAAAAGACCAAAAAAAAAAAT
This sequence comes from Rhizomys pruinosus, assembly GCA_009823505.1. Taxonomy (NCBI): domain Eukaryota; kingdom Metazoa; phylum Chordata; class Mammalia; order Rodentia; family Spalacidae; genus Rhizomys; species Rhizomys pruinosus. The sequence continues at coordinate 290,997 of VZQC01012751.1, read as the reverse complement.
CATTAATTTAGGAAGCATTGTATATTATTGTCTGTAGACAGTTTTCTGGGGTCCATTTCACTGGTAAGGATAACTTTAACTAATGAGAGTCACAGACCCTTTTCACATGTCCAGGATTTACTGCATGTGAGACTGGTGAACTTGACATGTTTTGTGAGGATCAATAATACAATTCAGATGCTTGCTATATTTCAAACTAAATGGAACAATATCAGTTAACACCATAAACAGCACTGAAGAGACTCAAATGTTAAAGTTTGTGAAATGAGACATGAACTGAACGGATCCCTTTGCTCCCACAGAAAGAAGCATTTTAGCTATTTTTAATCAGAACTAGCTAAATATAGCTCTTATCTTTATAGACTAGGGATATGGTTGACATTTTGCTAAACCTTTTAAAAATACAAGATTTATTAATAAGTTATGTTAATTCTCAGAATAAAAGAAATATATTAGACTTTGAGCTGACCTACTTTAGAAGTTCAAGTCAAATGGAAAATTAATGGAAAGCAACCAGGGTTGGAAATACATGAGGTTTATTGCTGTCTTGGTAATAGCCTGAGATCAGAGGGAGAGAATGGAGGCGTCACCATGATAGGAGACTTTTGAGAAGTAATTACAGAACTAAAATAGCAATAAAAAATCTCAGTAAAGAAAATCAATCCTAGTTATACGGAGATCACCAAATATGTCATACTGCAAGGGTTATGTTTTAGTCTGTGGAAGCTGGGTTGCCATTCTTGGGCATCCACAACCAGCAGCTCACCTCATATGAAGGGGCAGGCTAGGAATTCATTATTTGACCACATCTTTGATTAGCCTGTCTGCCTGGCTTCTGTGTTTACCTGCTGTGAATTCCAAATGCTGGCCATAAACATCCAGCTTGGCTTGAACATGGAGGAGATGAAGATTATGGTTGACCTGAGCCATCAAGCCACATGGTATTTATAGTTCTGACAGTGAGTGAAATGCAAAGGCTGCTATCTGAGGTATCATTTGAGGTGGCAGGTGGTCTTAGTGAAAGGAAAAGTGATGATTTTCCAAACAGATCTCTCTAATATTTTAAGACATACTGAATCTCCATTGTGAAATTTAAATTTAAGCTGCACCTTTTCAATAGGAGTTTTCTTTTGTATCTTTACTTTTCTTTTTTTCCTCTCAGAACAGTAGTTAGGAAGAGTGCTTGTGAATAAAATTGTTATTTTAGCTTTGATTCTTTGAGGGTTAGGGTACATATATAGAGTGCAAAATATGAAATGAAACAATTTTTAAAGATTTATTTTTATTTTTTATTTGTGTGTGTGTGTGTGTGTGTGTGTATGTGTGTGTGTTTAGCTATGCCCTAGATATGTGAGTGACCTTGGAGGTTAGAGAAGATGTTGGATCCTCTGGAGCTAGAATTACAGATAAGTGTGAGTCCTCTGATGTGGGTGTTGGAACCGAACTTACGTCATCTGCAAGAACAGCAAGTGCTTTTAAATACTGAGCCATCTCTCCAGCCACAATATGAAGTACTTAAAATAATAATTGCTAAAATATGTATTATACCCTGTATCTCTTTTCTCATTCATTATCCAATTGCTAGAGATTAATGACACATGTGGAGGGAAGAATTTCATTAAGTTTATGCACTTTTTATTCCCATAAGTGATACTGAGAATTGCAGAAATACCAGATAATGAAATAAGCTAAGAGGAAAAATACTGATCACCCTTAATGGTACCCAAAGGCAGCAACTGCATTATACTTTGTATTTTTGGATTATATGTATCTGTATATCTATGCATCTGAAAACATAGATAATAATATATATCTGGATGGCTTCGGTTGTTAACTTGACACCCCTGGGAAGAGGGAACTTTAATTGAGACATTTCACCCCCATTTGATTGGCCTTTGGCCATATCTATGAGGCATTTTCTGTAATTGCTAATTAATATCAGAATGGCCAGCCCATTGTAGATTGTGCCACTCCTGGGCAGGTGGTCCTACATTGGATAAGAAAGCAGGCAGAAGAACAAACCAGTAAGCACGATTCCTACATGGTCTGTGCTTCAGCTCCTGGCCTCCAGGTTCCTGTCTTATGTTCCTTCCTTGACTTTCTTCAATAATGAATTGTGATCAAGAGTTGTGATCCAAAGAAACCCTTTCCTCCTCAAGCTGGTTTTGGCCAAAGTGTATTATCACAATAGAAAGACAACAAGGACAAATCTTAAGTACTATAATAATAATATAAAGTGCGAATATGATGTGTACCATGTACATGTGTAGGTATATGACATTTTATCACTTTTGAGAGGACATGCTACTTTATAATCTCTTCTAGTCTATTTTAATTGAGTAATTTGACTCAGTGAAACTAGTACAGCTAGAACATTCTTCTTTATAGGTTCCTGATCCTTCCCATGTAGCCCAACAGATACTTACTATGTCAGCCAGTGTTAGACTGATTGTCTAATAATTAGTGTGTTCAAGGAGAAACTAGAGAACAAAAACCTGGAACAGGCATAAGGGGCCTCACAAAGTAGAAAATGCCCAAGATAAGAGGAGGAGGAAAATGCAGTTCAAGCGAAGAAATGGGGAAAATCTCTGATGTTTGGGAAGCCTGATTTTAGATTGCTTCTTGATCCTTCTGCTCTGTAAATATTTTTGAACTTTTGTCTATTTTTCTGAGCCTCCCTTGCTAAATGGCTTCTGGTTAGGTTTTACAAATGGAAGGTCACTGGATGGAGACTGGGGGACAAGGAAGTAGAGACGCTACTCTATGGTATGGTATTCTTTGCTGTGCACCAAAGACTATTTCTGTTTGGGTGGTAGGCACTTGACATTATCTCCTCTATACCATTAATTCTTTACTAGACAGCTCCCATGATCCAGCTTCTGTTGAGCGCCTTGTTTCGCAAAGTCCCAGCTCCTAACTTGTTGTCATAGATGCTGATTGACAGGCTCTTGTAGTACTTCTTGTTTCTGTCCCTCATCCCCATGAGTGCTAGCAGCTTCTTGTAGTTGCTAAAGTCCAAGCTGCCTCTTTCATTTGGGTTTTTTTTTTTTTTGGTCTTTTTGAAACAGGGTCTCCCTTTAGTTCCAGCTGGCCTGGAGCTCCTTCTGTAAACCAGGCTGGCCTGAACTCACAGAGATCTGCCTGCCTCTGCCTCCCCAGTGTGGGGATTAAAGGCGTGCGCCACCATGCCCGGCTTCATTTCCTCTTTACATTCTTCTAACAGCTTTATAACTTATTTTACATATTAAATTACACCTAATGCGTGGGTGTCCTTTTCCTGGATGAATCTACATGATGTTATATACTTGAGGAAGGGAGGACAAACCTGAAAAGAAGCAGAGCCAGAAGGATGAATAGATGTTCCTTATGTAGGCAAGTTTGCTACATAATAAGGACTTCTAATATGGTAAGGAAAAATTTTCCCATCACAGATTTTAATTTGCTTCTCAGAAAGTCACACATAATAAAAGGTAGAAAGGAACAAAGCTTCTCTTATTTCCAGGAGGCATCTAGAAGAAAGAAGAAAAATATCAAAATGGAGTGTTGCTCAAATTCTTGGTGACAATTCCTGTATCATCCAACTCATGTAGTCCCTGACACCTGACTTTATCTTGGACAATGTAAGTTATTTAAGAGTTATTAATTCCTAAATGCACAAAGCTTCAATAAAAATTGGCTTTGAAAAAACAGTTATTAATTCCTAATGTATACTCTGAGAGTAGGTATATTTTTCTTACTACTAATGTAGCAGATATTTCAAATATAATTCTTTGAAAGCTACTAATTCATCACATTATGTTATGGAGGATAAAGGTCTGAAATAAATCTCAATGGGATAAAATCATGGTATCAATCTGACTATAATTTGGAGACTTGTAGGAATCAGTCTTTTGTCTTTCCACGCTTATAAATGTACTTGTATTCCTTGCACCATAACCTCTTCTTCCCTCTTCTAAACTTGGAGATTATATCTTCCAATTTCTCTCTCTTGAGATTTCCTCATCTCCTTCTTTGAGTTACAAGAATCCTCATGATTACATTGGACCTACCTGCAGAGTACTGCAAACCAATCTTCTCTCAAGTTGTTTAACTTAACAACACATGAAAGTACTTTTTACTATGTAAGGTAATGTTCTCAGGTTCTAAAGATGAGGCTGGCTTTGTATTCTCTCTGGCACAGCAGAATGTGAGTTTGTCAGGTAACTGGAAGAAGACAAAATGTATTCTCATCAGCAGAAGCAGAATGTTCTGGGTAGAAGCATTAGAAAGAACAGGCTCATTCCTTTCCCTTAGCAGCTAGTCCTCAGAAATAACTATCGCTGTCGTCTTTTCTTCAGCAAAAAGAAAGCATATTCACCATGACCCTAGGAACAAGCAATCTACCTCATATCCCAACTTCAAGGAGAAAGAAGCTGCTTAAGCAGAAATATAGGTTATTTTAAAGCAGAACTGGGTGCTACCTTTCGGCAGAGCTTGTATTTAGAATCCTACAGTCCCCATTGCTGCTTCATCCTTTGCAAGAAGAGCTTTGAGAAACTCGTTTATCATCTTTTAGCCTTAATTTCCACTCCGTAACATGGGGAAAGATTCCACACTTAAAGTGCTATCACTACTATCAGGAGAATGATACATGTGGAAACTCCCAGCATAGTCCCAGCAAACTCCCAGCTCTCAGCTCTTATTTCATTCAAGCAAATTGAAATCCACATGGTTTTAGAGTGTGAAGAACCTGTGGTCTTCTTTGCACTCTACTTAATGGCACACAGAGAGTGAAATAGAATTCATGCTAGAAATACAAGAAATGGCAAATGAGGCTGGAAAATTCCTTTTAAGAGACAAAATGATTAGAGAAGTCTGATTTCTGAATATTTCAGAAAAAATATATTCATGCCTTTTAAATACCCATGTTTATACCCATAGATTAGTATTTCTCTCAGCCTTGGTCAGAGAAGATTCTTACTGCTGTGGGCAGGAGTTAATGCAGAAACTTAGAACTGGTCAAAGTGCCAAGAATATGTGGTGGTGGATTCTTTGGCCCTGAAAAGGGCATCGATATCATGCCCTCCAAGACTCAGGAAAAATTATGGTAGAGGGAACAGAAAGAATGATGGAAGGTATGGCATAAAAATGTATTCTAGAGTTGACATGGCTTCTGTACTCAGGAACTCACAGCAACTGTGGTTTCTTGTACAAGACCTGCACAATATTGTGCCCCTCAGCATTTCCTCATGGATGGAGAATGTGCTCAGGAGGTTCCAACCTTCTACTAAGAGATAGGGAATAGTTTTCTTCATTGGGAATGCCAGAGGGGCCACTGGCATTTAATGATTACTAAGAGATAGAGAATAGTTTTCTTTAGTTTAATATATTTTTTCATATATATTTTCATATATACATATATGAATCTGTCAGAGCTGAGCATGGTGGAGCACCCCTGTAATCTCAGCACTCTGGAGGTAGAGGCAGGCAGATCTCTGAAATCAAGGCTAACCTGGTCTCCATAGTGAATTCTAGGACAGCTGGGATGATAAGCAGATGCTGTCTCAAAAAGACCAAAAAATAAAAAGAAACTATTAAAATATAAGTATAAATTTAAAAATATGTTCATCAAGTGATGGAATGTAAATGTAGTAGAAGCTCTTTTAGAAAACCTTTACCAAAAAATCTAAGGAAAGGAAGGAATAGTCAGCGTGACTCCTACTAATGTCAGAGCCTAAAGGCTGGTCAGCATCTGCCACCTTTGGCCATCTTTCAGATGCCTGACAAATCTACAGGATCAGACATTATTCAAAATCATGATCAAGGTAATGAGTCAAATTCACAATGACAAAGCATTGCAGTAATTATGCTGAAAGGTTCTTTGGGGTCACTGTTTTCCTATCTCTGTGGCCTACAACAATGTAAAATTTAGAGGCTAGACCACAGTTAAGTGAAGAAGAGACCAAAATTATTTCTTGTTCGTCCACTAACATGCATACCAGACACTAGCATGTAGTGAGAACTTACTATGTACCATCAGGTTCTCCTAAAGTCCTGGAGAAGGTGCTTCAGCAATACTCACTTTATAAGTAAGAAAACTGATGCTTTCAAACTGAAATTATTTATCTAAATTCACAAAACTATCAATGATTACAGTTAGAAATTAAATCATTAAAAGGTAGGTCCTGGAGAGATGGCTCATGTGGTTAAGAGTACTGGATGCTCTTGCAGAGAACTAGGGTTCAGGTCTCAGAATACACACAATGGGTAACAACCATCTGTAACTTCAGTTCCAGGGCCTCTAATGCCATCTTATGACCCTTTTCTGCATAAAAATGGCTGAACTTACAGACATGCAGGCAAAATACTCATACACATAGAATTTTGAAAAAAAGAATTTAAATCATGCCATTAATGAAGGCATCAGGCCCCTAATATTATGCCATAAACAAAATCTTTCTTTTTCATTGTGAAAATAAATCTTAATTCTTTCCTTGGTTTTTAGTTTTCAAATTCCTATGCCCATGTCTTCTCAAGCTAAGCTTTACCTAAGGTATTATGTAGCCTCTCTCTTAGTTTCAGGTTTCAATTCTACCCTACATATGTCCCTAAGCAAAAGCCTCATCTTCTTAGGAAATATTGCAGAAATTCCTCCAAGTTCTTCAGAGTGAACGGATAACAGGAATGAGAGATGTCTTGAAGGTAAAATCATCTCAAGCTTCATGTCTTTGTTCTTGAAACTTCTTTTAGACCTTGTCTCATTAATAAAGGGAAAATAGCAGAACATAGTTCCTTATTTAGGCAATTACACAAAAATAAGCAAAAGCCAGCATTTTTGCATTATTCTTAAAATATTCTTGTCTTCTGTTTCTCTGTACCCTAGTCTAGTGAAGCCATTTAGCAAAACTTAGATGTTTTTAGAAAATTTTCTCAGGATCCAGACTAACCAAATTTGAACTTAAGATCTGTTACTCTTTGTAAGACCTTGGATGAGTTGCTTAGTTACTGTAACTCCATTTTCTAATCTGTGAATTTAAAAAAATTTTACTATATCACTTATAAGAGTGAAAGAAGTATAGTTAGTTCATTTTGTATCCTCTATGTATCTCTATCTATCTTTCTGTCTATCTTCTATCATCTGTCAACTCAAGGCTGGACACCTGCTCAGGTGAGCATATACTATACTGCTGATGTCCACCCGAAGTTATAGATGTGATGTTTCCCAATAGTGCCTGGCCCATAGAAAGTTTCCCATAAATGTTAGGTATTATTAATTTGCTCACACATTCTGGCTAAGTTAAATTCCTAGATTGCTCATATTCCCAGTGTTCTTCCTTAAGGATCCTGATATATTTACAAATATAGACTTCTTCAGCATAATTCAGGTTTTTTTCTTTTCTCCCCTTACATTCTTGCGACCTGCCCTTTGTTAACATCCTCTCTCCTACCTTCCGTTCTTGCCCTCCAGCACGCCTCTCAATAGAATCTCCACAACCTACACTGTGTGTCTGAAAGATGCCCTGCCCTAAGTGACACATCTACAGTGGAACCTCTACACCTAAGGCTCATGGAACATAGAGGAACAGGAGTAGAGAGAATACTAATGTATCCCTCAACTCTCAACAGAGAAACTTCCTCATTCATCAAAGCACAATGCACACAGAAGGCCACAACTGGCTAAGGTGGAGTATGTTTCCCTGGATAGGACTCCTACATTAAACCTCACCCACCCATAGCTCAGGGACCTTTGTGGAAGAGGGGACAGAAAGATAGTAAGAGCCAGGCTTGGTGCATGAATATAAGGAAACTGAGGCTTTCTCTGATAACTTGCTCATATGAACTTACAGCAATAGTGGCAGCAGGCACAATACCCATGCTGATTCAATCAGACAAAAATAGCATAGATTTGGAGAAATGGGTGGCAGGCCCCAATGTTAGCCAAAGAACTATTGGCACCCGACGACTGCTGGATAAAGGAGAGGCAGTGACTCTAGATAGGCTAACTAGACTCCAGTGGGTGAACTTGCACCAAGGGACATCTGGGTACAAATTCTTGACCAGATAGGCTTTAACATCTATGGCAGAATGCATGAAATCCAGTGGGGAGGGTACAGGGAATGTTGGTAGGGGAGGTGGTCTAAATATGATTAAGATATATTATATGAAATGTATAAAATCTCAATAAAATATTCATTAAAAAAGGATCTCATGTATCCCAAGATAGCCATGAATTTTTTTATGACAAGAATGACCTTTAACTTCTGATCCTCTTGCACATATTGAGTACTGATATTATAAGCATTAAACACTAAGCTCAGTTTTATTGGATACTAGGAATCAGTCCCAGGGCTTTATGTATACTTGGCAATCACTCTACTGGCTGAGCTGTATTCCGACCCCCTCACACTCTCTATTTCTCTCTGTAGCTCTCCTTGTGCTGGTATTGAGTCCAGTGCCACGTGCATATTAAGCAGTTGTTTTACCACTGAAGTACATATATCTCAGCCATAAATTGAAAATAATTACAGTATCTCTCTTATCACAGTATACATGAGGAGGAAATAAATGCCTTAACAGTATATGCTATAGTAAAATTTTATATATATATATATGCTAATGATTGTTCAGCCACAAATTTTTGAGTATTTCTATATGGTCAATAATGTTGTATGTGCTAAAAAGTAATAAAAGTTATTACTAGTGTAAGACTAATCTTATATTCCTGTACAAGATCCCAGTGTAGTGATAATTGCTATACTTAAGTAAATGCCTGCCAAGGACCTTGAATGAAAATGACTGTAGAGTATATTGATGAAGGGGTACAGGACAGGCTGGTTTAGCAGATTATAGAACTGATCATTTGTGCTGGGTGCTGCCTTTAAAGACAGGAATTGCAGACAATCAAAAAGTCTGGAGAATACTGACTACAGCTTGGCCAGCTGCAGCATCATTTGGCAGCAAACCCCATTAACAATTAACCACAGGGAGCAGTGAGGCAAAGAGCAATAATATACTTTCTTTGTGAAAGTCTGAGGATTTTTAAACTCCCTAAAACCTTTGCCTGTCCTGGAACAAATGTTCCAAATATTCACATTTAAAACCTTATAAGGTAGTTAATGCCATTTATTAGTCATCAGAGCAAGAACTAGATTGCATTCTAGAGATTGTGGGAAATGCCTGGTTCTCTCTGGGACCTCATTTATTTCCTGTAAGAAACTTGCTGATGATGCTTTCGTTTGTAAGTAATAGCTAGATAATAAAAATCCTTCATTGTAATACTTCCTAAATATTGGGAGATTTAAAGGCAACTGCTCTCTAATTTTAGTTAACAGATTTAAGTTCATGTATACAAGGCAGCCTTATTACTAAATATATTCTACTTTTGATATGCTTAGATTTACTCACTTCTGCCACTGATTAGAAGGTCTAAAATCTTTATAGGACCCCTCTATATCAAAGAGAGACCCACAAGATCAAAAGTACTTAAAGACCAGAAGTTAAAGTCAAAATTTAAACTAGATTTGCATTTCATAGTCTATCTGGGATTTTAAAGATAGAAGGTACTGACAAATGGGATTGATTGGCAATAGGGATCAATGATTATCTAGATCACAGTCTCAGTAGAAACAACTCAGTTGGATAATTCTTTCACATCAAGCTTAACTTCCATTCGCATAATGGACTTTGAAGGCTATAGTGTCATTGAACTGCCATTTCAATAAACATCTCAGATAATTTTTATTTTTAAGAAAAATTCAGCTGGGCCTGGTGGCACATGCCTTTAATCCTAGTACTTGGGAGGCAGACACAGGCATATCTCTGTGAGTTCAAGGCCAGCCTGGTCTACAGAGTGAGTTCCAGGACAGCCAGAGCTACAGGGACACCCTGTCTCAAAAAGACCAAACCTAACCTGTAGAGGATGTAAATGCTTGTGGTAACAGCCACGCGTTATTCCTCCGAGGAGAGGGGCAATAGCCAATTAGGTTTGGGATTTACAGGCATATGGCTGCTGAACAGTAAATTTTCCAGGTACGTGAGGTGTAGCTGGTGCTGGAGTGGGAGTTCTTGCTTGACTCAAGGGGAGCATATTTGCTTTATTTGGTTGTGTGGCCATTTGGTAACACTCTCCTGGTGTTCCAGAGGCCATCAGTACTCCTCCTCGCAATGTGTGGTCTCAATACATCTTTTTCCCATGTTAACATCAGGTCCTTGGCGGCGTAGGCCTTATTGCTCTCTTCTTGCAGGTATCCCATTTAGAGGCAAGGACGCCTTTACTTTTGTGGCGCCTTGCGACGCCTGTGCCAACATTTCCCCTGGTATGAATATCATAAATCCACTGTGCTGACTGTCACGAGCGCCTGTATTTATAGATTTTGCTTAAGTGCTAGCTTAAGGACGCTTATGTATTTATACTTGGGTTTCTGAACTAGAATAATCCTTTTTCAACAGGTTCTTTATGTCTATTAGTCAATAAAATAGAAGGCACGTTTTAACCGGGTTGGTTCATAAGAGATTCCATCTATAATAGTTGTCTCCAATTTACAGTTGGAGAGCGACTCATCATCATCATATTCTCCTTTTTCATATGGGGGGGGAGGCAAAAAAGAAAAGTCTCTCATCTTCAAAACCTTCGCGGCACCTGAAGGTAAGTTTCGTTAGGACTCATTAAAATAGTTGTTACAAGTAGGATCCACAGAGGGGTTCGATTGTTTATAGCAATCTGAGGCTTTCTCCTTTTTGATGTTGACACAGGTACACCTTTCAGTTGGCACTTTTGGTACAGCTACTCAATGCAAAGCTGTAATCTTTTTCTTTCTCAAGCCATTAAGTTGGTGACATTTTTGTCTTGTTGGACCCACTAATCTTTTTCCCATCGTTAGTTTATGATTTGAAATTGCAATGTTTTTGACAAAAAGGTTTCATGTCTCTTCTGTTATCCCCCCCTTTTTTTAAACCCATATATCTCCAGAAGGACAGTTGTATTATCATAATCTATACGGTGGAATCAGGCTCAGATTTCATTCAAATTTCCCATTTGTTTGGGTGACTATATTATGAACTTGGGAACAAACTTATATTTTAACATTTAAATCATCTTAAAGAGAATGCCACAGTCAGGTGATACCTGTACAACAAAGAAAATTATAGAGAAACTTTGGAAGTGCCAATCACAACGTTATTGCTCTACAGTTTTTAATTAAACAAATGTGGACAAAGCTATTTTAATGATCTCTGTATTAACTCAGATTGCAATTACCTGATGTTTTATCAGAGCCTTTACACCATGATGTTGTTTAATTACACATTTACTTTTATCTTTAATTAGTCCCTTAAGATCACCATGTTTCCCTGTCAGAAAGTATGTAGGCAAAACTTGGTACTTGTTAATCTCACATCAATTAATTATGTCATTATATCGAATATACACCGTGTCCCCTCTCCACCCCTCCTCCTTCCCAATTCCCCATTTCCAGTTCAGTTTTTCTGATGCTGTCTTTCTGGTGTTGTGCTTGTTACTATGCATCCTCTCCATGAGAAATATTTATATCTGGGTGTAATTGGTACATAGATCCACAAATTGCGAGGGACAGAAATGTGTCATTTTTCTGGGAATGGGTGTTACATTCACGTAAAATAATGGTCTTCGAGCTCCATCCATTTATCCTGCAAAGTTCATGATGGTTTGTCCTCTTATGCTGCAGTAGAACTGACTCCTGTATACATAAACCACACATTTACTCGTATCCACTCGTCAGGTTGAGGGGTACCTGGCTGGTTCCAGCTTTTTCCTATTCTGTGATACGAGCTGCAATAACCGAGTAGCTGTGCCTATGTATCTTTGGCAGTAAGATGTGTCTTGTGGGATATACCCAGAGGTGGGTTCGACTGGGTCAAATGGAAAGGCCCATTTTGAATCTTCTAAAGGTTCTCCACACTCTTCCGTATGGTTGTACAAGATTTACACACCCACCAATGCAATTGATGAGTGTTCCCCTATTTCCGCGATCAACCTTCTGCGAGCATTTGGATCATTCTGTTCCTGATATAGCAGCCTTATTGGGGTAAGGTGATATCTTCAAATGTTTTTTTTTTTTAATTATTTTTATTATACGTGTTATTATTTTTTTTTAAGTGTTTTCAGTATCTTTACTTCCTCCATTCGGAAGTCTCTGTTCAGATCTTTTGCTCGCATCTTTGAGTAATTCATTTGTTTTTCTTCTTTGTTTTGTGAGTCGCTTGATACTATGAAACATTACATGCTTTGTCAGATGTATCTGCAGTGTAAGGTTCCTCCCAATCTGTGGGTTTTCTCTTGTCTTAACTTCTTTATTGTTTCTTTTGATGTACAGGTAACTTTGGAGTTTAATGAGGTCCTCATTGACAATTGTCGATCCTTATATTCGTTGTGCAGCTCGTGTCTGATTTCGGAAGTATTTTTCTTATGACTGTCTTGTAGTCTGTGCCAGTTTCTCTTCTAGCACTTCCAGAGTTTGGGTTCATGTTGAGTCTTTGGTCCATTTGGAGTTTATTTTTATAGGCGTGGAGGTAGGGGTTTAATTTCATGTCTTCTACAAGTGGTGATCCAGTTTTGCCAACACAATTGCTGAAGAATGCTGTCTTTTCCTGGAATTACAAGTAGTTTCTCAGCGCCATTTGGGTGCTGTGGGATCGGAACCTCGGGTCTCTGCTGCGAAGAGCAGTCGGCGCTCTTAACTTGCTAGGCTATCTCTCCGCCCCAGTGTTTTTAATGAAGCACATACTTAAGCGGTTACTTCGAACAATAATTCAGCACACCCCACATGCATGTTTCAACACACATGTCTAATGTACACAGTATATATACATTTTATACTGTAAATAATATAGAGTTTGTTAAAACTGGGTAAAAGCTAAAAGGGGAGGTTACCGGGGTAGGAGAGGGTATCTAAATAACCGATTAATTATATGTATAGAATTTGCCATAAACATAAATGAAAAACGAGCACTGGCTGCTCTTTTGCAGAGGATGGGGTTTCAGTTCTCAGAACTCACTTCTGGTGGCTAACAACCAACCATTCCAGGAATTGCAGCTGCTTCCTTTGGTCTCTTATAGACCAGCTTACCCATGGCCACATTACCATTTACTTACCGTGCAGGCAAACCAAAATGCTATTATATCATATATATTATATATATATATATAATGTAATTCCACATATTCAGGAAATCGCAGGGAAACTTGTAGAATTATTTTAAAATGTTATGATCAGGTGCCATAATTTATGCCCATGAGTTGTGCCCAACACTGTAGTAGATACTTGCAAAATAATGGGAGAAAAACAGCCTTTCCCAATAGCTCTTTTGCATGCAGAGCCAAAAATAAAAATAATATAATTAACTGAAAAGGTGTTGGGTTCTTTTGAAAACTTTAACAAGATTTTCAACTTTTGAACTGAAACTAACCAAAAAATCTTCCCAAATTTACTAAATCCTGAGATAGAAATGTGAAACTTCCATCTGGGGCGTGGTGGTGCAAGCCTTTACATCTTAGATTGGAGGCAGAGGCAGGCGATCTTTGTGAGAGTTCAAGGCCAGCCCTGGTCCTACAGAGCTGAATTCCAGGGACAGCTGGGGCTACACAGGGAGACCCTGTCTTGAACCAGCAAAAAAACAAAAAAAAAAGGAAATTATGAGTGGAAACATTGAGTTCCTATACATCAAACACCTTGCCAAAATTACAGAAACCATCGGGACATAGGGTACAAAGTTTAAAATCCATCTCCACTAAATTAGATAAATTATAAAAGAACTTCAAAATTCTTCTAGTAAATCGGGAAAAAACTTTTTTCATGAAAGATATAAAATTTGGTCGATAAAATAACAGAAGTAAACGTATCCATAAACACCCAATGGCAAATAGCTGCAGTAATTAAACATACTGCCAAAAAAAGAGCCTTAGTACCAGGTGGATTCAAGTGCAGAATACATCACAAACCTTCACGAGAACACTTTACTCATACCCCTAAATTATTCCGTAAAGGAAGAGGGGTAAAGAAAGGGTACTACGGACAAAATTGCTGAGCTACAAAGACAGGTATAGCTCTGATCTTAAAACAGAAAGACTCAGGAAAGCAAATCAAGGGTAGGCCATATGTCCGGTTGAACTAGACACAACAAATTTCAATACATCCTGTGCAGCCAATGCTAAGAAAACAGGAATATATAAGTTATGCGTACAGGTCCAAGTAAGGTTCGATCCCATGAGATGTCCGTGGAAGTTTTCAACATACCAGAAAGCCAATCAAAAATAAGTCCACCAGAAACAGACTCTAGGACAGAAACGAGAAGATGCATTGCAGTGGATGGTAGAAACAGGCCTGCTGATCAATAAGTCCCAATATCCATGCATGGTAGATAAGTCACGGAGAGTCATAGGGTGCATACACGAGGGACAATATCTAGAACAGAAAAGGCAGATATAGCGATAAGGTTCATAATCAGTAACTCCTATTCGGAACACGTCAACAGAGAAACAAGCAAGTAGTTTTCATACTTCTACAGTGAAGTGCCACGGACATCGAATGGAGGGGTAAGGATGAAAAGGAAGTGCATCTCCTCAAATTCTCCACCAGTAGTAACGCTCCTTTAACACAATATAAAGTGTGATGCAAAGGAATGCCGACAATCAGTCAGCTTACAAAGAATGGGAGCTCCCAGAGGGTGCGATCCCTGGATGGGGCCCTATATTAAACTCACATACCCGGGCTCAGGGATCATTGCAGAGATAGGGGGAAGAAAAATTTGTAAGAACCAATGGGCTAGTGCATAAGACTTAGAGAAGCATGTGACTTACATTGACTGTGGCAATGTTAGGCATCAGGCCAGGACTAGCTGGACCCATACCAATCGGGTCAAGTCTCAAATATAGCAGAAAGATAATGGATGGGGTGTAGCCCTAGGACTGAACACAAAGGACTGGTGTACTTTCGGGTGAAAGAATAGGTTAGCCTTACCTAGGATTTCTAGTAGCTATGCTGACAAGACTCCAGTAACATATTTGCACAGAGGAACGTCTGGGTTTGGGAGCTTAGCTGGATAAGGTTTTGCTTTCATGTTGTAATGCATGAGTTTGAATCTGGGAGGTTGAGGCATGGGGGGGCCTAGGTCTGATGGGAACATTGTATACGAAGGTTGTGCAATAAAACGATTTATGGAACAAAATAACTTAAATACTAGATATGATTACTATATATATATATATATATATATACCATATATCTAAAACTAGGGAACAAGACAGGAGTCTCTCTTTCTTGATTCTTGTTCAATATAGTGCTTGACATATCTGAGCTCCAGCAATGAGAATCAATGGAAAGAGATAACAGGTGGATAAAATTGAAAAAGGAAAGAAGTTTGTAACTTTATTCACGGTGATATGTTCCTATCATAAATGGCCTTTCCTTAATCTCTCATCAAGAAAAAACTACTTAGACTGATAAAAATTCACCAAGTAGCAGGAGGAACAAATTAATATTGAAAACTGATAGTAGCGCATGGGGAGGATGGTAATGCGAAGAAGAAAACAAGAATAGAGATGATTGGAACTTGAGAGGCTAGTAAACCTGGAGATGGTAATGTGATGCCCTAAACCCCAGAGAAATTCACAATACACTGGTCTGACAATAGTGCACAAGAGTTTGCAATCCTGGTGGACTGTGTGGCCAGTGAAGCCATCCTATGTGACGAGATGGGTTTGTGAGCAGGGATACCTCGCTTTTTAGTCATTGGTGAGAGAATCCAACTGACTCAAAACAAAAACGAGCTAAACAAGTTCTTGACTTATTACCAGAAATAGAAATAAGTCCGCAAGGCTGAGAACCAGGACATGCTTTGGTGGTGTGATAGGAGCTTCAGTTGGTGGAACAATGAATTGACCTGGAAGCCTTTCTATACTGAAATTAGCACTCATAATCTAGACAAATGTACACTATTGTATGAGAGAAAATCAGCATTGATAACAACCCAGTGCCAAATTGCCTAACAACATGATGAGCTGCCCAGACAAACTACATCTACTGGTGCACTAGAAGCATGTGTCTGGGGGAGTGGTGAACGGCTTATATCTAATTGGATTTTGGTGAAACTCCTGTCCAATGGGAGTGAGCTCCATGGAGAGCAGCTTATAAACCTCAGCCAATAATGCACTCGGTCTGGAGAGGAAAACAGAGCCTAGAGAAAAGCCTCATCGAGGTTTTCATATCCTCTAACAAAATGAAGATGAGTTCTTAACCATAGCCTAAGTATGGTATCTTACTATATTTACAAACAGACATATCTTACGACACTGACAAATATCTCTTTGCAACAGATGGAGGCACTGAAATCACCACAACTGGTCACATAGAATGAGCACTACACATTGAAAAAACAAATCCCCATTGTTACATGACACGCATCTAGCAATTGAACCTCTTACACACAGCATGAGGGACGACAGGTAGATAAAACAAGCCCAGACTCACCCTCAATGCTTTACCATAAAGCTTCCTTAGTACAAATAGAGGTGAGTAAACAGAAGGCCAACAACTAGTCAGCTCAAAAAAATGGGAGCTCATCCAGAGTTGTTATCCCTGGATGGGGCCGCCTATAAGTTAAACTCAACCTGACCATCAGCTCAGGGAGTCTTGCAGAGATGGAGTGGAGAGAGAGTGAAGGATAGAAGGGCAGCATGGTGCATGAATGAGAGAAGCCAGTGAACTTTACAATGAAGAATGTTAAGCTTTCATCATGTAACAACCTGTGGCAATGTAAGGCAATAAGTCCAGCAGAACTTATTTATTGGGACAATAGGTCTCATGTGAAGCAGAGAAATTGGGTAACGGACGACAATCAGGAAGAGTAGCTTACCTAGTGATTCTAAATAAGCTGACTAGACTAAAGCAGATCTGTTTGCACAGAATGACATCTGGTGGTGGGAGCTTGACTGGATAGGGTTTGGCTTGGATGTTGTAATGCATGAGTTCTGATGGGAGCTTGGGTGGGGCAATAGGATGGATTATTTGAATGGGAATCATTGACGAGCTTGGACAATATGATCCATAAAAAAGAAAAAAGCTAAGTTTTCAAATACATTTAAAAATATAACAATTAGAATTTTATTCAGATATAAAGAAAAGTAAATTTTAAAATGGATGAAACTAGCAAAATAGCTTATGATTAAAGTGAGATACTCGAGACTGCAGAAAAGACATTTTACAAATTCTGGATGTTCTTTTCATGTGTGGATCCTACCCTTCATATAGAAAAAAAGACCACCAGAGGGGAAAATGTGCATGGGCCATAGGAAAATGCCAAATACTGTGTATGCTATTAGTGAAAATAATTTAGAATTTAAAAACTAATATTACCAGGGTTTGTGGGATTTCAGAGAGGATAGTACAAGAAATAAATTTATACAATGTAGCACTATGATCAGAAAGTTCCTCGAAATAAATGCAGCTACTAATGAATAAAAAGACAAAAAAAAAAAAAAAAAAGAAAAGAAAAAAAAAGAAAAATTCAGCATTTTGGTCAAACAAGAAGGAATAGTCATGCTGAGCTTAGTACTTTAGAAAATTAAATAAGGAAATATTGATAAATGAACCCAGCAACTTGCTGCAATTCCACTGGAGGCAAAATTAATACAGACACATGGTAGCTAGAAATATTTTTAGATAACCTAATTATTAGGAAGGACTAAGAATTAGGCTCCACAGGCTGGAGAGATGGCTCAGCAGCTAAGTGCACTGGGTACATTGTCCCTGATCTTGTTTACCCACTAGAAATAGATGGTAAGACCTTATTGCTGAGAAAACGACATATATGTTCTATAGAACAAAGCAAGAGAAATCAAGTTGGTGCTGAATTCATAGCCTCTTCTCTACTGCCCAGTGTACATGGATCTGAAAGGTGTTATTCCTGCTACCAAAAGGAAAAAAAAATAATCATCAACTCTATCCAGCTATGAATTCTGTGAACTACAGTAACAAATTGCCTGGCAAGGTAGGCCCACCAGTGCAATAGTGGCACATATATTATAGGAGTAGCCAACCACTTTTAAATGGGATATAAGGTCTGTTTTATAGGATAGAGTCCATACCTGACATTAATGTCAGGCTTAGGAACTTGAGGCTAGACATGTCTTAGACACAAGGGAGAACCAAATACTAGTTTTCTACTGAATACTTGTCATATTAAACTGACTTCTAATGACTTATTGTTGTACCTATAGATTACAGTATCTCTCAATTCTCACTAGAGCTGTTTCCTCATATAGCAGATGGTGATTAGCAAGAAATCCACAACTGGCCAATGTACAGAGCATAAGATGTTACAGGCCACTTAGTTCTGAAATCAGTAGGACACCTACATCAAAATTCTGTGTCCCAGAAATCCAGAAATCATTGCAGAAGAGTGAGATGAAGATTGAAGGGCCAGAGATATAGATGACCACAAGGAAACAGAGTCTCACAGACATCTATCTGGTCAGATAGCTTCTGTAAGTGGGGTAGTCAGTCTCTTTCAGACATGAGCCTCTTGGTAAGTTTATTACATTTCTTTCTTTTTTTAATTATTTTTTTATTGGTGCTTTGTGCATGTCATACATCATTTTCCAATTCAGATCAGGCATATTTCCCTTTCCCTTCCCCCCTACCCCCACCCCATCCCAGATCATGCATTTTGCCATAACTGTCCTGCATCTTTCTCTCAGTTTTTTTTTTCTCATTTTTTAGCTATAAGTGATGATCCATGAGTACAAGCATCCTTCATATGAAACCAATTTGCAGGCTGTTGTGCCCAAACCCCCACAGCCCCACAATCCAGTGGGGGGTGAGGGTTTGTATTTTCAACCAAGTTGATCAAATGAGTGTCCAGACTACATTGCTGTAGTTTCACCATTCACCCCAATCGCAGCCCTTACATTCTACCACGCCCCCTCTTCCGCAGATTGTTCCCTAGGCTTAGAAAAGGGGCACAGGTGGATGAGAGGTAAAACAGTCCACTCTCTCTGGAGCTGTTGACTTGGACTCTGGTCAATTCTGGCTGTTTCCTTTCATGGGCTGACAGTTTGTCCAGGAATAACCTTTCGATCCTACTAATGAAGAACAAGCAATTAGATATATAGGTATTTAAGCAGCACTAATAGTTATGGTAGGTTACTTTAGCATAGACACATGTTTGGATATGTTAATCCATGAATTACAATTTTCCCCCCTGTTAAATATGACAGGGTCTTACTGTGGCTTATAACATCCCTAACCTGTAGAGGATGTAAATGCTTGTGGTAACAGCCACGCGTTATTCCTCCGAGGAGAGGGGCAATAGCCAATTAGGTTTGGGATTTACAGGCATATGGCTGCTGAACAGTAAATTTTCCAGGTACGTGAGGTGTAGCTGGTGCTGGAGTGGGAGTTCTTGCTTGACTCAAGGGGAGCATATTTGCTTTATTTGGTTGTGTGGCCATTTGGTAACACTCTCCTGGTGTTCCAGAGGCCATCAGTACTCCTCCTCGCAATGTGTGGTCTCAATACATCTTTTTCCCATGTTAACATCAGGTCCTTGGCGGCGTAGGCCTTATTGCTCTCTTCTTGCAGGTATCCCATTTAGAGGCAAGGACGCCTTTACTTTTGTGGCGCCTTGCGTACGCCTGTGCCAACATTCTCCCTGGTATGAATAATCCATTGCTGACCATGTCTACGAGCGTCCTGTTTTGATAGTATTTGTGCTTAAGTGCATGAGTCTGTAAGGAACTTATCGTATTCTATATTGGGTTTCTGAACAGAAAATAAATGCCTTTTCACAGGTTCTTTTATGTCTATTAGTCAATAAAATGCAAGGCAAGTTTTACCGGTTGTTCTTATAAGAGATTCCTCTATAATAGTTGTCCAATTTACAAGTTGGAGATGCGACTTCATCATCATCATCATTCTCCTTTTTCTACTGGGGGGGGAGCAAAAAGAGTCCTCTCATATCAAATACCTCGCGGCACCTTAGAAGGTAAGTTTTCTTAGGACTCATTAAAATAGTTGTTACAAGTAGGTCCACAGAGGGGTTCCGATGTGTTATAGCAATCTGAGGCTTTCTCCTTTTTGATGTTTAACAACAGGTAACCTTTCAGTTGCACTTTTGGTACAGCCTACTCAAGCAAAGCTGTAAATCTTTTTCTTTCTCACCACTTAAGTTGGTGACATTTTTGTCTTGTGGACACCCACTAATCTTTTCCCATAGTTAGTTTATGATTTGAAATTGCAATGTTTTTGAGCAAAAGGTTTCATGTCTCTTTTGTATCCCCCCCTTTTTTTAACCCATGATATCTCCAGAAGACAGTTTGTATTATCATAACTTAGGGTGGAATCAAGGCCAGATTTCATCAAATTCTACCCATGTTGTTTTGGGTGACTATATCATTAACTTGGGAAGCAAACTTAATTTTACATTTAAATCATCTAAAGAGAATGCACAAGGTGATACTGTACAACAAAAAAAATTAAGAGAACTTGTGGAGTGCCAATCCCAAGTTATGCTCTACAGATTTTATGTAAACAAATGTGGACAAAGGCATTTATATCTCCATGTATAACTCAGTTGCATTACTGTTTTTATCAGAGCCTTTCACCAATGTTGTTTAATATACACATATTTACTTTTAATTAGTCCTAGAACACCATGTTTCCTGTAGACAGAGTTAGGCAAATGTGGTACTTTGTTGAACTCACATCAATTATATAGCATTAATCGAATTTACACCGTGTCCCTCTCCACCCCTCCCCCTTCCCAATTCACCATTTCAGTCAGTTTTCTGATGCTGTCTTTCTGTGTTGTTCTTTTACTATGCATCGCTCTCCATGAGAAATATTATATCTGGGTATGGACAATAGCATCACAAATGAGGGACAACCATGTTGTCATTTTTCTGGGACTGTGTTACTTACTTATTAATGGCTTCATAGCTCCATCCATTTCCTGCAAAGTTCATGATGTTTGTCCCTCTTTACTGCTGCTAGAACACATTGTATACATGTACCACATTTCTCTATCACTCGTCAGTTGAGGGGTACCTGGCTGGTTCCAGCTTTTTGACTATTGTGAAAGAGCTGCAATAACAGAGTTTGTGCATGTATCTTTGCAGTAAGATGTGTCTTGTGGGTATATACCAGAGGTGGTATCGACTGGGTTCAATGGAAGGCCCATTTTGAATCTTCTAAAGGTTCTCCACACTGTTTCCTATGGTTGTACATTTACAATCCCACCAACATGATGAGTGTTCCCCTTTCGCACAACCTCTCCAGCACTTGGTATCATTCTGTTCCTGATCTGAGCCAGCTTATTGGGGTAAGGTGATATCTCAAAGTGGTTTTTTTTTTTTTTTTTTTTTTTTTTTTTATTCTTAAGATGTTTTTCAGATCTCTATTCCTCTCTGGAAGTCTCTTTCAGTCTCTTTGCTCCATCTTTTGAGTATTCATTTTTCTTTCTTCTTTGTTTTTGAGTACGCTTGATACTCTGAAAAATTAATGCTTTGTCAGTGTATCTGCAGTGAAGGTTTCCCATCTGGTTCTCCTGTGGGTTTTCTCTTCACTTCCTTTATTGTTTCTTTTGATGTACAGAAATCTTTGGAGTTTAATGAGGTCCATTTGATCAATGTCGACTTATTCTTGTGCAGCTGTGTCTGATTTGGAAGTATTTTTCTTATGCTGTCTTGTAGTCTGCTGCCAAGTTTCTCTTCTACACTTCAAGAGTTGGGTTTCATGTTGAGTCTTTGGTCCATTCTGGAGTTTGACTTGTACAGACGTGGAGGTAGGGGTTTAATTTCATTCTTCTACAAGTGGTGATCCCAGTTTTGCCAACACACACTTGCTGAAGTAGCTGTCTTTCCTGGAATTACAGATAGTTCTCAGCCGCCATTTGGGTGCTGGGGATCGAACTCGGGTCCTCTGCAAGAGCAGTCGGCGCTCTTAACTGCTAGGCTATCTCTCCAGCCCCAAGTGTATTTATAATGAACACATACTGAAGGGTACTTCTGAACAATAATTAGACACACACACAAACACACATGTATATGTAAAGTATATACATATTTATATGTAAATAAATATAGAGTTTGTTAAATTGGGTAAAAGCTAAAAGGGGAGGTACCTGGGTAGGAGAGGGTATCTAAATAACCATTAATTATATTGTAGTAAATTTGCTAAAACATAAATGAATAAACGAGCACTGGCTGCTCTTGCAGAGGACCTGGGTTTAGTTCTCAGTAACACTCTGGTGGCTAACAACCAACCATTCCATGGATTGCTGCTCCTTTCTGGTCTCTATAGACAGCATCCCATGGCACATTACCATTTACTTACATGCAGGCAACCAAAATGAATATATATATATATATATATATATATATATATATTATATTCCACATTTCAGGAACGAGGAACTTGTAGAATTCAATTTTAAATGTTATGATCATGCCTATTTATGCCCATATTGTGCCCAACACTGTAGTAGATACTTGCAAAATAATGGGAGAAAAACAGCCTTTCCCAATAGCTCTTCATGCAGAGCAAAATAAAAATAAATAAATAACTTGAAGTGTTGGTTCTTTGAAAACTTTAACAAGATTTTCAACTTTTGAACTGAAACTAACCAAAAAATCTTCCCAAATTACTAAATCCTGAGATGAAAAGTGAAACATTCATCTGGGCGTGGTGGGTGCAAGCCTTTAATCTTAGCATTGGGAGGCAGAGGCAGGCGATCTTTGTGAGTTCAAGGCCAGCCCTGGTCTACAGAGTGAATTCCAAGGACAGCTGGGGCTACAAGGAGACCCTGTTTGAAAACCAGCAAAAAAAAAAAAAAAAAAAAAAAGGTGAAACATTCCAACAAACCCTTCCAAAATTCAGAAAACCATCGGGACAAGGGACAAAGTTTAAAAATCCATATTCCACTAAATTAGAAAATATAAAAGAAATTCATAAATTTCTAGATACAAAACTCTCTGAAAGATAATGAGATTGTCATAAATAAACAGAATAAACAGATCCATAAACACCAATGGCAAATATGCAGTAATTAAACATATGCCAAAAAAAGAGCCTAGTACCAGGTGGATTCAATGCAGAATAATATCAAACCTTCAGAGAACTATTATCAATACCCCTCAAATTATTCCGTAAAAGAGGAAAGAAAGGGACACTCCAAAATTCTTTCTACAAAGACAGTATAGCTCTGATCTTAAAACAAAAGACTCAGTAAAGAAATCAAGTTGTAGGCCAATGTCTCTGTTGAACATAGACACAAAATTTCTCAATAACATCCTTGCAAGCCAAATGCAAGAACACATGAAAAATATTATCTACTATGATCAAGTAGGTTTCATCCCATAGATTCTGGAATTTTTCAACATACATAAATCAACAAAAATAATCCAACACATAAACAGACTCAAGGACAGAAACTATAAGAGCATTGCATTGGATGTAGAAAAGGCCTTTGACAAAGTCCAATATCCATTCATGAGAAAGTCACGGAGAGTCTAGGGGCACAGAGGACATATCTAAACAGAACAAAGGCAATATACGATAAGTCTACAGTTAACACCACACAACATGAAGAAAAACTCAATATATTTTCATACATCTACAGTTGAATGTCCACACATAGAATGAGGGGTAGAGAGAAAAGGAGTGCATCCCTCAATTCTCACCAGTAAAGCTCCTTTACACAATAAAATGTGATGCAAATGGAAGGCCACAACTAGTCAAGCTTCAAAGAATGGGAGCATCCAGAGGGTGCATCCCTGGATGGGGCCCCTATATTAAACCTCACATACCCGTGGCTCAGGGATCATTGCAGAATAGGGGGAAGAAAAATTGTAAGAACCAGGGCTAGTGCAAGAACTTAGAGAAGCAGTGACTTACAATTGACTGTGGCAATGTAGGCATCAGGCACTGGACCCATGCCAAATGGGTCATGTTCTCAAAGTAGAATAAGTGAAATGGGTAGAGGACTGACCATGGACTGAGTACTATTGGTTGAAGAAAAGTATGCCTTACCTAGGATTCCTAGATATGCTGACTAGACTCCAGTAAATATATTTGCACAGAGGACGTCTGGGTTTGGGAGCTTAGCTGGATAAGGTTTTGCTTTCATGTTGTAATGAATGAGTTCTGATGGGGGATTGAGGCATGGGGGGGCTAGGTTTGATTGGGAACCATTGTATAGGTTGTGCTCAATAAAAATATTTGAAAAAATAACTTAAATATATATATATATATATTATATATATACATATATCTAAAAAATCAGGAACAAGACAAGGATATCTACTTTCTGGATTCTTGTTCAATATAGTGCTTGAAATCTGAGCTCCAGCAATGAGACACAATGGAAAGAGATAAAGGGGATTAAAAATTGGAAAGGAAGAAGTCAATGTATCTTTATTCATAGGTGATATGATTCTATACATAAATGGCCTTAAAGTCTCCATCAGAAAATTCTTAGACCTGATAAACATATTCACCAAAGTAGCAGGAACAAAATTAATATTGAAAACTGATAGTAGGCATGGGGAGGATGGTAAGCGAAGAAGAAAGAATAGAGATGATTGGAACTTGAGAGGCTAGGAAACCTGGAGTGTAATGTGATGCCCCAAAGACCCCAGGAGAAATTCACACATACACTGTCTGAACATTAGTGCACAAGTTGTGCAACCTGGTGGCTGTGTGGCAGTGAACACAGTGCAAGACAGGGGATACCTCGCTTTGAGTCATTGGTGAGAGCAATCCAAATGACTCAAAACAAAACAGGCTAACAAAGTTCTTGATTATCTACCAGAAATAGAAAATAAGTCCCAAGGCTGAGAACAGGACATGCTTTGGGGATAGGACTTAGATTAGTGGAACATGAACTGACCTGGAACCTTTCTATCTGAAATTAAGCACTCATAATGCTAGACAAAGTACACACTGCTATGAGAGAAAATCAGTCATTGATACAACCAGTGCCAAATGCTAACAAGCATGATGAGCTGCCCAGCAAACTACCTCTACTGGTGCACTAGAAGCACTGTTGTCTGGGGGATGGTCAACGGCTATCTAATTGGATTTGGAACCCTGTCAATGGGAGTGAGTCCATGAGAGCCACTATAAACTCAGCCAAATGCACTGGGCTGGAGAGGAAACAGAGCCTAGAGAAAAGCCTCTCGAGGTCATATCTCTAGACAAATGAAGTTTCTTACCATACACTAAGTATGGTATCTTATATTTACAAACAAACATATCTTACGCCACTCACAAATGCTACTCTTTGCAACAGATGGAGGCCACTGCAGAATTCAACAACTGGTCAGACATAGAACATACACATCTGAAAAAAAATCCCCATTGTTACATGAAGCATCTACAATTGAACCTCTACACACAGCATGAGGGACAGAGATA
Organism: Rhizomys pruinosus; assembly: GCA_009823505.1. Classification (NCBI taxonomy): domain Eukaryota; kingdom Metazoa; phylum Chordata; class Mammalia; order Rodentia; family Spalacidae; genus Rhizomys; species Rhizomys pruinosus. Next base: position 265,573 of record VZQC01012751.1, on the reverse strand, counting down.
AAACAAGCCCACCCTCAATTCTTACCATAAAGCTTCATTATACAATAGACTGTGATGCATACAGAAGGCCACAACTAGTCAAGCTTCAAAGAATGGGAACATCCAGAGTGTGTATCCCTGGATGGGGCCCCTATATTAAACCTCACCTACCCACAGCTCAGGGATCATTGCAGAAGAGGGAGTGGAAGGATTGTAAGGGCCAGGCATGGTGCATGAATGTAGAGAAGCAGTGACTTACAATAGACTGTAAGCTTTCACATGTAAACCTGTGGCAATGTAGGCATCAGTCACAGAACTTATGTCATCTGGGACAAGGTCTCAATGTGAAGCAAGAGAAATGGGTAAGGGACTGACACAGGAAGAGTATGCCTTACCTAGGATTTCTAGATATGCTGACTAGTCTCAGCAGATCTGTTTGCACAGAAGGACATCTGGGTTTGGGAGCTTGACTGGATAGGGCTTTGCTTGGATGTTGTAATGCATGAGTTCTGATGGGGGGTTGGGGCATAGGAATGGATTATATTTGAATGGGAAACATTGTACGAGTTGGACAAATGATCAATAAAAAAGAAAAAAGCTAAGTTTTCAAATACATTTAAAAATATAACAATTAGAATTTTATTCAGATATAAAGAAAAGTAAATTTTAAGAAAATGGATGAAACTGCAAAATACTATATTAAGTGAGATAACTCAGACTCAGAAAGACACAAATCAGATGTTCTCTTTCATGTGTGGATCCTACCCTTCATATAGAAAAAAAGACCACCAGAGGGGAAAATGTGCATGGGCCATAGGAAAATGCCAAATACTGTGTATGCTAATTCAAAATAAATTAGAATTTAAAAACTAATATTACCAGGGTTTGTGGGATTCAGAGAGGTAGAACAAGAAATACATTTAATACAATGTCAGCCACTACAAAAATTCTCAATAAATGCAGCTACTAATGAATATAATTATTTTTCTCTGTTAAGAAACTAATGAACGCTGGGTGTGGTGGTGCATGTCTTTAATCCTAGCACTTGGGAGGCAGAGGCAGGCAGATCTTTGTGAGTTCAAGGCCAGCCTGGTCTACAGAGTGAGTTCCAGGACAGCTGCGGCTATAGGGAGACCCTGTCTCAAAAAGACCAAAAAAAAAAAAGAAACTAATGAAATTTGTTTTTGTTTTTAAACTACATCAAACAGCAATAGCTATCCTATATGTGAACAACAAATATATTGAGAAAAATATTTTAAAAAAGAATCCAGTTTTCTATAGTGTCAAATCCCATAAAATACGTTGGGATAAATCTAATGAAGGAAGTGAACATGCATAAAAAAATTATGATAGGGGCTGGAGAGATGGCCTACCAGTTTAGAGCGCCGACTGCTTTTGCAGAGGACCCGGGTTCGATCCCCAGCACCCACATGGTGGCTGAGAACTGTCTTTAACTCCAGTTCCAGGAGAATCCTACACCCTCTCTGACCTCCGCAGCATTGCACGACACAGATGCACAAACCTACATGCAGACAGTACATTCATACACATACAAAATAAATAAAATTTAAAAATAATGATATTGAGGAAAGATATCAGAAAATAGGAAGACCCCTTCCCCAATGCTCATGGGTTAGTATGATTAGAATCAATGCAAGCCCCACTAAAATTCTAATGATTTTTCACAGAAATTGAAAATTAATTTCAAATTTCACATAGTAAGACAATACAGGATGGCCAAAATAATCTTAAACAATAAAAGAAATCCTGGAAGCATCACCATCCCTGATTTCAAATTATACTACAGTGCTATAGTAATAAAAGCAGCATGTCACTGGCATAAAATTAAAGAGCCAGATTTAAGTCTATGCATTTACAGTTACCTGATTTTTGACAAAGAAAGAAAAAGCATTCATTGGAAAAAAGATAACATGTCCAACAAATGATCCTGATCAAACTGGATAGCTGCAATTATAAGAGTGAAACATTCCACCCTGTGCGAATATCAACTCCAAAGGAATCACAATCCTGAACATAGAACCGGATGCCTTGAATCTGATAGAGTAGAGAGTGGGGAATACACTGGACATTACAGTCACAGGGGAGGACTTTCTAAACCATATCCCGATAGAGCAGGTGTTAAGATGAACAATTCAGAAATGGAACATCAAGAAACTAAAAGGCACATCAAGGGACAGCATCATTCAAGTGAAGAGGCAATATTCACAATGGGGAAAAAAATCTTTGCTAGTTATATATCTGACAGAGTGTACATATGTAGGCTATACAAAGAACTAAAAAATAAGATTCAAAATTAGGGTAAGGAAGTAAACAAAGAGTTCTCTAAAGATGAAATACAAGTGGCTTAGGAATAGTTTTTATTTATTTATTTATTTTTATTTACTTTTTTTAGGAATAGTTTTTTATGTTCAGTATTGTTAATCACCTGGGAAATGGAAATTAAAGCTATTTTGAGATTTTATCTTATCCCAGTAGGAATGAGTGAGATCCAAAAAAGAACTGATGATAAATGTTGGAGTGGACGTGGGGAAAGGGGAACACTTATTCACTGCTTGTGGGAGTGCCAACTGGAACAGCCACTATGGAAATCAGTGTTTCAATTCCTCAAAAAGTTAAAAAGCTAAAAAGTGATCTCCCATGTGATCCAGCCATACCACTCTTGGACATTAGTACCTGTTCATCTATGTACATTGCTGCTGTAGTGCAGTATCTAGGAAATGGAAACAACATAGATAGCCATCAACTGATAAGTGGATAAGAAAACAAGGTATATTTACACAATTTATTGTTCAGCCATTCAGAAAAAAATGAAATTATGAAATTTGAATGGTAAATAATTGGAACTGGAAACAGTCATCCTAAGTGACCTTACATGGACCCAGAAAAGACAAATGTTGCACATTGTTTCTCAAAAGTGGATGTTAGCTTAAAATGTTTAGATACGTGTGTTTCAACTATAAAATTCTTAAAAGTCAGGAAACTAGTAAATATCCATGTGGGTGGTTTATGGGAGAGGAAATAAAATGCAGTGATATTTTGAGTCTTTTCAGGATTCTCCATACTGCTTTCTGTAGTGGTTGTTCCCACCAGCAATGGATGAGTGTTCCCTTTTCCCCACAACCTCTCCAACATTTGGTATCATTTGTTTTCTTGATCCTAACCAGTCTTATCGGAGTGAGATGATATCTTAAGTTGATTTTAATTTACAGTTCCTTAATTATCAGAGATGTTGAACATTTTTTAAGATGTTTCTTAACCATCTTTGTTTCCTCATTTGTGAAGTCTCTGCTCAGCTCTTCACTCCATCTTTTGAGTGAGTCATTTGATTTATTACTTCTTTGTTTTTTGAGTAGTTTATATATTCTGGATGTTAATGCACTGTCAGATGTATCAGTGGAGAAGGTTTCCTCCCACTCTGTGAGTTTTCTCTTCACTTCACTGATTGTTTCTTTTGCTGTACAGAAGCTCTTGAGTTTAATGAGGTCCCACTTATCAATTGTCGACCTCACTTCTGGTGCAGCAGCTGTTTGATTTAGGAGGTCTTCTCCTATGCCTATGTCTTGTAGGGTGCTCACAAGGTTTTCTTCTATCACCTTCAGAGTTTCCATCTGACCCAGACATACCACTCCTGGGTATATACCCACAAAACTCATCCTACCACAGAGATACATGCACAGCCATGATCATTACAGCTCTCTTCACAATAGTGAAGAGCTGGAACCAACCCAAATGCCCCTCAAACAATGAGTGGATAGAGAAAAATGTGGTTTATCTACACAATGGAGTTCTATGCATCAGTAAAGAAAGATGGCATCAGGAACTTTGCAGGTAAATGGATGGAACTAGAAGATATTATACTAGGTGAAGTAACACAGTCCCAGAAAAGCAAACGATGAATGATATCCCTCTTCTGTGGAAGCTGGCACCAAGTACTGAGTTGTAAGGCAAACTGAGCAACATCAATGTTATATACCCCTTTCTCTGAAAGCAACTGTGCTCTTATAGCGTAAATACTTTAACAGGCTCTAGAATTAACCCACCACTTATTTTTAGACTTTGTAATCTTGGTATATGGATGGAGGATATGTAGGCATATTTTAGAATAAATAAATTTAAAAAGATGTAATCTTGGTATATGGATGGAGGATATATAGGCATATTTTAGAATAAATAAATTTAAAAAGAAAATGTGAATCCTGAAATATGATATGGAAATGACAGTTTGTTTTCAGATTATATAAGTTTAATATATGTGTGACATATATATATATATATATGCATATGTTGAAGCAATGCGGATTGGAGGGAACAACAACAGCAGAGGAACTGGGACAGGGAACGGACTGAAACAGTAAAGTTCTCCCAAGAACAATAATTCTCTGCTTTGAAAAACTGAAAAGAATCAGAAAAAAGATACAGGGCAGGAATGGCAGGGTGCATGACCTCGGGTGAGGTGGGGGGCATGGAAGGGGAAATGAGTCTAGATTGGAATGAGAAATGATGTATGAAATGCACAAAACTTCTATAAAAATGTTTAAACAAGGATATAAAGATGAAAGAAAAAAATAAAATGCAGTGACATAAACAAGAAGGGGGAATAGAGAAGACTGGTTTAATTGGTTGGGAAATGGGAGTGTAGGGCAGAAGAGGGAATGAGAAAGGGATAACTAACTCTAAAGGCCTTTTGAAAAAGTCCTATGGAAACAGTCTATAGATGCTTCTTTTGATATAGCCGTATGCATTGTAAACAGAGTTTACTTGTAGTTACCCATAACAGATGTTTAGTGGCCCCAATAGATACCACAGGGTAGTACATGAAAAGTCCAGTGCCAGTAAGAGACTCTATCCCTTGCATTTGCTGACCAGATGATGCTGATTGATTGATTCTTGCCATTGCACCCGGTTACCTAGCAGAGCTGCATGATAAGACCCTGTTGACGAAAACACTACATACCTGAGTAACAGGACAAAGAAGGAGAAATCGAGCTGGTACTAATGTTGAAGCTTCATCTCTGCTAGGTAACTTTCATGGTATTGAATAGTGCTATGCATGTCAGAGGAAGGTCATCATCAACTTGACTGAGCTGGGAAGCCTGGGAGCTAAAATAATAAGTGACTTGACAAAATATGCCCACTGGTGTAGTGATAGCACACATATTATGGGAGTAAGGACCACCCTCTAAATGGATTTAAGGACTGTTCCACAATAGGGAGTCCATGGCTTACACTGTTATCAGAAGCAGAACTTGTAACTAGACAGGTCACAGATCTTAGGGGACAACCCATTACTCTCAGTTTTCTAAATAGGCATAGTATTAAACTAACTCATAATGAGTGCTTATACACGCCTTTAATCCTAGCACTCGGGAGGCAGAGACAGGTGGATCTTTGTGAGTTCAAGGCCAGCCTGGTCTACAGAGTGAGTTCCAGGACAACTGGGGCAGGGCTTACCAGGGAGGGACCCTGTCTCGAAAAAAGACAAAAAAAAAAAAAAAAAAAAAAAAAGATTGGTTCTGCTTAGACATCGTGGGCACATGCCTTATCCTAGTCACGGATGAGGCAGAGGAGGCAGATCTCTGTTGATTTCAAGGCCAGCCTGCGACTACAGCGTGCAACCCTGTCTCAAAAAAAATAATAAAAATAAAATAAGAAAAGAAAATCTTTTAAAACAAAAACAAAATAAAATGTNAGTGAACATGCATAAAAAAATTATGATTATGCCAGGCTACAGGGAGACCCTATAAAAAAAAAAAAAAGCGCCCCCCCCCCCCCCCCTCCGACTGCTTTTGCAGAGGACGCCGGTTCGATCCCCAGCACCACATGGTGGCTGAGAATGCTCTTAAACTCCAGTTCCATGGGAATCTACACCCACTTTGACCTCCGCAGCATTGCACGCACATCAGATTGCACCAAACCTACATGCGAGACAGTACATTCAACACATACAAAAATATATTTAAAAATAACTGATTTGAGGAAAGATTCAGAAAATACGGAAGCCCCTTCTCCAAATGCTCATGGGTTAGTTTATGATTAGAATCAATGCAAGCCCCACTAAAATTCTAATGATTTTTCACAGAAATTGAACATTATTGATTTCAAATTTCACCATAGAGTAAACATAACCGGATTGGCAAAATAATCTTAAACTATAAGAATCCTGGCAGCAATACCTCCCTGATTTCAAATTATACTACAGTGCTATAGTAATAAAAGCGCATGCTGGCATAAAATTAAAGAGCCAGATTTTAAGTCTATGCATTTAAGTTTACCTCTGATTTTTGCGACAAAGAAAAAGCATTATTGGAAAAAAAAGATAAACATGTCCAACAAATTGTCCTGATCAAACTGGATAGCTGCAATTATAAGAGTGAAACATTCCACCCTGTGCGAATATCAGCTCAAAGGAATCACATCTCTGAACTAGAACCCTGGATCCTTGAATCTGATAGAGTAGAGAGTGGGGAATACACTGGACATTACAGTCACAGGGGAGGACTTTCTAAACCATATCCCGATAGAGCAGGTGTTAAGATGAACAATTCAGAAATGGAACATCAAGAAACTAAAAGGCACATCATAGGGACACATCATTCAAAAGTGAGAGGCAATATTCACACTGGGGAAAAAACATTCTTGGCTATGTTATATATTGACAGGAGTGTACAATGTAGGCTATACAAAGAATAAAAGAATAGAGACTCAAATGTAGGGTAAGGAAGTAAAAACAAAGAGTTCTCTAAAGATGAAATACAAGGTGGCTGTTAGGAATAGTCTTTTATTTATTTACATTTATTTTTATTACTTTTTTTAGGAATATTTTTTATGTCTCAGTATTGTTAATCACTGGGGAAATGGAAATTAAAGGTATTTTGAGATTTCATCTTATCCCAGTAGAATGAAGTGAGATCAAAAAAGAACTCGATGAATAATGTTGGAGGATCGGACGTGGGGAAAGGGGAAACACTATTTCACTGCTTGTGGGAGGTGCCAACTGGAACAGCCAACTATGGAAATCAGTGTTTTCAATCCTCAAAAAAAGTTTTAAAAGCTTAAAAAAGTGATCTCCCATGTGATCCAGCCATACCACTCTTGGACATTAGTACACTGTTATCTATGTACATTGCTGCGTAGTGCAGTATCTAGGAAATGGGAACAAATACTAGATACTCATCAACTGATAGTGGATAAAGAAAACAAGGTATTTTACAACAATTTAATTTTCAGCCATCTCAGAAAAAAATGAAATTATGAAATTTGAATGGTAAAATAAATTGGACACTCGGCGAACAGTCATCCTAAGTGACCTTACCATGGACCCGAAAAGACAGTTGCCATTGTTTCTCAAAAGTGGATAGTTAGCTTAAAATGTTTAGATACGTGTGTTTCAACTATAAAATTCTTAAAAGTCAGGAAACTAGTAAGAAATTCCATGTGGGTGGTTTATGGGAGAGGAAATAAAATGCAGTGATATTTTGAGTCTTCTAGGATTTCTCACTGGCTTTCGACTCGTCGGTTGTTCCAACCAGCAATGGAGCGTAGTGTTTCGCATTTCCCACAACTCTCCAACATTTGGTAACATTCGTGTTACTGATCCTAGCCAGGTCTTTATCGGAGTGAGATGATCTCATTAAGTTATTTATTTACAGGTTCCTTAATTATCAGACAGAGATGTTGAACCATTTTTATTAAGATGTTTCTTAACCATTCCTTGTTTCTCATTTGTGACGTCTCTGCGCCAGTCTTCACTCCAACGTTGTTGAGAAGGAGGACGACAAAGCGCGGCGAGAGAAGACGACAAGGCATTAGGAGATACGATCGCATACCGCGCTCACGAGAGAACAGTACGGGATACGCCTATGAAAGACGTGCTCTTAGCTGCGCTCAGACTCGTTACACCAGTGTGCGTCAGAGCGATCCCACCCCACGGAAGTGTGTCGGAGCCTTCCACTGTAGCGTGCGATTGAGTCGTTTTATAATGTGGATGTTAATGCACGTCAGATGTATCAGTGGAGAAGGTTTCCTCCCACTCTTGAGTTTCTCTTCCCTTCATGATTGTTCTTTTGCTGTACAGAAGCTTGGTAACTTAATGAGGTCCTACTTATTCAATTGTCGACCTCACTGTCTGGGTTGCAAGCAGCTGTTTGAGTTCGGGTGGTTCTTCTCCTATGCCTATGGCTTTTATGTAGGGTGCTACACCAAGGGTTTGTCTATCACCTTCCAGAGTTTCCATGACCCACGACCTACCCCACTCCTGGGTATATACCCCACAAAACTCATCCTACCCCAGGGATACATGCACAGCCATGATCATTACAGCTCTCTTCACACTAGTGAAGAGCTCTGGTTTGGAAACCAACCCAATGCCCCTCAAACCATGAGTGGATTATAGAGAAAAATGTGGTTTATCTACACCATGGATTTCTATGCATCAGTAAGGAAAGATGGCCTTCAGGGACACTTATCGGCCTTGTCCGCTTGCATCTATGCCACTGGAATGGCAAACACTCCGCGTATCCATCAGGATTCTAACGGGCCTCTCTGTCACTTGTTCTTTGTTTCTGAGGGCTTCGTCGATAATGCAGGATTATCCAGAGGGTAGCCACCTCTACTCAGTAGCCACGAATGCTACTCCACAGGTTTGTCACCAGGGACAACACTCAAGCGTAGCATCTATCGTTCCAGGATTGATGTTCCGTACGATCTTGGTGTCATGTTCAGTTGACCATGCATCAGCCGCACCGAATAGTACTGGGTCCTGTAATAAGGGCACACACTGTAAGGACACCCCCAACCGTACCTCAGGTTGGTCTGCCACGCCGCCCTTTCTCTGCACCGCCGCGTGATGCTCTGCGCCGGCTTTGTCCTTGTCGTACCCCCTTCATTAGATACCGCCGTTGGCGTCAGTCGAGCAATTCTCTGGACCAGCACCTCCAGCCGTCTCCTCGCGCCCTTGATCCTCGCCTCAGGTCGTCGTCCGCCTGGCATGTGCTCCGTCCTGCTCCCTCGCGCCTGTGCTCTTTGTCGGCCTGATTGTCTCTCGGGCCGCCTACCCTCTGCCCTTGAATTTCCTTACTACGAGTCATCTGGGTTATGTCAAGGGCCATGGAGGAAAACTCTCGGCCACTACATTTTCCGCAATATATAGACATCGCATCTTATAGAGAAAATTACACACTGCTGAGCCTCCATGATACTGATGATGATTAGATGCGATTCCCAGGGCAACAGAGGGTGTTTCAGATTATCAAGAAACGTTTAAAAGTTTTGAGAGCAGACACCACATAAGCTGTTTGATACTGCGGTATTATTTGACAAAATATAAATGAAATATGTCTGATGTGACCTGCGAGATTGAGGGAACACCTGACACCCCAACAGCAGTTGCAGCGAATGGGAGGTCACATAAGAACACTCTGCATCACATGATCGATAAGGGGTATCTACACGAGGGTTGCAGATAGCAGCATAGCGGTCAAAGGCCATCATGCCCAGGAGCACACACTCGATTGTTCCCATAGCCAAGCCCAGAAACATTTGAACTGCACAGCCAAGGAATGAAATGGTCTTTCTTTCTGAGAGGAATTTCACCAAGGCAAAAGGGATGGAGGTGGTCGTAAAAGCAGAGTCCAAGCAAGGACAGGTTCCCCCAGGAAGAAGGCTCCCCCTGTGCCGTGTGAGAGAGTAGGATCATAATTGCTGATTATAATGAGGGATTGGACCGGACTTTGATGCAACACGCGCAGGTAAAGTATTCTACTGCATCTCACATTTTAAGATGAGCACAAAAAAAACCACCAGCCATTTCACAGCCTTGATAAACACAGGAAACAAGCCCACTACCTAAGAATTCATCATAGCATTTGATGAAGCAAGAATATGGATTTGTTTTCCCATATCCACAATGTTATTGCTTCACCCGAATTTTAACCGATAAGAATTCAAAGATACAGGGAGGAATGGCAGGGTGCATGACCTCGGTGCGGTGGGGGGCATGGAAGGGGAAATGAGTCTAGATTTTGGAATGAGAAAAGATGTATGAATGCACAAAACTCTTATAAAAATGTTTAAACAAGGATATAAAGATGAAAGAAAAAAATAAAATTGCATGGACATAAACAAGAATGGGAATAGAGAAGGACTGGTTTAATTGGTGGGAAAATGGGAGTGTAGGCAGAACGAGGACTGCTGAGAAAGGGATAACTAACTCTAAATGCCTTTTGAAAAGTCATATGGCAACGTCTATAGATGCTTCTTTTGATATAGCCGTATGCATTGTAAACAGAGTTTACTTGTAGTTACCCATAACAGATGTTTAGTGGCCCCAATAGATACCACAGGGTAGTACATGAAAAGTCCAGTGCCAGTAAGAGACTCTATCCCTTGCATTTGCTGACCAGATGATGCTGATTGATTGATTCTTGCCATTGCACCCGGTTACCTAGCAGAGCTGCATGATAAGACCCTGTTGACGACACCCACTACATACATGAGCAGAGGACAAAGAAGGAGAAATCGAGCTGGTACTAATGTTGAAGCTTCATCTCTGCTAGGTAACTTTCATGGTATTGAATAGTGCTATGCATGTCAGAGGAAGGTCATCATCAACTTGACTGAGCTGGGAAGCCTGGAGCTAAATAATTAGTCTGACAAAATATGCCCACTGGTGTAGTGATAGCACACATATTATGGGAGTAAGGACCACCCTCTAAATGGATTTCAGACGGTTCCACAATAGGGAGTCCATGGCTTACACTGTTATCAGAAGCAGAACTTGTAACTAGACAGGTCACCGATCTTAGGGGACACCCATTACTCTCAGTTTTCAAATAGGCATGTATTAAACTAACTCATAATGAGTGCTATACACGCCTAATCCTAGCACTCGGAGGCAGAGGGACAGGTGTATCTTTGTGCGTTCAATGCCAGCCTGGTCTACCCAGAGTGAGTTCCAGGACAAACTGGGGCTACAGGGAGACCCTGTTCTCGAAAGCCAAAAAAAAAAAAAAAAAAAAAAAAAAAAGATGGTTCTGCTAGACATGGTGGCACATGCCTTTAATCCTAGTACACGGGAGGCAGAGGCAGGCAGATCTCTGTGATTTCAAGGCCAGCCTGGACTACAGCGTGAACCCTGTCTCAAAAAAAAATAATAAAATAAAATAATAAAAGAAATATCTTTAAAAACAAAAACAAAATAAAAATGTTTGTCATAGTAAACCTTTGTTTCGGGCTCCGAATGTTTGCTGCTTATGATTTTGAAATTTGGCCAGGAAAAAAAAAACTTGAAATTTGTATTTATTACACCCAAAAACTAAGTGAATATGTTGGAGCTATTTACTTTGAATGTAGAAGAAATTGCTTCGCTTAGAAATCTGGAAGCAGCTCGGACAGATGGTGCAGTGGTTAAAAGCACTGGATGCTTTTCCAGAGGACTGGGGTCCAAACACAAACAAACGAACAAACAAATAAGCATCAAAACAAACAAACAAAAAACTTGAAGTACTTCTGAGGCCTAAGAAAGAAATACAGTTGTCTAAATTGAGCTTCTACATTGTCCAATTCCCAGCCCTCATGTGGTGGTTAACTACTGTCTGTAACTCCAGTTCCTGGGGATCCCACACCCTCTTCAGACCTCCACAGGTATTACACGACACCAGTGCACTTAAATGCATGGAGACAGTACAATCATACACATAAAATTTAAAAAAAACAACAACTAGGAAGTGTATTGTGGTGAGAGATACTTACCAATCAGCTTTGATCCTGGCACAGTGCTTTCCTATTTGCATATACAGCTTATGTTCCTGATATGATCTTGAAGTTTTTGTACCTTGACATTATATCTGCACTGTCTTACAAAGTGCCCTCCACATAAGGAATCTCTTTCTTCAGGCCTGGGGAGAGTGCTCAGCAGTCAAGAGTACAGACGATTCTTCCAGAGGACCCGTGTTTATTTCCCAGCACCTGTGTTACTCCAACACCTTCTTCTGACCTCCATTGGCATTGCACAACATGACTGCAGATACTTATATACAGACAAGAAATACATACACACTGGGCGTGGTGGTCCACACCTTTAATCCTAGCACTTTGGAGGCAGAGGCAGGCAGATCTTTGTGAGTTCAAGGCCAGCCTGGTCTACAGAGCGAGTTCCAGGACAACTGAGGCTACAGGGAGACCCTGTCTCAAAAAGACAAAAAAATGCATACACATGAAATAAAAATGATAAGTAAAACATTTTAAAATATCTCTTTCTTCCCATACAACGTACTTCCTGTCCACACATGAGATCCCAAATAAGGGGACAGATGCTAGTGATGGCAGTGATGAGATTATGATGGAAGTGGAGGTCTTACACAGTAAAAAGCAATAAAATTTATTTCATTTTCATCTCATTATAGATAAGTAAAAAGAATTTTCAGTGTAGAATGAAATATTGCAGAGTTTATCTGTGACCTGTTTTGCCATTTAATGTTATTTTCTACAAAGCATTCATAAAATTCAAAGCGGCAGCTGTTACACATAATTACTCTCTTGCAAATTTTTTTAACAAAAAGCCATTCCTTGCTTTTGTGTAGTAATGTTTGAGAAAGCAATAAATGACTAAGGTTATCAGAGATGCATGAAATTGCAGGGAAGACACCCATATATTTTTTTAGTCATATTTGAAGAGGAGTACTTAAGTGATAATGCACTAACTCTATGGTAACATCAGGAAAATTTATATTGTCTGTCTGATCCAGCTCCATTTTCTGGAAAAATAAGTTCTTAAATATGTCATATCTATCACCCAACTGCCAAAATCATGTATCAAGACTAAATGTGGTAGCTTTTCTTTGTTATAATTTTCCAAAGCTTTCTTTATATCTCCAACCAAATACCAATTTAAGGACAAAAGGGCATCAAAAAGAGAATATAAATATAGGTGCTAAAGGCAAATTATGTATTTTTACAACTTTGGCTGGAACTGACTCTGTTGAAGTGAGTAGCTCATTAACCCAAGGGAGTGAATTTTTAATGGTGGCACTTCAGTAGGAAGATTTTTCATTAATAATTCCATTAACTAAATGTCTTTTATGTGCCAGGCATTTAATAGGTGGTTTTAGTACTGAGTTTCAGATTACAGTCTGTACTTTTATCTACAATCTGACAAAGAAATTGACAGTAACTTCATTTATAGATAAGAAACAAGTTCATAGAGTTTAAGTAACTTGTCCAATGCCACCCATCTAGAAAGTAATAATTCAGATAGGTACTTGGGTGTGCTTCAAAGTCTATATTTTTTAATTATATCATATGGTATCTACCATCTTTATTTATTTTTAAACTTATTTTATTGAGGTGTATGTGTTTGTGCCTGCTTGCCTGTATGTGTACTATATGTGTGCAGTGTCTGTGAAGACCTGAAGAAGGCCTGTGATGTTCAGGAACTGGAATTATAGACAGTTGTGAGCTGCCCAGTCTGGGTGTTGGTAATAAACTCAGGTCCTCCACAAGAGCATCCAGTGCTCTTAACTGCTAAGCCATCTCTCTAATGGTCTCTCTCCCATTTTTACATAGTAGTCTTGAGGAAAGTACCAATTATATAGTCATACTACACAGTAATACAGACATATATTACAAAATGCATAACCTTTGTCTTGGGAAGGCATGATCATGAAGAAGCTGTAATGCTACCAGATTTCAGGAGGTTGCATTTTCTCAGTAGGTTGGATAGTTTTGATTTGTCTTCCTTTCTAGAGCACTACAATGCCACTATCTTTTTCTTATATTTTTGGCTGCTCAGGGACACTCCTTTGGCTGTTGTTCACTTTGGTGGTATGTTGGCCAGGTGGAGATGTATCAAAAAGTAGGACTGATAACTTAATCCCCATGTATGTTTAACATATTTTGCTAGTTTATATGAAGCTGGGCAGAATGCTCTCCTGTGGCCCTACATACTATAACAATGTTCTTCATAGTACCCAGTGGTCCATTGCATACAATCCTAATTCCTGTTCTGCTTTCTTCTGTCTTTTCTTACCCTAGCCCTCTGACCTTACACTTTGTATTAGTCTATTTTGGATACTCTAATAAAAAAACCAAGTCAGATAGACTACATGTGAAGAAAAAGAATGTTGTCCAACTCACAGTTTTTTTAACCTGAAAGTTTATATAACATGAAGCATTCCATAGTTGAGAAGTCCATGGTAAATGATGGAAGCCTATGTATGAACAAGGAATCACAGCTTGGAAAGGGAAGCCAGAGAAGGCTGGCTGGGGCTGGACTGAAAATTTTATTTATTTAAATTTTATTTTTATATGTATGAGTGTATTGCCTGTACATATGTAAGCACACCCATGTAGTGCAATGCTCACAGAGGTAAGAGTGGTTCTCAGACTCCTGGAATGAGAGTTAAGGATAAGTTAGCCACCATGTGGGCACAGATTCAAACCTGGTTCCTCTCCAAGAGCAGTCACTGTTAAAGATTATTCAATTTGTTAAAGATTATTCAATTCATTTTTTTAGTCTTTTGGAGACCAAGTCTTCCTGTAACCCCAGCTGGTCTGGAACTCACTATGTAGATCAGGCTGGCTTGAACTCCCAGAGATCCACCTGCCTCTGCCTCCTGAGTGCTGGGATTACAGGCATGCACCACCACACCTGGCAAGCAGTTAGTGTTCTTTATGCTGAGCCATCTCTCCAGCCCCAAGCTCAGAATTTTGTAACAGCCCTCTTTTGATAACTACATACTAGTCACAGGAGAACTCTGTAATCCCTAACAAAAGCAGAAGTTTCCAGTAAACCAGGACTTTCGCTAAAGTTCTAATCCTTAAAAGTTTGCAGTACCACCATCCTAAGTATCAAGTCTCCAATACCTGAACTTTTGGGAGAACAAACTACATCCAAGCAGAGCAGCATTCAGCTTATCAGCACCCAAACCCACCTCTCCTCTGGGTTATGAATTTTCTAGAGATTAGTCTATATTCTTCAATATCCTGGTAGTTCTCTTCAAGAGCCAGTCTATCCCTAGAGTCTCTACCTTTTTTTAGGATCTCTGGAGACTAAAAACAAGTTTTCATCTACTTCTTATCATGTGTGTCACATAAAGCGCTGACTATAGTGTGGCTTTCCTGCTTAAATCATGTACATATTTTTGTAGTACTAAACTTCTGGAAGAAATATTGATGCTCCTATTATGGGATGGAGGCTAAAAAGATCAAATTTGCCTTCATCATTTGAATATTCATTCTATGGTGCAATCATTATTTCTTCAAGTTAATCAATTCTGTCTTACCCTCTCTAGTCCACCCTCCTCTAAACAGAATAATTTATACTATGTTGAAGAAGAGATGACTGGTACAGAAAGGAACATTCCGTATAATTTAGTTTAACTGAATTTCTGAAACAGGCAGAACTAATCTGTGATAATAACAGATCCATGTTTGTTTTGAAATGGAAGAGTGCCTAGAATACAATCCGGGGAACTTTTTAGAGTAGTTACAAAGTTCTATTGTTTGGTAAAGGTGTTAGTTCAGAGGTATATGTATTTGTTAAAACTGTTTGGACTGTGTGTGTAAGAGTTATAGATTTTGGGGCTGGAGAGATGGCCTAGCAGTTAAGAGCACCGACTGCTCCTGCAGAGGACCCGGGTTCGATCCCCAGCACCCACATGGCATCTGAGAACCGCCTTTAACTCCAGTTCCAGGGGAATCCGACACCCTCTTCTGACCTCTGACGCGTTGCACGACATGGATGCACAAACCTACATGCAGACATTACATTCGTACACATACAAAAATAAACAAATTTTTAAAAACGTTATAGATTTTACTATCTATAAATAATTCCACAATAAAATAAGTAAAATGTATTTAGAGAGTAACATTGAATACATCATTGAAGACTGACACAGCTCCTTAACCCCTGGAATATTACTTTAATGGTAAGACTGACAGGTAATTTCCATGTTAACCTTGGATATTTGTAGAGAATATGAAGTTATTAGACTCAGGTGAACATGAACTATAGATTCATAACTCCAGTTATTTACTTAATTTTAAATATTTATATCTCAAATAGAATTATAATCAACACTTCCCAAGTTCTGGCTAAATCAAAAGTGTAGATCTTTTGTGTGCTTTTATACTTTATATGAAATATGAAATAAAAATAAAGTAAAATTTCCTTTTAGAAAATCCAAAAGTGTCCATAAAAAGCTGCTGGAATAATATTGCAAGCATACAGTATTCAAGTTGAGTGCATAAAAATTAAATATAAAAAGGGACAAAACTTATCTATGCTTTTAGGAAAGTCCCTTGTATTTTCTGAAAATATATGTTTTTGTTTATTTTTTGTTTTATTATAGCGCGCCAGGCACAAGATTCAATTGAATTGCTAAAAGTAGACATACTTATATTCATACTTTAGGGAAAAGCATGAGTCTTCCACTATTAAATATATATAAACTGTCCTTTTGGATACTGAATTTTCTTTCTTTTTCTACTAAAATAATAGTTTCTTTTGAATGGGTGTTGAACTTCTCTCAAAATTTTTGCATCTATTAGTGCAGTTATATCATCCTTTAATTTGTTCAGAAGGAAAATTATTAAACTTTCCTTATATTATGAGGATAAGGTACACTTGGGGAAGATGGACTATTTTCAAAAATATTCTTTTTAAAACTATTTTTATTATCTTTTATTTTTCATGTGTATGGGTGTATTGCCTACATACATGTAAGTGCACTCATGTTGTGAAACACCCACAGAGGTCAGAAGAGGGTGTCAGATTCGTCTGGAACTGGAGTTAATATGGTTATTATCCACCATGTGTGGTGGAAACCAAGCCTGGGTCTGATGGAAGAGTAGCTAGTGCTCTTAACCACAGAGCCATCTTTTCAGCCCCAGTTGGTTATTTTTTATATTTCATTGGAAGCATTTTGTAAGTATTGAGACATATTTCTGTGTTATTGAAGGGTATTAGTGAATCCATTTTTATTTTTATATTTTTTCTTTGTCTTTTTGAGACAGGGTCTCCCTGTAGCCCCAGCTGTCCTGGAACTCACTCTGTAGTCCAGGCTGGCCTTGAACTCACAAAGATCCGCCTGTCTCTGCCTCCTGAGTGCTAGGATTAAAGGCGTGCGCCACCACACTGGGCTGTGAATCCATTTTTAAATATCTCTGTGTATTGGGGCTGGAGAGATGGCTCAGCGGTTAAGAGCACCGACTGCTCTTGCAGAAGACCCAGCTTCAGTTCCCAAGCACCCACATGGCGGCTAAGAACCATCTTTAACTCCAGTTCCAGGGGAATCCGACTCCCTCTTCTAACCTCCACGGCATTTCACGATATGGGTGCACCAACCTACATGCAGACAGTATACTCATACACATAAAAAAATAAATTAATTAAAAAAATAAATAAAATAAAATAAATATCTCTGTGTATTCTTATACAAGGAAAGGTAACCTTCCCTCAACAGCATAATTTGAAAATTATTTCTTCTATTTTCTGGAAATATTTTTATGGTAATGATATTGCTTATTTCATACATGTTTCATAGAATTTACCACTTGAAACGGAGGTTTCCTCTGTGCAGAAGTTTTGGGTTACAAATTAAAAAAAAATAGTAATGATGAGATTTGGCTTCCAGCCTGTGATGCTCTATGTTGAGCTTCCACACCCTTCCCAGTAAGATAGCCTGAACTGTCTGAAATGTCAGCAGAATCTTTCCTCCTTTAAGTTCTTATATCAGATATTTTGCAAAAGAAGTACCTCACACAGTTCTCTATAATCTCGTATGGAATGGAATCATGCATATCTATAAAAAACTATTCGATTCAGATATTTAGTTTCCTGGCACTTTCCATAATTGCCATATAAGGAATGGAAGCACTTCATGTAATTGGTGAATTTATTGGCATGAAGATTTTGTTCATAGTCTCTAATGATGCTCTTACTGGCTGGAGGATTTGAGAAGCATTGGGTCTCTTTAAATTTAAAGTTTTAGAGAAGTTTGAGCTTAACAACAAAGTTGAGAGGAGGCACAGGGACTTTTGTCTCCACACATGCCCTCCCCCATTTTTTAAAAATTTTTTGCCCTCCCCCATTTTTATCATCTCCTGCAAGAGTTATGCATTGATCGAAATTGGTCAGCCTACATTTTTACATTATGACCACTCAAGGGTGTTTTACCTTCTACTAAGCAACTGTACTATGTCATGTATCCATTAACAAAGAGTAATTTTGTTGCCATTTAAGAAAATCCTCTACATTCAAATCATCTCCATAGTGTTGCTATTTTCACAATGCCATATTATAAGAATCATATAGTATATTGTTCTTTTCAGATTGGCTTTTTAACTTTGTAATATGCATTTAAATTTTTCTCTGTGTCTGTTCATGACTTCATTAGTTCTTTTCTTTTTGTCACTGAGATTACACAGTCTATTTTTGGAACATAGCACCGTTATCCACTCATGGTGTTGAATGATGTCTTCATTAGTTCTGCATTTTGGCGATATTGAATTAAGGTGCTATAAAACATCTATGTACAAGATTTACACAGATATACGTTTTCAACTCCTTTGGATAAATATCAAGGAGTATGATTTCTGGATTGTACTATCAAGACTCTTTAATCTTGCAAAAGACTGCTGATCTCTCGTCTAAGTTTTGTTTTCTGTTTTTCATTACCATCAATAATGAATGAAAGTTCCTGATATCCCACACCCTTCTTATAATCAGCCTTTGATTATAACAATGTTCTGGAATTTGGCTATTGTGGTCAGTGTTTATCAATATTTTCATGGATCTCTGGTAACTTTCCTTAATTTAAAGTGTTCTCATTCTGAACGCAATACAGCTGCTGCTCCTTTCTATGGATTAATGTTAACACAACACACGTTTTTCATCCATTTATTTTATTTTTATATTTTAATTGCAATAATTCTTTAAAAGTTATCACATTGTTGTATCTTGATAATTTTTTGTTCTTTTTTGAGACACGGTCCCCCTCTAGCACAAGCTAGATTGGAACTCGCAGAGATCTACTGCCTCTGCCTCCTGAGTACTGATTATAAAAGCATGTGCCACCATGCCTCGCCCTGGTCAGTTTATTCTATCAATTTGACACAACCTTGAGTAACCTGCTAAAGCAGAAGATCAATTGAAGAATTTCCCCTACAAGATTGGCATGTGGAGATGTCTATGAGGAATTGCCTTGATTGATGATTGATGTAGCAGCAACCCTGTGCAGGTAGACCTGGGCTGTGTAACAAATGTAGCTAAGCTGGGGCTGGAGAGATGGCTCACCAGTTAAGAGCACCAACTGCTCTTGCAGAGGACTGGGGTTCGATCCCCGGCACCCACATGGCGGCTGAGAACTATCTTTAACTCCAGTTCCAGGGGAATCCGACACCCTCTTCTGACCTCCATGGCATTGCATGACACAGGTGCGCCAACCTACATGCAGACAGTATGCTCATACACATAAAAAATAATAAATAAACTTTAAAAAATTAAAAAAACACAAATGTAGCTTACCAAGAGCAAGCCAGTAAGCAAGGCAGTAAGCAGCATTCCCCCATGATTTCTGCTTCAGCTCCTTCCCTGATGTCCCTCAACAATGGACTGTGCCCTGAAAGTGTGAGATAAAATACTTTCGCCCCCAAGTGCCTTTTGGTCCTGGTGTTTATCATGGCAACAGAAAGAAAATATAACAATTCATTATACAAACTAATGAATTTCATTATGATATTTTCATATGTGTATTTAAAGTAATTTGATTATTTTTACCTATTACCTACATCTATGCCTCTTCTGCTGGCACCTACCTTTCTATATTCATCTATTATTTTTCAGATTCCACATGAGAGGGACCATGTGTGCAATCCTATCTTTGTCAGTCTGATCTCCAGTTCTATCCATTTCCCAGAAAAAGACATAATTTTCTTGTTCTTTGAAGTTGTATTAAACTCCACATTTTCTTAAGTTGTTCATCTATTTTGATTGGTATCTAGGCTGATTCCATGTCATGGATATTGTGACTATATGAACAGTAAAAATGAATGTGCAGGTTTCATTGTGGTGTGGCAACTTTGATCCCTGCAGCCATGCATTTTTTTATACAATGCTAATGACAAATGTACATAATCAGTACTTGTTTAGCTGGATCTTATGGTAGTCTTTTTTTCAAGTGTCTCCATAGTGGCTGCGATAATTTATACTCCAATTAAAAGTGTATAAGAGTTCACTTTCTCCTAAATTATTGTCAGTTTTTGTTGCTTTCTTGCTTATTTTTAGCATGTATTGATTCTTCAAAAAATGAGTTTCACTGTGACATTCTCAGTCCTGTATAGCATATACCTTGACACCAGGAACCCATTCTCTCACCTGACTCTTCTCCCTCCTCCTGTAAGCCCATTTATTTTTCCTAAATAGTTCCCCTCATAGTATCAAATATTACTTTTTAGAAATCTATATTCCATATATGAAAAAGAAAAATGCAGTGCTTGTTGTTCTGGCTTAAGTTGCTTAATATGACCAAATGACATATTTTTATTCTTTTTGTTGTTTTTCTTTTGGTGTCTGGAATTGAAACTAGGGGGCTTACATATGTCAAACAATTGATACTCTTTTTAAAATTTTTTTTGGTCTTTTCGAGACAGGGTCTCCCTGTAGCCTCAGCTGTCCTGGAACTCACTCTGTAGACCAGGCTGGCCTTGAACTCACAAAGATCTGCCTGCCTCTGCCTCCTGAGTGGTAGGATTAAAGGAGCGTGCCACCATGCCTGGCACAATTGATATTCTTGATGGCAGAATATTACTCCATTATGTATATGGCACATTTTATTTTTATTTTTATTTATTTATTTTGGTCTTTTTGAGATAGCATCTCCCTGTAGCCCATTGGCCTACATTTATTGTCTATTGTATACCTTTTAACTTTGAGTTCATTTTGCATTTATTGGATGTATTATTAATCTTGTGTTTTTAGTTTAGATTAATCCATATTTGTTACTTTTTCCCAGCACTCGGGAGGCAGAGGTAGGCACGTCTCTGTGATTTCAAGGCCAGCCTGGTCTACAGAGCGAATTCCAGGCCAGCTGGGGCTACAGGAGACCCTGTCTCAAAAAGACCACCCCCCCATAAAAGCTGCTGTATAACGAAGGAAACATTTCCCAGAGTAATTAGATATTCCATAGAACAGGAGAAAATTGGGGGCTGCAGAGGGGGCTCAATGGTTAAGAGCACCAGCTGCTCTTACAGAGGATCCAGGTTTGATTCCCAGAACCTACATAGCAGTGAACAACCATCCATAACCCCAGTTTCAGGGGAATCCAACACCTTCTTCTGATCCCATAGGCATTGTACAACACGGGTGCACTTAAACACATGCAGGCAATACATTCATCCATAGAAACTAAAAATAATAAATAAAATATTTTAAATATATAATTGGAGAAAATCTTTACTATCTGTTGGTATGACATGAGAGTAAGGCCAAGAATGTAACAATAAATAAAAATTAAAAACACAGGATTAATAATACATTCAATTAATGGGAAAATGAACTCACAGTTAAAAGGTATACAAATAGACAATAAATGTAGGAAAGCACTTGCACATCACTATCCATCAGGGAAATATAAATTAATACTAGACTGATAAATGTTTATAATTAAAAAAACAGATGACAACTGCCACTGAGGATGTCAAGATAGAGCACTTTTATAATGCCAATGGGAATGTAAATTAGTGCAGTGGCCATGAAAATCAGTATGGATGTTCCTTGAAATACTAAAAATTATACTTCCAAATTTTCTAGCTGTACAATTTCTGGGCATGTACCCAAAGGAATATAAGTCAGTTTACCATAGAGATTCCTATGCACTCCCATGATTATTGAGGACCTAATCACAATAGGCAAGTTGTTACATCATCACTGGTGTCCCAAAATACATGAATGGATAAATAAAATATGTATAAACTGGGTGTGGTGAGGCATGCCTTTAATTCCAGCACTGGGGAGGCTGGGATTAAAGGTGTGCACTACTACGTCCAGCTTTACAGCAGCTTTTTAATTTGATGTAGTCTTATTTATAAATTCTGTTATTTTTTGCACTATTGGCATCCATTTCCTGTTAATCTATATTTGTCTTTATATTTTAAATAGACTCATTGTAGAAAATATTAAATTGATTCTTGTTTGATCCACTTCCACAATCCGTTTTAATTGGTTCATTTACGTCATTGTTATTTGTCCTTATATTTTTATTGTTTTCTTCTCTTTCCCTACTTTTTGTGTACTTTCATTGATCATTTTGTAGAATTGTATTTTATGTTCTTTTTTTAGCATATTTGTTATAATTCTCTTTTTAGTCACTACCATAGAGCTTGCAATATACTCTTACTACTAATTCAAGTCAATGTGCAAAGAACACTTTACCACTTTATATATTTCCTTTTTAGTCTTTTTTTGAGACAGGGTCTTCCTGTAGCCCCAGGTGGCCTGGAACTCACTATATAGACCAGGCTGGCCTTGAGCTCATAGAAATCCGCCTGCCTCTGCCTCCCAAGTTCTGGGATTAAAGCCATATACCTTCATGCCCGGCCACTTGATATATTGTATTAAAACAAAGTAATTCTCATGTTTCCTTCCTGTCTTTTATATTATTGCTTCCATTAATTTCAGGTATTTGTAAGTATACATTATCATGCAAACACATACATCTATATGTGCATATACATACATATATAAATTAAATGCCTTGTTGGTTAAATTACATCTTATGGAGTGTATTAGTTACTTTTCTGTTGCTGTGATAAAACTACATGACCAAGGCAACTTATAGAAGGAAGAGATTATTTGAGCTTAAGGTTGTAGAGGGTTAGAATCTATAATGGGTTGGGGGACATCGAGGCAAAGGTGACTGGAGCAGAAAGCAGCAATCTTCTAGCATCTTCTAGCAGCCATAAGAAACAAGAAGAACCTGGAAGTCTGCCAAGGCTTAAGAACTCCCAAAGCCCACCACCAGTGATGTGCTTGCACCAGCATGGCCACACCTCCTAGCCCTCCCAAAATAGCACCATAAGCTAGGGATAAAATGCCCAAATACTCGGAACCTATGGGGCAACATTCTAATGCAAACCACCACACATCCATGGTCTCATGACCAGATAAAATGAAAAAGGAATTTAGTCCAACTTTAAAAGTCCCCCATAGTCTTTACCAGTCTCAATGTATAGAATCCAAAGTCTTTTCTGAGACTCGAAGCAATCTGATAATTATAAGCCTCCATGAAATAAAAATGACAATTGGATACTTCTAATGTACAATGGAATGGTATATATATTCCTATTCCAAAATGGATGAATGGAGGGATAGTGAGGGAATACTGGACCAAAGGAAGACTGAAAACCAGCAAGGCAAACATCAAATCCATTAGCTCCGTATCTGACTTCTGAGACACTACTTCCAAAGGGCTCAGAAAGCTCAGATTTCTTCAGTTCTGCTGCACACGACATACATCTCACTCTTAGACTGGAACCACCCACTGTATATAGCTCTCCTTGGAAGATATCTCATGGCTCTAGCATCTCCAGTGTCATGGGTTCTCCACTGCCAACCAGGCTTCACCATCACAGCTTCACACAGTGGCCTGACAGGACCTCTTGGCCTATCAGGGTCTCTTTTATGTAGGCATGCCCTTGTTGCACACTGCCTGGCCTTGATGGCTCTCTGAAACAATAGAGCTAGAAATGAGGTGGTTCTTTTATCTTGCATCTTTTATGCCTCTAAAGTAAACACCACATGATGTGAATGATACTGCCAAGTTCAACTGCCAGCCTGGGATGGACCCTGGCCTGTTTCATCTACATTAGCAATTTTACTGCAGTGGTTTTCTAGGAGCAGAAAACCCTTCTGGCAATTTCCTTTCACAAGATAGAGGCTTAGCTGAGTGTGGTCTTACTCTGAGGGTATTCCTTCCATTTTTAAGTGCAAATCTCTAGGCCTCTCCTTAATAGTTCTAAACTCCTTATCAAAGAGAGCCTCTCCAGCTCAGGCCTGTGTTTCAACAATAATCTTCCCTATGATCTTTTCAATGTAATCTGTACATTCTGCATTTCCTTCTTCCCAACTTGCTCTTTTTCACTGTTAATTTCCATAATATTCACTGTTAGTAACCACATTACTGATTCTACATTTAAGCTGTCTTGACATTTACTCCACCAAAGAAATTAGTCCATTTCTTTTCAGTTTAGCCTCAGGCAAGCTCTTAGGCTGTGGACGTACAGCAGACAGACTCTTTGCTAAAGTATTCCAGTTGCTGCTTAAGTGCTCATTTACCTCTCAATCTACCTTGATCTTAGCAGTACTTTCTTCCAGGCTTCTACTAGAATGATCTTTAAACTCTGCTTACAGCATTCAACAGCTTTTCTAATCCTAACTTCCAAAGTCTTCCACATTTCTCCAAAAACCAATATGGTTAGTTTCTTCGCAACAGCCTACTCTGGTACCAATTTCTGTATTAGTTGCTCTTCTGTGCCTGAGGGAGTAATGATGACAAAGGTGGCTGGAACAGAAAGCAAGGTGATCACATCATCAAGCAGGCACAGTGAACAGAGAATGACTGGATATCTGGCAAGGGTTAAGTATTCTCAAAGCCCACACTCAATGACATGCTTCCTCCAAAAAGGCTGAATCTCCTTAAACCTCTTTGAACCAGTGCCACCATCTAGGGACAAAATATCCAAATACTTGGAGCCTATGGGGGTCATTTTCATTCAAACCTCCACATGAAGCAATATTAGGGGTCTGTTAAAGTGAAAGTAAGGGGCTGAAGAGACCTCAGTGGTTAAGAGTATGCTGACTGCTCTTGCAGAAGACCCAGGTTCAGTTTCCAGTGTGACATGGTAACTAAAAACCATCCATAACTAAGGTTCAAGTGAAATCCATTGCGTCTTCTGACTTCCACAGGCATTTCATGTGTGGATGCACATATATACCATTGCTTCAAATTGTTGGTTAGATTATTCCAAGAGAATCCCCTATTCACAGAGCCCTTGGTTATCTCCAAGATTTTTTTTTTTTTTTGGTCTTTGTGAGACAGGGTCTCTCTGTAGCCCCAGCTGGCCTGGCTCTCCCTATGTAAACCAGTCTGGCCTCGAACTCACAAAGATCCACCTACCAAGTGCTAGAATTAAAGGCATGTGCCACCATACCCAGCTCTCCCAGATCTTGAAGGTAAGACCATACTGCTGAGAACAGGACACACTTCAGACCCAGGAGTTAGAGCAATTGAGCTGGAACTGACCTGGAAACCTTCTCCCTGAAGACTAGTTTTCATAGCTCTAAAGGATAGTATGTAAGCTTCTAATAGAGAAAAACAACCAATGGTCCAACACGGTACTAAAACCTGCTAACCACAATGACTGACATAGTAAACGACCTCTATTTGTTCAGTAGTGGCACTGTTATCTGTGGAGGGGTTAATCAAAAGCAATTTAATTAGACTTAAACCCCTCTCAATGAGAGGAATCTCATGGGCACTGTAATTATAGCCAAATGCACATGGCTAGAGAGGCCACAGATCCTAGAGAAAACCCTACCACTGTCTGATCTATAGAAAAATGAAATTTCTTACTATATGCTAAATATGGATCCTTATATTAACAGACAAGTGTACAATATACCACTCATCAAAGAACCTTCATTTTACCACAGATGGAGGCTATTACAGAGTTCCACAGCTGGTCACACACAGACTATACATCTGAAATATGGCCAACCCTTGGTGACACATCTACTGTTGAACCTCTACACCTAAGGCTCATGGAATATGGAGGAACAGGAGACAGAGAGAATAATAATGTATCCTTCAACTCTCACCGTTGAAGCTTCCTTATACAATAGAGTGTGATGCACTCAACTGATCTAGCAGACAATTTGCTCAAAATATTAATAGGCACAAATTGCCAAGTTTTAAAGAATAATAGACTCCAGAATGTGTGTCCCTGGATAGGACTCCTATATTTAACCTCATCCACCCATGGCTCAGGGACCATTAAAGAAAAGGGCATAGAAAGATTTTAAGAGCCAGGTTGGTCCACGAACACAGGAAAACAGAGGCTTTCAAGCCACCTAAAGTAACGGAACATCTCTCCTATCTGGCACTGTGATAACACCTAACCATACAGCACCCATATAGACACATGCAGTAGTATTCAGACATCATACGTGTATTTCTCAGGGAATTCATGAGCCAACACATTTCCCTCTGGTTTCTCATGCCACCCATGCACTATTGATCTCTCCTATGTCTCCTCTCCCAGTCCAAACTCCCTCTTCCTTCCCCAGTCCAAACACCCTCTTTTCCCTACCCTCTCCTCATAACACAAACTTCCCACCATCCCCCCACTTCTGAGCTCCCTCCCCCAACCCTATGGTCCTCCCACCCCAGCTGATCACTCCCATTTTTTCCAATTCCCCCTTGGTAGCATCTGTTACCTGTTTCTTACTATCCTCCCTCTTTGAGCTCTTTCCTTTCCTTTACCTCCATGTTTCTTTCCCATTTTCCTGGATCCTGACATTACATTAGTATATATACTCTCATATAAAGGATTGGTACTACAATCCACAAATGCAGGAGAACATACATCAACTTTTCTCTGAGTCTAACTTATTTCACTTAGCCTAACAGTTTCTAGTTGCATCTATTTACCTGCAAACTTCATCATTTCATCCTTTCTTACTGCTAAGTATAACTCCACTGTGTAAATGTACCACATTTTCATTATCCATTTGCCAGTTGAGGGACATTTAGGCTGTTTCCATGTCTTAGGTGTTCTGAAAAGAACAGGAACAAACATGGATATAGAGGTATCTCTACAATAGAATGAGTCCTTTGGGTATATGCCAAGGTATAACTGGATCATATAGATTCATTTTTAGTTTTTAGAGTTCTCCACACAACTTTCCACAGTGGTTACATGAGTTTGCATTCCCACAGCAGTGAATGAGCATTCCCCTTTCTCCACATCCTGACAGGCATTTGGTATCCTTCCTTCTCTTGATCTTAGCCAAATTGACTGGTGTATGTTGGACTCTTAAAGTCATTTTTATCTGCATTTCTGTAATTAATAAGGATGTTGAGCAGTTTTAATGTGTTTCTTAGCCATTTTTATTTCTTCGTTGGAGAACTCTCTCTCTCTCTCTCTCTCTCTCTCTCTATATATATATATATATAGGAGATATATATTCCCTCTTTTATTTGGTTGTTTTCATTCTTCCTTGTTTTTTGAGTTCTTTTATGTTCTGGATATTAATAATTGTCCGGCATGTATAGCTGGTAAAGAACTTTCTACCACTCAGTTTCTTCCTCACTTCCTTGGTTGTTTCTTTTGCTGTACAGAAGTTTTGTAGTTAAATGAGTTTCTACTTATTGATAGTTGATATTAATGCTCAAGCAGCTGATGTCCAATTAAGAAAGTATTTCTCGGGGCTGGAGAGATGGCCTAGCGGTTAAGAGCACCGGCTGCTCTTGCAGAGGACCCGGGTTCAATCCCCAGCACCCACATGGCAGCTGAGAACTGTCTGAAATTCCAATTCCAGGGGAACTCCAGTTCCAGGGGAATCTGACACCGTCTTCTGACCTCCGCGCCATTGCACGACACGGGTGCACAGACCTGCATACAGACAGTACATTCATACACATAGAGAAAAGTAAACAAAAAAAAATTTTTTTAAAAGAAAGTCTTTCCCAGCCAGGCATGGTGGTGCACGCCTTTAATCCTAGCACTTGGGAGACAGAGGCAGGTGGATCTTTGTGAGTTCAACGCCTGCCTGATCTACATAGTGAGCTGCAGGCCAGCTAGGACTAAAGGGAGAACCTGTCTCAAAAAAAAAAAAAAAAGTCATTCCCTACACCTAAATCTTGGAGAGTACTGCACATGTCTTCTACCAGTTTTAGAGTTTTGTGTTTTCATTTTGAGGTCTTTGATCCTTTTGGAATTGACTTTTGTACAGGGTGAAAGATAAGGATCCAATGTAATTCTTCTACAGGTTGAGATCCAATTTCGCCAGCACCATTTCTTGAAGATGCTGTCTTTCCTCCATTGTGAGTTCTGTCTTTGTCAAATATCAGGAGGCTGAAATTATATGTACTCATATTTGTGTATTCTATTGTGTTCCATTGATCTCTGTGTCTATTTTGTGACAGTACCCTGCTGTTTTTATGACTATAGCTCTGTAATATAATCTGAGATCTGGTATGGTGATCCCCCTGTGTTGTTCTTTTGCCCACAATTCCTTTGGCTATCCAGGGTCATTTGTGTTTCCATATGAATTTTTGGATGCTTTTTTTTTCTTTTCAAGGCAGGGTCTCCTTTTAGTCCCAGCTGGCCTGGAGCTCACTGTGTAGACCAGGCTGGCCTTGAACTCGCAGAGATCCACCTGCCTCTGCCTCCCTAGTGCTGGGATTAAAGGAGTGTGCCATCACACCCAGCTTGGATGATATTTTTCTAGCTGTGTGAAGAATGTTGTGGGCATTTCAATTGGCATTGCATTGAATCTATAGATCATTTTTGGTAAGATAATCATTTTCAGAATATTGATTCTACCAATCCATGGCCATGATAGATTTTTCGATCTCATATCTTCCTCTGTTTCTTTAAAGTTCTGAAATTTTCAGCCAGGTGTGGTGGTGTGTGCCTTTAATACTGGCACTCGGGAGGCAGAGGCAGGCATATCTCTGTGAGTTCAGGGCCAGCTTGGTCTACATAGTGAGTTCCAGTACAGCTGGGGATACAGGGAAACCCTGTCTCAAAAAGACCAAAAAGAAAATAAAGATTTGAAATTTTCATGGTAGGGATCGTTAATGTTTTGGGTTAGAGTAATTTCTAAATATTTTATTGTTTTTGAAGTTATTGTGAATGGGGGATATTCCTTGTATTAGTTTTGATTGCTTTTTATTGGTAATTAGAAAGGCTACTGGTTTTTTTTTTTTTTAAATTTAATTTTTATTGATGGTTTATGCATTTTATACATCATTTTCCAATTCAGATCAGGCATATTTCCCTTTCCCAAACCCCCACAGTCCCACCATTCTGTGGAGGTTGACAGGTTGTTTGTTCAATCAAGTTGATCAAATGAGTGTCCAGACTACATCGCTGTAGTTTCACCGTTCACCCCAATCGCAGCCTTTACATTCTACCACGCCCCCTCTTCCGCAGATTGTTCCCTAGGCTTAGAAAAGGGGCACAGGTGGATGAGAAGTAAAACTGTCCTCTCTCTCTGGAGCTGTTGACTTGGATTCTGGTCAATTCTGGCTGTTTCCTTTCATGGGCTGACAGTTTGTTCAGGAGTAACCTTTCGATCCTACTAATGAAGCACAAGCAATTAGATATATAGGTATTTAAGCAGCACTAATAGTTATGGTAGGTTACTTTGGCATAGACACATATGTTTGGATGATATGTTAAT
>VZQC01012751.1:221176-235690 GCA_009823505.1 Rhizomys pruinosus | reverse complement strand
TGAGCCATCCCTGCATGTCTGGAATAAAGCCTACATGATCATGCTGGATGATCACTTTGATGTGTGTCTGTGTGAGGTCTGTGGGAATTTTGTTGAGTATCTTTGCATCTATGTTCATTAAGAGTATGGGCCAATAGTTTTCTTTCCTTGTTGTATCTTTACCTGGTTTGGTATTAGAGTGATGCTGGCTTCAGAGAAGGAGTTTGAAATTTCTCCCCATTTCTATTTTTTTTGAATAATCTAAGCAGTATTGGTAGTAGATCTTTTTTGAATGTCTCATAGAGTTCAGCTGTCTAGGCCTGGGCTCTTTTCAGTTTGGAGGTTTTATATTACTGTTTCAATTTCCTTATTTGTTATGGGTCTGTTTAAGCTGTTGATCTCTTTTTGGTTTAACTCTTGGTGGTGTCCATGACTCTAGAAATTTGTCCATTTCTTTTAGCTTTCTCTAATTTAATGGAGTATAGATTTTTAAAGTATTCCTTTACAGTGTTCTGGAATTTGCTGTGTCTGTTTTGATGTTTCCCATTTCATCTCTGATTTTGTTCATTTGGATTTTCTCTTTTTCTTTTGGTTAGTGGGCCAAGGACCTGGCTATCTTGTTTAACTTTTCAAAGAAACAGCTCTTAGATTCATTGATATTTTTTTGTACTGTTTTCTTTGTTTTTATTTCATTAATTTTTTCCCTCTGATTTTTGTTGTTTCTTCTCATCTAGAAGGTTGGAGTTTCGTTTGTTCTTGCCTTTCCAGAGTCTTGAGTTGTGCTGTTAAGTGTTTTACATTTGCTCTTTCTGATTTTTTTTATTAATTTTATTTCTTTACGTGTATGAATGTACTGTCTGCATGCAAGTGTGTGCACCCGTGTCGTGCAATGCCGCGGAGGTCAGAAGAGGGTGTCGGATTCCCCTGGAACTGGAGTTCTCCTGGAATTGGAGTTCTCCTGGAATTGGAGTTTCAGACGGTTCTCGGCCGCCATGTGGGTGCTGGGGATCAAACCCGGGTCCTCTGTAAGAGCGGTCGGCGCTCTTAACCTCTAGGCCATCTCTCCAGCCCTCTGATTTTTTAATATAAGCACTAAGAGCTATAAACTTCCCTCTTTTGTACTGCTTTTAAGGTGTTCCAGAGGTTTTGTTGTGTTGTATTATCATTTTCAATTACTTCCAGGAAAACTTTTTTTTTTTTATCTTTTTGAGACAGGGTCTCCCTGTAGCCCCAGCTGTCCTGGAACTCGCTCTGTAGACCAGGCTGGCTGTGAACTCACAAAGATCCACCTGTCTGCCTCCCAAGTGCTAGGATTAATGGCATGCGCTACCAAGCCCAGCGAAAACTTTTCTTAAATTCTTCTTTGACACATTCATCACTCAGGAATGTGTTGTTTAATTTCCATGAGTTTGTGTAGTATCTAGAGCTTCTTTCAATGTTGATTTTAAGCTTTAATGCACTATTGTCTAATTCTATGCATTTTTTTATGCGTATGAGCATTTTACCTGCATGTATTTAAGTGTAAGCATGTCATGCAATTCCCACAGAAGCTAGAAGAGATCATCTGATCCCCTGGAACTGGAATTACATACAGTTTTTACCCACCCTGTGAGTGTTGGGAGCTAAACCCAAGTTCTCTACAAGAACAGCCGGTGCTTTTAACTGCTGAGCTATCTTTCCAGGACTAAATCTGTTTTTATGATGGAAATTTTTCTTTCTCCTCCAATTACAATGGATACTTTTGCAGATATATTGGCTGGTATCTGTATGCTTTCATGGCTTGTAGCACTTCAGTCCAAGCCTTTCTGGTTTTCATACTCTCCAGTGAAAATTCCGCGGTTGTGTTGTTCTGATTTACTTGTCTTTATATGTGATTTTATCTTTCTCTCTTGCAGCTTTCAATATATTTTTCATTGCTGTATGCATTTATTCTTTTGACTATTATATGACATGGGGAATTTATTTTTTCTTATCTACATGGTGTTCTGTATGCATCTTGTACCTTGATAGTTATCTCTTTAGAATTGTTTTTTTTTTCTATGATTTTGTTACAAATATTGTCTGTGCTTTTGACCTGGGTTTCTTCTATATTCATGTTCATAGTTTTGGTCTTTTTAGTGTCCCAAAGGTCTTGAATATTTCATTCCAGGTTATTTTAGATTAGACCTTTTCTTTGTCTGAGCATTGCATTTCCTTGTCTTTGTTCCAAAATATGATATTCTCTCTTCCACTTGATCCAATGTATTGGTGAAGCTTTCCTCTGAGTAGTTTTTCTGACTACTTGAGTTTTACATTTTAAGTTTTATTTCAGTTAGGCTCTTCTTCAGAGATGCTATTTTTTATTGAATTATAATTTCATGTCTTGAATTGTTTGGGTTATTTCATTCAACTGTTTGTATTTTAGTGGTCTTCATTCAGTCTTTTATTCATATCCTCTTTGATTTCCTCTAACATATTTATAATTGCTATTTTGAAATCAGTGTCTTATGCATTAGCTGGGTTGCCTTTCTCAGGAAACACTATATAGTGGAGTAGACCTATTGTTTTGGTTCGTTACATTATTAATGTTTTTCAATGGGCATCTGAATTTATGTCATTGGTGTTGTTTCTTGGTGTGAAAAGCTAATCTCATCTTTGATGACCAGGATTAGTTTGCTCTTACCCCAACTTGTCAGGTTGTGGTACTTGGCGTTTGTCTTGGGGCCATTGTTTGTTGATGCTTAAATGATGGGTTGTAACAAGTAGTCTCAGTTCAGGTAAGGCTAGGTCAAATTTCATAGTCTGAGGCTCCAGGATGAGGTTCTGGATCATGAAGGTGGGCTGAATGGCTACTAGGTGAGCAGATTGGCAGACAGATGAGTGTGTATTTTTGATGGGAGAGATGCGAGTGAATCCAATTCAGCAGAAACCAAGTAAAGGTGCTTATTTAACCATTGACCTGGTCAATCTGGGGTATATACTTCATGTACAACCCCAACATATGCCTTAGATGGTGTAGATGACTGCAAGTGCAGGCTCAGTTCTGTAGAAATGAGCAAGTAGGAAGGCTTTACGACCTGGGATAGGCCTGAGGGAGTAGGGTGGCAGAAAGGGAACACAGGAGTAAGGGTTCTCCCAGGCGTGGGGTGCACAGAGGTGCAGGACCTGACCAGGCCTGGGTGATGAAGGGTTGGCAGGGAATGCTAGTGTTGTGGAACTCACAAGTGTGAAGGAGCTCACAGGTGTGAAGGATCTCAGAGCTGTGTAGAGCTGTGCAACATGAGGAGTTCTGGGAGTAGGATGGAAGACATAGACTACTGGGGTTAAGGAACTCATGGGTGTAGGGGAACTAGTGACTGTGTTGTGACTCACAGGCATGACAAATGATGCTGGATTTAGGAACCCGCTTTTCTGGAAGAGCATATGACTCTCACTAAATAAATTTTGAAACATTAATCAGAGGCAGATGGATCAGCTACAAGTTTTCTGGGGTTTATTTGATTAATTCATTTAAAAAGAAAGCATAGGATGCCCTGGAACAGGAGTTACAGAGTGTAGTAGCTGCCAAGTAGGTGCTAGGAACTGAAACCGGATCCTCTGCAAGAACAGCCAGTGCTCTTATCTGCCATCTCTCCAGCCGTTTTTTATTTATTTTTACATGTATGAATGTATTGCCTGCATGTATGTAAGTACACCCATAGCATATAATACATGTAGAGACCAAATGAGAATGTCAGATCCCCTGTAAATAGAGTTATGAATGGTTGTTGTCAGCTACCATGTGGGTGCTAGGAATAGAACCTAGGTCTTCTAGAAGAACAGGAAATGTTCTTAATCATTGAAACGTCTGGTTCAAGCATTCTTTAATATATATCTATATATATATATATATATATATATATATATTATATATTAACTTGTAGTTATTTGGGTATTTGTTTGAGAGAAGGCTTCCCTGTAGCCACAATCAGCCTGGAACTCATGCTGGAAACCCAGGCTGCCCTTGAACTCGAGATCCACCTGCTGTGCTTTTCTTGAGTTCGGGATCTAAAGGCATGTGCTTCTCATTCATTGTATAAGGTAATTTCATAAGGTACAGAGTTCTGCCTTATTTCTTTCCCAACAACAAATATCACACTCCACATTCTTTTATATGTGTAGTTTCTGAAAAGAAGTGATATAATTCTTAACTTTTTTCTTATATAGGTAAAGTTACTATTCCCCCCTCTTTTAAGACTTTTCTTTGTCTTTTGTGGTTTATAAATTATATGGACATGTGTGGCTATTATTAGTATTATTGATATTTATTTATTGTTCTATGTTCTTAAACTTCTAAGATCTATGATTGTTCCAATCTGATATTAATTTAGGCTTTGTTCTAAAAATTATTTTCAGGGCTAAGAGAGATGGCCTCGCGGTCAAGAGACCGACCGTCTTACAGAGGACCCGGGTTCGATCCCCATAAGCACCCACATGCGGCTGAGAACGTCTGAAATTCCCTCTTCCAGGAGCACTCCAGTCCAGGGGAATCCGACACCCTCTTCGACCTCCGCAGCATTGCCCACGACAGGGGCACAAAACACCTACATGCGACAGTACACTCATACCCATACAAAATACAATAAAACAATTATTTCTCGATACCTTTACTGTATTACTGGTACTCCCATTATTTACCTTATATTCCTCTTTAAATTGACTCTCAGTTCTTAGATATTTACATTTGGATCCTTTTGAATTTGTTGGTGGTCCTTTTTGAATTTTTTTTTTGGTCTTTTGCGACAGGGGTATCCCTGTGCACCAGCTGTCCTGGAACTCACTTTGAGACCAGGCTGCTTAACTCACAGAGATCACCTGCCTCTGCCTTCCCACGTGCTAGGATTAAAGGTGTGTGCCACCATGCCCGCTCCTTTTTGATTTTTTTAAGGCTATACATATTTTTAATAAGGGCTGGAGGGATAGCCTAGCGGTTAAGAGCACCGACGCTCTTGCAGAGGACCCGGGTTCGATCCCCAGCACCCACATGGCGGCTAAGAACCGTCTGTAACTCCAATTCCAGGAGAACTCCAGTTCCAGGGGAATCTGAGACCCTCTTCTGACCTCCGCGGCATTGCACGACACGGGTGCACAGACCTGCATGCAAACAATACATTCATACACATACAAAAATAAATAAAAAAAATTAAAAAAAAAAAATTTGTTCATCAGTCTTTCCCAGTCTACAATTAAGCAAGCACATTAAAAATATTCTTCCACAATGCACAAAACTTCAATAAAAAATTTGCTTTGAAAATAAATAAATAAATTTTAAATATCAAAAATATTCTTCCAGTCACTGTGTGTGTGTGTGTGTGTGTGTGTGTGTGTGTGTGTGTGATGCTGAGAACTGAATCAAGAACCCTGTACATATTAGGTGTTTTGACACTGAGCTATACAATCCTAACCCCTATACAATTTGTTGTTGTTGTTGTTGTTGACACAGCGTCTGATATTCACAGAAATTCACCTGCCTCTGCCTTCTGTGAGTTTGAGGCCAGCCTGATCTATATAGTGAGACCCTGTCATAACAAAAGAAAACATTGTGCCATAGCTAGTATTGTACAGCTCAATGTCATCACGTGTCACAACACAGTGTATTTTTAAAACTTCTGTTTATTTTTTCATTATTACCTGGAATTTCTATCTCTCTTCATTATCCATATGTTATTGCATACATCTACTTTATTCGAGTCCCTAACATATTAAGCATAGGTGTTTTTAATTTCCAATCTGATAATTCCATCTTATTTCCTAAAGTTGATTCTGTTGATTTCTCTGTCTCTTCAAGTTATTCTTTTGATGGTTTAGTTTCTTCAATTTATTTTATTTTATAGTTCTTTGAGAATTTCAGACAAGTATACAATGTATGTTGATCATAACACGCTGAATCCTCCCCATCCAACCTTAAACCTGGGTGCCTCTGAAGTTTTTCATTGTTAGAATAATTTACCTTGAGCAGAGTAGTTAATCAGTAAGTAACCAGGTTTTCCAACTCATTTTTTAAACATTTTATTATTTGTATTCTATGTGTATTAGTGTTTTGTCTGCATGTATGTAAATGCCCCCCTGTCATGTAAAGTGTGCAGAGGCCAGAAGAGGCTGGCAGCCAGAAGAGGATGTAGGATCCTCTAGAGCAGGAGTTACAGACTGAACCTGGGTCCTCTGCAAGAGGAGCCAGTCCTCTGAACTGCTGAACCAACTTTCCAGCCCCAGGTTTTCATGTTTTCCAGACATTGCTGCTTATGAGGCTGCTCAGATAAACCAAGATTCGCCATATTCACTTGTCTATCTTTTCATCCTTAGGCACAGTGGTTTGCTAGTTTTTCATGCAAAAGCAGAAAAAATTGAAAGGAAGATTTATTTTAGACTCCACAGCATTACATTATTACTAGATCTTTTATGCAACCCAGACAAATGATTATTTTTTTTAATTTGTTCAGCTGTTTATCTTGCTAGGGAGAGATAATGACTGTAAGTGCTTCATATATAGAATTGAGAACTGAGCCGGGTGTGGTGGCTCACATCTGCCTCTGCCTCCTAAGTGCTGGGATTAAAGGTGTGTGCCACCATACCCAACTCACCATCTGGCCCTTTAATGAAAGAATTTCCCAGGGGACTGGAGAGATGGCCTAGTGGTTAAGAGCGCTAACTGCTTTTGCAAAGGACCCTGGTTTGATCCCCAGCACCCACATGGTGGCTGAGAACTGTCTTTAACTCCAGTTCCAGGGGAATCCGACGCCCTCTTCTGACCTCCACAGCATTGCACAACAAGGGTGCACCAACCTGCATGCAGACAGTACATTCATACATATACAAAAATAAATAAAAATTTTTAAAAAAGATAAATAAGCTGGGTATGGTGGCACATGCCTTTAATCCTAGCACTTGAGAGGCAGAGGCAGGCGGATCTTTGTGAGTTCAAGGCCAGCCTGGTTTACATAACAAGTTCCAGGACAGCCAGAGCTACAGGGAGACCCTGTCTCAAAACAACCAAAAAAAAGATAAATAAAAAATAAAAAATAAAGAATTTCCTGACCACTACTTGCTGATGAGATTGGGAGTGTTTTTGACCAATGTATGAGCTCTCAAACTGTCTAAATTCTTACTTTCTGAATTTATACTTTGGCTGTAGAGTATACAGAGATATCTTCTTATCCAACCAAAGTCTTGTCCAGACTTCTAAGCAGATTTAATGGTTCAGGTTTGTCGTGGCCTTCTGATGGATTCCCAATCTGTACTTTTTACTGCCCCATATATGACAATAGTTGTTTTATATTTTTGTCTTTTTAGTCTAACTTTTCTTTCAGAGAGGAAAGGTTTATTTCAACTTACAACCTACAGTCCATATTTGAGGGGAGCCAAGGAAGGAACTGAAGGCAGGAACCTGGAGGCAGAAGCATATTTCTCCTAGCCTGTGATTAGCCTGCTTCTTTATGTTTTTCTTTTTTTTTTATGTGTATGAATGTACTGTCTGTATGTAAGTTTGTGCACCCGTGTTGTGCAATGATGCAGAGGTCAGAAGAGGGTGTCGGATTCCCCTGGAACTGGAGTTCTCCTGCAATTGGAGTTTCAGATGGTTCTCAGCCGCCATGTGGGTGCTGGGGATCGAACCTGGGTCCTCTGCAAGAGCAGTCGGCGATCTTAACCACTAGGCCATCTCTCCAGCCCCATGTTCTTTTTTTTAAAAAAAATTAAATTATACATCTCATACAATGGTCCTCAATCAAACCCAGCCGCCCAAAGTCCCAACCCCCCCATCAGAACTCATGCATTACATCATCCAAGCTAAGCTCTGTCCACTCAAGCCCTTGAACCCAGACATCCTTCTGTGCAAATACATCCACTGGAGTCTAGTCAGCATATCTAGGAATCATAGGTAAGACATACTCTTCCTAACTCAGCAGTTCTCAGTCCAGGGACAGTCCCCCACCCATTTCTCTTGCTCTGCTTTGGACTTTGTCCCAGTTGCCATGGGTCCCGTACCTGATGGTAACATTGCCACAAGTTCACATGTGAAAGCTTATAGTTGACCGTAAGCCACTGCTTCTCTACATTCTTGCACCAGCCTTGGCTCTTATATTCTTTCTGCCCCCTCTTACTCAATGATCCCTGAGCTGTGGGTTTAATATAGGGGGCCCATCCAAGGATACACACTCTGGAGACTCCCATTCCTTGAAGCCTTCCATTTGCATCACACTCTGTTGTGTAAGGGTAAGGAAGTTTTACTGGTGAGAATTGAGGGATTCACCCATTTTCTCCCTGTCCCTCCTGGGGGAATAATCAACAGCTATCTATCTGACCTTGGAACCCTCTCAATGGGAGGAAACTCGTGAGAGCCACTGTAAACTCAGCCAAATTCACAGGGCTAGTGAGGACATTGAGCCTAGAGAAAAACCCCATCAGTGTCAAATCTCTAAACAAATGAAATTTGTTATCATATGCTAAATATGGGATCATATATACAGACAAGCATATCATATGCCACTCATCAAAGAAGCTACTCTTGCAACATATGGAGGCTAGTCTAACTTCTTTTAACATCAGAAGTATATATCTAGTGACAAGCACATTTTTATAAGCAGAAACCAAATTCCTTCCAATATAGTTTGGATATATTTTATCTACTACTTCTCTATGTGTCTAGTGAAAGAGAAGCTCTTCAATTTGATTTATAATATGCCTAGAAAAAGTTCAAGATTTTTCTTGACTTAGAACAAGAAAAATTTATTTAGAATAAGTATATTTAAAGTACTCTGTGATAATAACTTCGTGGAAATACTCTGAGAAGTTAGATTTTTCTAAGACCCCTGAATTTTGAATGGAGGGACATTGATTTTAATCTGTTTATCTAATAACAAAACTCAAGTTCTAATAGAGCTTGTTCTATTGTATGTCCCTCTGCTTTGAGAAAGGATTGTGCTATGTATCCCGCTTTGGCTTTAAACTCACCGAATCAACCTAAATTTTTCACCAATCCTCCTACTTCAGCCTCTTCAGTATTGGGATGACAGATTTTTTTTAATTTTTTTAATTTATTTTTTATGTGTATGAATGTACTGTCTGCATGCAAGTCTGTGCACCCGTGTTGTGCAATACAGAGGAGGTCAGAAGAGGGTGTCGGATTCCCCTGGAACTGGAGTTCTCCTGGAATTGGAGTTACAGACGGGTCTCAGCCACCATGTGGGTGCTGGGGATTGAACCCAGGTCCTCTGCAAGAGCAGTTGGTGCTCATAACTGCTAAGGTATCTCTCCAGCCCAGATATTAAACCATCATACTCAGCCTAATGAAGTTCCTAATGAAACATGTTATTGTGTGCAAATAATGTATGCCAATAACAAACGTATTATTCCTGTTTGTTCAACCAAGTTAGAGACAGAAGTACTAGCTTAATAGATAATGGAACTTTGAAACAAATAGGTTGAGATATAGACATGGTTGGTCAAAAATGAAAATTCTGAAAATTAACATATGAAGGGAATGGTCTATGTTTCAGTTGGCCCTGGGTACCTATAAGATGTAGCCAATACAATTTATGGTGGGACATTTTATGTTTTGCAGATATTATAAAGCAGAAGCTGGTTCAGGATGAGGGTCAGTAAGCAGGGCAGCATTACAAGGAAGCAAGTCACTCTGATGGAAACTGACTGATTATTGCAAAGACAAGTCAAGGCAAATATGGCTTGCCCTTCTAATGCTGGCCTAGATTGTTCACACTAGCTCAGACATAGAGGCAAATATTTTAATGTAAGGTGCAGCAGCTAGTTCCTTTCTCTCTAACATCCCTTCATGCTTTATGTAAAGGCAGTACCATGCTTTCTGGTGGACTTTAACTTCCTTTTCTGTAATTAAGATGGGATGACTTACAAGCAGAATTATTGCTTCAGTTTTAACAAATTCATGCCCATAACCTTTGAATGAAGCAGGGAAGAACAATAATTAGACTCTTGGATTATGGTTTTCTCACACATCAAATGAGTACGCCGTTTTTCTTTAATTAATTATGGTTTGACTAAAGTCTTATAGAGAACATTAATAAATAAATATGATATTTTTCATTGCAAAAATGTCTGAATGCTACATGCTTGTATTTATTGCCAGGGACTAAACTCATTTAAAGCAGAAGCAAGCCTGACTAAAGGAAATGAAAATACAAACAGAATAACAAATAGCACTACTTTCTTTTCTTACTGCTGCTGTAGCAAGTTACTAATATATGTAGTTAGCCAAAACAATGGAAATTTCTTTCCTTCTAGCTTTGTATGTTAGAAAAATGACAGATTTCTCGCTGGACTAAAATTAAGATGATGACAGTGCTACTAATGTCCCTTCTACAGGATCTGGGGGAGAATCTGTGATTTGTGTTTCAAATTTCCTTCAATCCTTGTCCCACTCCGCTCTTCCAGCATTTGTGTCATCTTAACACTACCTCTATTGTCATATCTCCTTTTCTTACTTTCCTCCCTTCCTCTTTTTTTAATTTTTTGGTCTTTTTGAGAACAGGGTCTCCCTGTAGCTCCAGCTGTCCTGGAACTCACTCTGTAGACCAGGCTGGCCTTGAACTCACAAAGATCTACCTGCCTCTGCTTTCCAAGTGCTAGGATTAAAGGCGTGCACCACCACGCCTGGCTGCCTTCCTCTTTTTCCATGGAAGTACTCTTGTGTCTATACTGTGCTTATTCAGATAATTAAGAATTATCTCCCCATTTGAAGGTCATTAATTTCATCACGTCTTCAATGTTTCCATGGCTATGAAACTTAACATATTCCCAAGTTCTGTATATTAGGGCATAGACATCTAAGGAGCTGACAGCAATTCTTCCTACCACAAATAAAATGAACAACTGTCTTTTTCTGCCACCATGAACACAGTCTAAACAAAGTTCTTTATAAAGTAGGTATTTAAGCATTGAACTATATGTTACTGTTTCCTCCTATTTTGTTTTGTTTTGGTTTTTGGCATTTTTTGTGAAACAGGTTCTCCCTATAGCCAAGCTGTCCAGGAAATCGATGTACAGGAGGCTGGCCTTGTAGATATCTGCTCGCATGTTCCTCCAGAGTGCTGGGATTAAAGGTGCGCAACACCATACAAAGCTCCTTCTGTTTTGAATTATGAAACACATTCACATCTGTATCTTCCTATGTATTTACATATGATAAAATAGAACAAAATATTCCACCTCTTAAGAACCCAAATATCTTTCTTTCTTTCTTTCTTTCTTTCTTTCTTTCTTTCTTTCTTTCTTTCTTTCTTTCTTTCTTTCTTTCTTTCTTCCTTCCTTCCTTCCTTCCTTCCTTCCTTCCTTCCTTCCTTCCTTCCTTCCTTTCTTTCTTTCTTTCTTTCTTTCTTTCTTTCTTTCTTTCTTTTGGTCTTTTTGAGACAGGGTCTCCTTGTAGCCCCAGCTGGCCTGGAACTCACTATTTAGACCAGCCTGGCCTTGAGCTCATAGAGATCAACCTGCCTCTGCCTCCTGTGTGCTGAGATTAAAGGCACATGACACATTCTTTTCTTTTTTTCTACTTTTTTACTAATTTTTAAATTTATTTTCATATGTGTATGAGTGTACTGTCTGCATGCAGGTTTGTGCACCTGTGTCGTGCAATGCCACGGAAGTCAGAAGAGGGTATCAGATTTCCCTGGAACTGGAGTTACAGACAGTTCTTAGCCGCCATGTGGGTACTGGGGATCGAACCTGGGTCCTCTGCAAGAGCAGTCGGCGCTCTTAACCGCTAGGCCATTTCTCCAGCCCCCATACATTCTTTTCTTATCACTGAAAATTATTTTGCCAATTTATGCCACAGGCAGTTAGTCAAACATGGGACCTACCCATGTCCTTTTACCAATTTCATAAAAAATATTTTATACTATAGTCTCCAAGTATATACTCATGAAATTTGTTATGCCATCATTTCAAGTGTTTAGAGGAATTTTTGATTTTCTCAAGATAACTTTTGACAACATAAATAAATGCATTTGTCTAAGATAGTAATTATATTTTCCTTTCAAGTGTACTTTAGCGTATATCAATTAAGTGTAATGGATCTTAGTGAATAGCTCATTTCCAAAAGAGCTCATCCAAAAAGGAAAGAAGAAAGCAGAGCCTTCCTTAATAAACAAAGGGATTGTGTGCTACTATGAAGCAGAAACCTGTATGTGTATACTAATGAGTGACTGTTTTAGTAAATATTCCTTTCTCGGGAGAGTAATGTGAACACTACTAGTGGGCTCAGATGCACTCCAGTGGCCATTTTTCTGTTCTGCCTGTTCTCTCACCGCCCTTTGTTTCCCAAGGCAAATCAAGGAACAGACTGTCCAATCGTTAGTTTCAGGGAGAGTAGTGAGTCTACCCACGCTTACTTACAGAGTGAATGGGAATAAAATAGCACTTACAGGCCAAGCACCAATTCCCTTCCCCTCACGTCCATCCAGCATCTCAGCATGGACTTGGCAACCCCCACCCATGATGGCAAAATGGCAAGAGTGAACCACCACCACGTGGTGTCCTTTTATATGCCCCCGGCCCCTTCACCTTATGCAGTCAAGGTTGTCTGGCTGATTGGTTAGCCTTCTGGCCCCTCCCCTTCCTTTAGAAGAACCAGTGAAGTTTGCAGTCTTAGAGAGACAGGAGCTCTTGGGTGTGAGAAAGCATTGGATGCATGAGAAAACCTTGAACGTCAAAAGTCTGTTCTTTTCTGAGGACCGCCCACCTTACAATGGCTATAGTCTTAAATATCACAGTGGTGTAACAGCCATGTGAATTGAATAAATTTTTCAATAAAATAGTAAAAAGAAAGACAATTAGAGGCAAAAGCAATTACGGACATTGTTTTGTTTTCTTTTTTAATGGTCAACATGCTACCTTTACTGGTGAAAGCTATGAATAAGATATA
Organism: Rhizomys pruinosus; assembly: GCA_009823505.1. NCBI lineage: Eukaryota > Metazoa > Chordata > Mammalia > Rodentia > Spalacidae > Rhizomys > Rhizomys pruinosus. The sequence continues at coordinate 222,804 of VZQC01012751.1, read as the reverse complement.
TAACTGTACAAGTGTAAATAAAAGTTCTTTGTCAGATGGAAGAGCCACGCTCTGCATGTCGGTTTCCATAGCTAGGCTGTGAATTTGGACTGTTTAGACTTTTCTCCTTTATGATACAATTCAAGCTCTATTGGATATATACCTAACCTCCAACTGAAAAAGTGGTATCATTTAATCAGTTAATACTCATCCAGTTTGGATCACTTTTATTGGGCAGAAGCTTAATAAGCCATGGGTATTTGAGCTTTCCCATGTCCAAGCCACACAAATTTGCATATGACCTTGGGACCAACTAAGCATATCTGAAGTGAAAAGACAACTTTATTTAGGATACATTGTCTGAACCTGCATCAGTCAGAATGGGACTACAGTCAGAAAACTGGGGCTTCCTGGACTCCTTTCTATTGTTCAAAGTATCCTTAAAATTAATTTGGACCCATTCAGTTAATATTTATTAAAATTTAGAATGACACCATGTGTGGCCCTGGGTTGCAATGTTCTTATGGACTTTCTGTTATTATCTAATCTCTGTGTTCACTGATTACCAAATACAGGGTGGAAAAACCTACTCTGACAGTTGTTAGCTTTGCACTATTTGCTAAATCTATTTACATCTTTGAGCCTTAGTCCTTCATGGCTAAATTGCAGAACCAGCTTATAAAATGGCTTATGGTTTGCAAATTAACATGCAAATATATGCCGTTAGTAATCCCCTGAAATCTCTTAGCATTAACACAGTATTTAAATGATGCGAAGAGTTCACCCATGCTGTGGCTGATAAAATATATTTGAACAGCCTTATGATTGACTGTAATGCATTTCGTCTTACATTCACCAGTTTATTTTATGTGAGAAGCTTCAACTCTGGAGGAAATGTACACAAAAACAAATTCACTGTTTAGAAAGTGACAGTCCATAATTGAAAAAAAAAACACAGGGTCATGTGAAAATTATGGAATGTAATAGTCTTGGTCTTGCTACATGTATTGCTTGAAATTCTATGTGGATAATACTTTTGAAGAGATATGTTAAGCCCAAACTAAACAGAATGTAGTGACCTTAAAATACAGGGACGGTTGGAAAAAGGAATGACAGAACTGGAAGAAAAGGTTTGTGTAACTCTTTACAGTGTGGTTCACAGATGCTTGATGAAGAAATAAAAGGAAAGTTTGTACCCAATATGGAGGGAAAAATGTATGTGAATTTCAAAAATATCTGTCTTTTTATGTTTTTCTGCAAGAAGTAATTGAAAAAGTTTAGGATGAATAATTAATATCTGCCCGCTTATCTACTTTTAGGAACAATGTGAATATATATATATATATATATATATATATATATATATATATATATGTGTGTGTGTGTGGTATAAAACAGTGTCTGAGGAGAAGAGTGAAGTCATGGAACTAGAGTATTGAGGAAAGGAATCAAAACAAGCAGTAAGTAACAGGAAAGATAGGCCAGGATTTTCCAACAGAGAAATTACATTAGGTGAGTAAACAATGTTCTAATGATCTTCCCTTTCCTTTCCAAATTGTATTTAATGTGCATATCTTATAACTTATAATAAAAGTAATTTAACCAATATATGTTCCACTATTCAATTCTCAACACAGTTTATATATATA
>VZQC01012751.1:169742-221121 GCA_009823505.1 Rhizomys pruinosus | reverse complement strand
TATATATGGCCTAAGGATTGGTGACCAACATCTTGTCCTTTATTTCCAATGTCTATGTCTGTAATTGTCTTAATTTACTCTGCTTGTATCACCCAAGACAAGCTTTAATCTGTAGCAGATTTCCAAATTCCTTTAACTGGCTACTCTACAACTTGCTCTACCACTCCATATTATTTGAATGATTAAACCACCCTAATGATTTTTTTCTATAGGCTATTTCCTTCTTATTGTTTCATTACTGGTAATTTTTTTTCATACTAAGGGGAGTAAGAGTACAAGCTGGTTTTGTTGTGATGATTAGAATATTTAAAATGTAATCGAGTATTGTAGGCCCAAGACCTGTATTGAAAAAATAGTTACCATAATGATATTCACTTTTAAAGCCTCTTGAAATAGATGAATATTAAGCTAGCTAGTCTGCTGCAGAGTGCATTAAAGCATTTAGGATACAGGGTCAATTAGTAAATGACTGCTGTGATGCACTTATTCACCTCTGAGAGGCCTCAGGGAGTTATTGCACCTCTGAATGCCCCAGAGAGTAATTCATATACTGAAAAGGATTTGACAGAATAAGTACAATCTGATGTGCTTTAATGGGCTTTGATGAGCACCAAAGACTAGCTATTACAAGAGCATTTGTGCTTTGCAGAGGTGGGATTGAGGGCTACACAATTTAGAATTTACATCTCTTCTTTTAAAATAGAACAAAAATCATGTTACTTTGACCTTTTCAAGAAGTAATTTGTTTTTCCGGCTAATGCTATTTTCCTCTGTTAAATGGCCCCATAACAACGAAGGAAGAGATAGAATGGGCAATCAGTCAAGACGCAAAGTGTTGAAAATGGCAAATGCACAGGCTGATTAAATTGGGAGACACTCTTCATTCTAAAATCTGCTAAGTGTAGTTTTATCAATATACAATATTGCCTTAGTTGTATCATAAGTCTATTGTTATGTTCTCTTCCATAGATGAAGCATTAATGGGAGATAGTCATAGCAGTTGTTTGCCTATGTCTTACATTAGAAATTATATAATAGCTCTATCAATAATCAGATTTCATCCTGGATTTACTTCACTTAATAGGCTTAGAAGCATCATGTATTTACAAAGTGATATTTTATCCTTTGTTAAACCCTGTATCTTAAGGGGAAAAAAAAACTGTCCTTGTGACATTTAACAAGGGAGATATTATGATGAAGTTTAAAGTCTAGAAACAGACAAAATTCACAGTAAAATAAATTGGGTGCCTTGTATAATGAACAAAATTAAATCAGCATTAAAGAAAAAGTGCCTTGATCAAAAATATTTAGGGATATCCAGGAGTGGATTCATTTCCATCAGGGCTAATCTCAAGAATGTTAATTAACTCCCTTTGGAGTAGTGATTCTTAAAGTGTGGTCCAAGAACACTCTAATCAGCATTATCTGAATGCTTATTTTAAAGGTAATAAAAGTACAGAGGGAATACTCAGAAGGGAAAGGTTTGAAACATTAAAGTGACAGATATGGGATAAATCTTTATGAGTTTTGGTCAGGGAGCCCCTAGACTTCCCCCCAAATAATAAAGGCTCTTGCCATCACTCTTGGATGCCCATCAGAAGTGTACAGTAAGACCCTAATTCTGAAGACATGAAGCATCTTTGTTACAAGATATAGAGAAAATAAGCTGTAACTGATATAGAGGCTTTCTTACCACTGGATAGATTTTAGAATGCCAGAGGGACAGGCGAGGTGGCGCACGCCTTTAATCTTAGCACTCAGGAGGCAGAAGCAGGCAGATCTTTGTGAGTTCAAGGCATGGTTGGTCTACATAGTGAGTTCCAGGACAGCTGGGGCTACAGGGAGATCCTGTCTCAAAAGACAAAAAANAAAAAAAAAAAAAAAAAAAAAAAAAAAGAATGCCAGAATGGCCGGGCACGGTGGTGCACACCTTTAATCCCAGTACTTGGGAGGCAGAGGCAGGTGGATCTTTGTGAATTCAAAGCCATCCTGGTCTACATAGTGAGTTCTAAGGAGATCCTGTCTCAAAAAGACCAAAAAAATGCCAGAACATACTGTACAGGCTTCTGGGCGAGATAAGGCATTACCAGACTTACAACGTTGTGAACCCTACAAAAGACAGGACCAAACCAGAAGGCAAGATGTGCCTACTAATTTGATAATGGCACAACTGTTCCAGGGGTAACCAACTCTAATTGGACTCCAGGCCCTCTTCTAAGGAGGGATTTTAATTCTGGTACTGTATACTTGGTCAAAAACCCTTGATTACATAAGCATTTCTCCACATGTATGTTGGTTTTTTTTTTTTCTTTTCTCGTTTGAGTTTGCATGGGTCTTATGCATGTTGCCACCATTGCTGTAAGTTCATATGAGCAAGTTCCCAGCTACCTGGAAAACTCTGTTTCCTTGTGGTCTTCTATCACCCCTGCCTATTATACTCTTTCAACTCATTCTTCTGCAATGGCCCCTGGTCCATGGGTGGTGGAAGTTTAATATAGGAGTCCTATCCAGGGACATATACTCTGTAGTCTCTTACTCTTATTGTATGCATTTTGGCCAGTTGTGGCTTTATGTGTTAAACTCTTCAACCTTAGTGGGGAAACTACTGGGTGAAGGAGAGCTGGTCTTCTTTAAGGGAGTGATGCTAGACAAGCTGAATAGGCTCCAGGGGATGAAAGCACAATGAGGGACATCTGGGGACACAAACTTGACTTGATAGTCATTAACATAAATAACAGAATGGATGAAATCATGTGGGCAGGCTATGGTGGGGGTGCAGATGGGGGAGAGTGTATCAATATGATTAAAATGTATTGCATAAAATGTACAAAAGTTCAATATATATGGCATGAAAAAAAACCTTCCCAGGTGCGGTGGTGCACACCATTAATCCCAGCACTTGGGAGGCAGAGGCAGACAGATCTCTGTGAGTTCAGGCCACCCTGGTCTACATAGTGTGTTCCTGGCCACCTGAGACTAAAGGGAGACCCTGTCTCAAAAAGAAAAAAAAAAAAAAAAAAAAAAAAAAAAAAAAAAAAAAAAAAAAAAAAAAAAAAAAAAAAAAAAAAAAAAAAAAAGCCATGGCTAAAGAGGTCATAGGCCCGAAGTAAGAAGTTACTACTGTTGTTTAGCAAAACTGACATGGCATCAAATACCCATCTAAAAATTTGTGCTTATACCTATTGACAAATGCTACCCTCATCTTTAATTTGAGAAACTTCATGTTTATTTTAAATATTTTTTCTTAATTCTCTGAAATTTTCATTTGAAATTTCACAATATAATTTGATCATATTCAAATTCCCTCCATCAGAAGGCCTCCCTATCTCATACCCATCCCCACCTCCCTATATCACTCATTTCCTATCCTCTACTCTTTTTTAGGCCCTATCATATCTAAATTGGGTTTCCCAAATGTTCTTGGCTGTGGGTCAGAGAAGCTTCTTTCTACATCGAATGGTGGTGAATGCAGACTCTTTGCTGCTCAAAGTCCTGTGAAATGTGGATAGTTAAGTGCATAACTCCAAATGGGACACCTATACCACTCCCTCTAAGGCTCAGGGAATATCATGGAACAAGGAGTGGAAAGAAGGCAAAAGCCAGAAGACAGGTAGAAAAGTGATGAAATGCTATATTCTGTGAATGACAGAGCCTTTTTTAATAATAAATTTGCCCAATGTAGTGTCACACGCCTTTAATCCCAGCACTTGGGAGGCAGAGGCAGGAAGATCTCTGTGAGTTCAAGGCCAGCCTGCTCTACAGAGTGAGCTCCAGGCCCAGCTGGGACTGAGGGGAGACCCTGTCTCAAAAATACAAGATAATAATAATAATAATAATAATAATAATAATAATAATAATTCCATAGCCTCTGCAACTGCCCACACTGGGCCTGTATATCATAAGACATGTCAACATACAGTCATAGATTGGGGAACAGCTCATGGGGCCCTATACCTCCCTGTTAAACTATTGTCTAAACTATTCTAGGAAATGGGGAGTCATTTGCCTCTGATGTTTATTCACTGGTCAGCTTACCTGGCTCTATTAAATAGATCCATACTCATAGTGACACAGATATCTCTGGTAAAATTCACTGGGTCCCAAACCAAAACAAAAAGCCTTGAAGATGGGAAAGTGATCTATATGGAGGAGTATGTAGAAGGAAGGCTTGAGAGGGGGGATGGCGATAAGAGAGGTGGGTTATGAGAGTAATCAGAACATGTTACATATTTGTGTGAAATTTACAAAGAATAATTTTAGTTAACTAAAAACACAGGTTGTTAGGATTCTTAAACACTACTTCTAATATTTAGAATCTCTGGGAATGTAGGTAGAAATATCCATGATTGATTAGACTTTTTGATAATTCTTTTGCATATTAATGTTTAAGTACCCCTCTTCCAAAGATGAGCAGGACATGTTGATAGAAAATATAGTCAAATATACAATCTAAAGAAATCCCAGATACATGCCACATATGAGAGAAAACATGTGGCTTTTGTAGAGCATGTGGGATTTGTCTTTTTAAAATTTTGCATTGAGGAGCTGGGGAGATGGCCTAGTGGTTAAGAGCACTGCCTTCTCTTGCAGAGGACCCGGATTCGATCCTGAGCATCCACATGGAGAACCGTCTGTAACTCCAATTCCAGGAGAACTCCAGTTCCAGGTGAGTCCAACACCCTCTTCTGACCTCCGTGACATTGCACAAAATGTGCGCACAAACCTATATGCAGACAGTACATTCATACACATAAAAAAAATAAAATTTAAAAAAATAAATAAAAGCCGGGCGTAGTGGCGCACATCTTTAATCCTAGCACTCGGGAGGCAGAGGCATGCGAATCTTTGTGAGTTCAAGGCCAGCCTGGTCTACAGAGCGAGTTCCAGGACAGTCGGGGCTACAAGGAGACCCTGTCTTGAAAAGACCAAAAATAAATAAATAAATAAATAAATAAATAAATAAATAAATAAATAAATAAAATTTTGTATTGAAGCTGGGCATGATGGTGCATGCCTATAGCCCCAGCACTTGGGAGGCAGAGGCAGGCAGATCTCTGTGAGTTCAAGGCTAGCCTGGTCTACATAGAGAGTTCCAGGGCAACTGGGGCTACAGAGAGACCCTGTCTCAAAAAGACCAAAAAAAAATTTTTTTTTTTGTATTGAAAGCCTGGCATGGTGGTGCATGCCTTTAATCCCAGCACTCGGGAGGCAGAGGCAGGCAGGTCTCTATGATTTCAATGGCAGCCTGGTCTACATAGTGAGTTTCAGGCTAGCTGGGGCTACAGGGAGACTCTGTCTCAAAACAAAGACCAAAAAATTTAGATTGAATTTTTGTGGATTTCATACAATATAATTTGATGATATTTATATTTGTTCCCCAAATCTGCACCTCCTGCCTAGCATTTGTCTTTCTGGGTCTGCATTACCTCTCTCAGTATAATTATTTGTAGTTCCATCCACTTAATGTCATTTAATGGTTTACTTTTTCTTTGTAGCCAAATAAAATTCTATTGTGTATATATGACATTTTCATTATCTATTCATCGATTGATAGAAAGCTAGGATGTTTCCATTCCGTACCTATTGTGAATAGAACAATAATGAATAGGGATAAGGAGCTATCTCTGTACAAGGGTATAAATTCTTTTGGGGGTATGCCTAAGTTTCATGTAACTAAGTTATATGATAGTTCTATTTATAGCTTATTGAGGAATCCCTGCTAGAGACAGAAAATTAATATGGTAGTGTTTATGGATAATGTTACAGGTTGGTGTGAAAGAGAACCATGCCATTCTATATCATAATAATATATAATCCAGACATGCAAAGACAAAAAGCACTCTTGGAAGAGAAATGGAATAATTTGTTCTAGGGAAAGTTGCATGTTTTGTACTGAAAACAGGATTTATAATGTACTTTTAAAGGAAAATAGAAGCTTCATTCTGTGATTCAAAATGCAGGATATCATAATCAGAAAATCACTTTCACAAAACCCTGGAGTTGTAGGCTTATCAAAATGAACAGCTAGTTGGTGAGTGTGACTAAAATTAGGTTTGGTGACCATGCATGGGTTAAAGATTAGCAGAAGATGGGCCAGGTGTGGTGGCACATGACTTTAATCCCAGCACTGGGGAGGGAGAGGCAGGCAAATCTCTGTGAGTTCAAGGCCAGTCTATTCTACATAGTGAGTTCCAGGACAGCTGGGGCTACAGGGAGACCCTGTCTCAAAAAAAAAATGGTGTTGGAAATACAGACAGGGTCCAGATTACAGTTTTGTTTGTGAATGTTTTGGGATTTTCTCTGTCCTATAATATAAACTCCTTGGAGATTAATTAATTAAATATTTAGTTAATTATTATTTTATATGTATGCATGTTTTGCTCATATATATGTAAGTGTACCACATATGTGCAATGCACACAGAGGGCAGAAGAGTGTCAGAGCCCCTTAACAGAACTTATGCTTTGCTTTTGTTTGTGTTTAAGACCTGATCTCATGTAGTCTATACTGGTCTCTAACAAGATATGTAGACATATGTCCTGGAACTCCTGGTCTTCTTGCCTGTACTTCCCAAGTACTGGGATTACAGAGGTGTGCCACCACGCTTGGCAATAACAACTTTTTGGCTGAGTCAAGGAAGTGACATGAGTCAGGGACTAGAACTGGATCTGTATGAAATACAAAGGATCTGATCTTTGTTTTTTATCAAATTTGTGTGTATTTCATACAGAACATCTCAATCAATCTTAATCACCTTTATAACCCTTTCCCCAGTGGCACCCTCCTACAACCCTGCACTAGAATTAATAAGCTCTGTCATTTGTGCCAAGGCCCCTTGTGTCAAGTTAGTGTCGCCAGATGTTCCTTAGTGCAAGTTCACCCACTGAAGTCTAGTCAGCCCACCCAGAGATCAGCTCTTCATGCTGGGCATGGTGGTGCATGCCTTTAATCCTAGCACTTGGGAGGCAGAGGCAGGCAGATCTTTGTGAGTTCAAGGCCAGCCTGGTCTACAGAGTGAGTTCCAGGACAGCCGTAGCTACAGGGAGACCCTGTCTCGAAAAGAAAAAAAAAAAAAAAAAAAAAAAAAATCAGCTCCTCCTCAGGAATCTGATCTTTCTGGACAGAAAACAGAGCAGTTTGTAACTAGAGAAGTAGTTAGAACATATCCATTGTGGTGGTTTGAATGTGTGTCCCCCATAGACTCTAGGTATTCAGATGTCTGTCTCCAGTTGGTGGTGCTGTTTTTGGGGGTCTTGGGGTGTGTGGCGTGCTGGAGGAAATGTGTCACTGGGGGCAGGGCTTAGAGAGTTTAACAAGCCTCGTGGTCTACAGTTGCTTCCTCTCTCTATTTCCTGTGCTTTTTGCGAGATATGACCCTCGGTTTGCTGCTCCACATCCAGCCGCCACGCCTCCCACCACAATGGACTCTAATTCCCTGGAACCACTAATCGTAAGCTCAAATAAACTCTTCCTTTTATAAGTTCCTTGGTCATGGTGCTTTATCACACCCACATGCACACTAAGAGGGGACAGGAGATGCCCTTTGTGAGTGTCTATCCCTAAATAGGACACTTATTTCAAACTTCTGTCTCCCAAAGTTCAGTGATCATTATGGAAGAGGAGGCAGAGAGATTGTAAGAGCCAGAGGAGGTGGATGAGCACAGGGAAACAGTCTTCCAGACAGATGGCTGTGTGCTCATATGAACTCACAGCAGTAGTGGCTCTGTGCATATATCTTATGCAAGACCAAATCAGACAAAATCCCAACACAGACATGAGGAAGTGGGTAAGAAATCCCAATCCAATCTAAGAACTTTTGTCAATTAATTGCTACTCAGGAGGGGGAAAGACAATGTCTTACAGGGATGTGTATCTTTGTGGGCCCAGTGGATGGACTCTCACTGAGGGACATTTGGGGATACAATTTGGAATTTATAGCCCCTGTGTATAAGAGTACATTAAATTGGGTGGGGGATACATTTATGGAGGTATGGAGAAAGGACAGGAGATGTAAATACCAATAAAATATATTGTTTGAAAATCACAAAATTTCAGTAAAAAAAAAACAAAACAAGGTTGTTTAAGTGAGATTTATGGTCCCAGTAGGCCCCATAATTTTATAATTCAAGTTCAGTTAGAATATGTATGCTGGCTGGGTGTGATGGCACGTGCCTTTAATACCAGCACTCAGGAAGCAGAGGCAAGAAGATGTCTATGAGTTCCAAGTGAGCTGGGGCTGCAGGGATATCCTGTCTCAAAAAGACAAAAAAAGTACTTGAAAATTAGTGAGACAGGTGTGGTGGTGTACACCTTTAATCCCAGCACTCAGGAAGCAGAGGCAGGTGGATCTCTATCAGTTCAAGTCCAGCCTGGTCTACATAGTGAGCTCCAGGACAGCTGAAACTAAAGGGAGACCCTGTCTCAAAAATACCANCACACACACACACACACACACACACAAAAAAAAAAGAAAAGAAAAGAAAAGAAAAGAAAATTAATGAAAGCCTTACAAACTTTCTTCTTGGAGAATAGCCAGACAAATACAAATAGTATGTAATTTCAGGAGGTTCATAGATCCTTCCAAACCATTTATAGATTCATATAGCTCATATCTAGCTGAAGAACATTTTCCAATATAGTCAAAATAATTTATATAACATTTTGTATAACATTTTTTATTATATTTTTGAAACAGGGTCTCCCTTTAGTCCCAGCTGGTCTGGAGCTCACTCTGTAGACCAGGCTGGCCTTGAACTCACAGAGATCTGCCTGCCTCTGCCTCCCAAGTGCTAGGACTAAAGGCATGTGCCACCACGCCTGGCCTTGTATAACATTTTAATGAACCAAAAGAACTACAGGATCTCAAAGGTACAATCTATTCAGTAATAGTTGCACTTACCCTATAATATTTAATATATTTCAAATGAAGGGGGGTAAAAAGTTGGCAAATCAATTAAGAGCACTGACTGCTCTTGCAGAGGACCCAGGTTCAGGTCCCAGCACCCACATGACGGCTAACAACTGTCCTTAGCTTTAGTTCCAGGGAATCTGATACCCTCTTCCAGCCTCCATAGACATTGAAGACACATGGTACACTTACATCCATATAGGTAAACAAACACTCATAGACATAAAATAAAATACATTAATTAATTAATTAATTAATTAATTAAAATTACAAATGGAGAGTTTTGGGAGAGTTTCATCAAGAACCATCAAAAAATAGTGAGCCAGCAAGGTAAGAGGCAAGTGTTTGGAAAGGTGAGGCTTAGAATGAGGTAGATAAAGATTTAAATAACTATTATCTTGTACTCTGTCCCAGCCCAATCCTAGGACTGCTACAAATAATATGTAGAGCAATATAGACTGGACACTTATTTGATCAACTTGATTGAACATACAAGCTCCCCAGCTGGATGATGGGACCCTTGGGCTGTGTGGGTTTGGCCACAACTGCTTGCAAATTGGTTTTACATGAAGGATGCTTGTACTCATAAATTATTACTTATTGTTAAAAAATGAAAAAAAATTAAAAAGTAATAGAAAAAATAAAAGTAAAAATAGGGGTTGGAGAGATAGGCCTAGCAGTTAAGAGCATTGACTGCTCTTGCAGAGGTCCCGGGTTCAATCTCCAGCACCCACATGGCGGCTGAAAACCATCTTTAACTACAGTTCCAGGGGAATCTGACACCCTCTTCTGACCTCCGTGGCATTGCACGACATGGGTGCACAGACCCACATGCAGACAATACATTCATACACATGTGAAAATAAATAAAAAAAATTAAAAAAAAAGAAAAAAGAAAAAGTAAAAAACAATATGTAGAATACTTATATTTGTTTTTCATATTTTCATAAATATGTGACATGTCCAATGTTCCATTATTGATATCTTTATTTTATTATTTATCTTTATTTTCCAGAATTTTCTTTTGCAATTTCTCCCATGAGAGATGCATTTTTAAAATAATACTTCAAGGGGCTGGAGAGATGGGTCAGCGGTTAAGAGACTCCTCTTGCAGAGGACTTGGGTTCGATTCCCAGCACCCACATGGCAGCTAAGAACCGTCTTTAACTCCAGTTCCAGGGAAATCCAACACCCTCTTCTGACCTCCGCTGCATTGCATAACACAGATTCATCTACCTACATGCAGACAGTGCACTCATATACATAAAATAATAAAGAAATGATACTTCAAAATAGATGCTCAGAAATTGTTTTAATTTAGTTAACTAACTCTCAGTTTGATAAATAATGTATATACTGTTTAGGACCATGGATGTGGGAGCCAGATTATCTATGTAACAATCATTTGAATACTGTTTACAAAGCCTGAAATCCAAGCTGGAGAGATGGCTCAGCAGTTAAGAGCACTGGCTGCTCTTGTAGAGAACCCGAGTTCGATTCCCAGCACCCACATGACAGCTAACAACTGCCTGTAATTCCAGTTCCAGGTGAATCCGACACCCTCCTCTGATCTGCATGAGCATTGCATGACATGGATGCACTTACATACATGCAGGAAATACAGTCATGTGCCAAAATAAAAATAACAATTTTTTTTATAAAAGCCTGAAAGCTTGACCGATCTACTGTTCTTCATTGAGCCTTCAAAATGGGGGATAATAATACCAATAGTATTTCCTTGTAGAGATTAAGTAAACTAATATAATTAACATTCTTAGAAGGGTCTAGAAAAATAGTAAATGCCATACCAATATTAGTTATATAGTGCTTTCTGTAATAATATTTTCGACTTCATTTGCTCCTTGGATCAGAAAAGAAGACATTTACTGTCTAAAGTAGTTCCTTAGGGCTTCATTGTAGATCATTGTGACAAATTCCCAAACTACTTTATGAACTCTGTCTCTGCATCCTCCTATGTATGATTAGAAAGGTCATGGATTTTCCTAGCAGTTAGGAATATTCATGTTTTTTTTTTCCTCCAAGGAAAAGAAATTGGAAAGAACCTTCCCTATAAAAACATCAGTGGTCCTGTTTACCAAGTTATTATGGAGGTACTCACCTCTGAGATCTGACTTGTCAAAGATACCATACTTTTCCCAGACTGAGACATTGGCTTTGTACTTTTCAGTGATGATGTTAATAATTTCATTCTTCTGGTTATAATACCTATAAACCACACCCAAGTCTTATATTAAAGGCTACTCTAAGATACTTTGACACAGAGATTCATTGAGTTTTCTTTTTTCATTTAGGTTTTTGAGACAGGGTCTCCTTGTAGACCAGGTGGGCTGGAACTCACTATGTAGACCAGGCTGGCCTTAATCTCATAGAGATCTACCTGCCCATGTTTCTGTAGTGCTGGGACTAAAGACATATACCACTAAGCCCAGTTTTTTTTTTTTTTTTGAGCTTTCTCGGTTGTTGTCAAAATTATTTCTCTTTGATACAGGACACTGGGGTACAGGACCTTAACCCTAGCACTCAGGAGGTAGAAGCAGGCAGGTCACAGGTAAAAATGGTCCTGTAGAGAGGTCCTGTCTCAAAAAATTCTCTTCTCATTATCTTAAGTGAGTCTCTTTTGTTTGCAACCAAAAAAGCTAATATTGAAAATAAAATACTTAGGTATAAATTAAGCAAAGAAGTGAAGGTCCTTCACAATGAAAACTGTAAAACACTGACAAAAATAAGAGACAAACTAAGTGGAATGGTATTGTTCATTCATAGACTTGGATGTTGAAAAGTCCATTATACTCAAATCCATGTGATCAAGTCTATGTAATCTCTGTCAATATTGCAATATACTTTTTCACAAAAATAGAAAAAAAATCTTAAAATTACAATACAAACCACAGAAGTCCTTAATTAGCTAAAGCAATTTTGAACAAAAGAACAAATAGGCTTTATATATCCTGGATAAAAAATATATTACATAGCTGTAATATTCAAACTGATATAGTATTATCATAACACAGATCCATAGATGAATGAAGAGAAAAGACAACCTAGATATAAAAGCAAGCACACATAATCAACTAACCTTTGACACCATTATGAAGACATTATACTGGGACAGGATAGTGTCTTCAATAAATGCTGTTCTCAAAAAGAAATGTCTGCCTGTAAAATAATTGTATTGGACTCTTGTTCTATACCACAGAGAAATATAAACTTCGAATGGATTAAGAGCCTGAAGGTAAGACCTAAAACGAAACATTTGTACAAGAAAACATAAAAAGGATGGTCCTTGACATTGTTTTTGGATATTACCCCAGAACATAATTAACAAAAGCAAATGAAGTAAGTAGGGCAACATCATACTAAAAAGTCTCCACCAAACATATAACAAACAAAATGGCCAGGCTATAGGTTGCATAAAATATTTATAGACTATATGTCTTTTATTTTTATTTATTTATTTTTTTGGGTCTTTTTGAGACAGGATCTCCCTATAGCCCCAGCTGTCCTGGAATTTGCTCTCTAGACCAGGCTGGCCTTGAGCTCACAAAGATCTGCCTGCCTCTGCCTCCCAAGTACTAGGATTAAAGGCATGTGCCACCATGCCCAGCAAGACTATATGTCTTATAAGGTGTTAATGTTCTAAATATATAAATAACTCATGTAAATCAACAGCAATGTATAGAATTATATATATATATATATATATATTTTTTTTCTAGACATTAAAAATGGCAAGCAGGTCCATGAAAAGATTCTTCACGTAATTAATCATCATGGATCTGTAAATGAGAACCTCAAAGGAATATCAGTTCACTTCTGTCACAATGGCTATTATCAAAAAGGCACTAGATATGAAGTGATGGTGAGGATGTGGAACAAAAGAAATCCTTGAATAGTGCTGTTGAGAATGTAAACTGATAGAACCAATGTGGAAATCAGTGTGGAACTTCCTGAAAAAAAAATGAATCTAAGAACTATCGTATGATCCAACAATCCAACATACTGAACTATTCCTCACAACAGCCAAGATATGAAAAATTTCCTTTTTATCTTTTTCTCACAACAGTTCATAGACTAGCTTGAGACAAAATATGTGTCTGGTTAGCCTAAATGTAGCTCACATTCTCTAGCTACTTCCTAGTTGGATCCCAGAGATGTTTCTTGGAGTACAGATCTGAGAACGGAATTGTCAGATCATATGATTGAAAGAACTAGAAGAGGAACAAGTGTTGGAAAAGTCCACTAGGGAAAGAGTACACAATGCCTTTATGCCTGAAAAGTCTAAGCCCAAGACAGAAAGTAAGACTAAGATGCAACAGAAAGAACTCAGAAATTGTGCAATACGAAACCAACTGCTCTAGTTGCTTCCATTACAATAGGACACACGGTGAAAACTCTGGATTCGCTCAATTGGATGAATTCTGAAAATCTATGTTACTTTACCTGGAATTCATCAAGATCCTGCTGAGAAAGATGTGCATATCACAGAGAGGTCATTTTAATTTTTGTTAAAGAATATAAATGGAAAGAGGTGTGTATCATTGTGAACAATCTTTTAAAGGTCATCTCTATGGAAGACAGTTCAAAAGATGAGTCAAGACTGATACAGTTATCTTATGTAAAAAGAAAGCAGAAACAAATTGGGATTACCTGCAGGTTGAAAAAGAGTGCAAAGAAAAAGGCCTACCATGGAAAGGAAACAGACTCAGATTCAAGGGAGGTATTAATAAATGTTCTGAAGAAATCTTAAGATGGAGAAGATACAAAATGAATCATTAATAAGAGAAGAATTTTGAGAGTCTTGAGTCCATTTGACAGCTATGATATAAAAACACTGACATTTGAGGGGGAGGGCTGGAGAGATGGCTCAGTGGTTAATAGTTCTGACTGCTCTTGCAGAGGACCAGGTTCAGTTCCCTGCACTCACATGGTGGCTAACTCCATTTCCAGAGGATCCAATGCCCTCTTCTGACCTCCAGAGATATTGTATGACATGGGTGTACTTACATACATGCGGGCAGTACACTCATACACATAAGATAAAAATGAATAATTTAAAAAAAAAAAAAACCTTGACTTTTCAATAAGGGAAATGTAAGTTCACCTGGAACTGAGTGTATTGACTGCATGTAAGGTCACCTGGAACTGGAGTTACAGATGGTTGTCAACTATGATATAGGTTCTGGGATTCAAACCTAGGTCTTCTGTAAAAGCAGTCAGTGCACTTAACCACTGAGTCACCTCTCCATTCAGAAACATTCCATTCAGATTTATACTTTAGGAGCAATAAATTACACCATATAGCTTAGGTGCCGAGTAGTGTATAGCATCTAGGTTTGTGTAAATACACACTTCTATTCACACAACAATGTTATTATTTAATCACACATCTTTCAAAATATCTCCCCTATTATAAAATGATACATACATGGTGGAATGATAACTAGAAGTTAGAATTTTAATATATCCATTACCTCAGTTTTGGGTAGAAAATACTACTAAATTTTACTGTATAGGGAAAATTTCCAGTATCATTGACCAGAGTTCTGATTGTACTTCATATCTATAAACTTATTCATCCTGTAAAACTGTGTGCTTATACTCATGGATTATCACTTATAGCTAAAAAATGAAGAAAAAAAAAACCTGAAAGATGCAGGACAGTTATGGCAGAATACATGATCTGGGATGGCGCCTGGCCTTGTTATAACCATATTTACATGACCAGAAAGTAACTACAGGCATCTCAAAGGCTCACAATCATATTCAGTAATAGTTTTTGCACTTCCCTATAATATTTTAATACATTTCAATGAAGGGGGTTAAAAATGTTGGCAATTCAAATAAGAGCACTGACTGTCTTGCACAGGATCCAGCTTCAGGTATTTTGTGTCCCCAAGCACCACATGCGCTAACACTGTTTCCTTAGCTTTTATTCCAGGGAACTCTTGATACCCTCTTCCAGGCCTCCATAGACATTGAAGCGCACGATGGTGACACTTACATTCCATATAGGTAAACAAACAACTCAATGACATAAAAATAAAATACATTCATAATTAATTAATTAATTAATTTAAATTAAAATGGAAGAGTTTTGGGAGAGTTTCATCAAGAACCATCAAAAAATAGTGAGCCAGCAAGGTAAGAGGCAAGTGTTTGGAAAGGTGAGGCTTAGAATGAGGTAGATAAAGATTTAAATAAAGTGAGTCTCATACTTTTTGTAACTCTGTTCCCAGCCCAATCCTTAGGACTTCTTACAAATAATAATGAGACAATATAGACTGACACTTATTTGAAGCAACTGATGAACATACAAAGCCTTCCCCAGCTGGTTTGATGGACCCTTGGTCGTGTGGGTTGGCCACAACTGCCTTTTTGCAAATTGGTATGTTACATGAAGGATGCCTTGTACTCATTAAATTATTATTAGTTGTTAAAAAATGAAAAAAAAATTAAAAAAAAATTAATAAAGTATAGAAAAAATTAAAAAGTAAAAATAAAAAAATGAAAAGTTGGGGCTGGGGAGGTGGCTCGGCAGTTAAGATCATTGGCTGTACTTGTAGAGGACCCATCTCCAATCCCAGCACCCACACATGGCGGCTCACGACTATCTGTAACTCCAACTCCAAAAAATCTGATTCCTTCTTCTGAACTCTGTGGACAATTGCGCATTCTCACATACAAATATACACACAAACACAAAACAAAAAAAAAAAAAAAAAAAAAAAAAAAAAAAAAAAAAAAGATAAAAAAAATTTTAAAAAAAAAAAAGAAAAAAGAAAATAGTAATGCAGAAGATTTTATTAGTTTCTGAACATTTTTATTTTAAAAATATTATTTTTTCATTTTTTCTATATTAGACATTGTCCAATGTTCCAATTATGATAATCTTTATTTTATTATTTATCTTTATTTTCCAGATTTCTACTTTTGCAATTTCTCCCATGAGAGATGCATTTTTAAAATAATACTTCAAGGGGCTGGAGAGATGGCCGTCAGCGGAGTTAAGAGACTTCTCTTGCCAGAGGACTTGGTGGTCGTTCCCAGTCACACCAATGGCAGCTAAGAACGTCTGTAACTCCAGTTTCCGGGAAACTCCAACACCCTTCTTCTGACCTCCGCTGTCATTGCACATCAACACAGATTCATCTACCTACATGCAGACAGTTGCAATTCTATACATAAAATAAAAGAAATGATACTTCAAATAGATCTGCTCAGAAATTGTTTTTAATTTAGTTAACTAACTCTCAGTTTGATAAATAATGTATATACTGTTTAGGACCATGGATGTGGGAGCCAGATTATCTATGTAACAATCATTTGAATACTGTTTACAAAGCCTGAAATCCAAGCTGGAGAGATTGGGCTCAGCAGCTTAAGAGCACTGGCTGCTCTTGTAGCAGACCCGCGAGTTCGATTCCTCTCTTAGCACCCACATGACAGCTTAACAACTGTCCGTAATTTTTCCTCCAGTTCCAGGACAAGTGAGTCCGACACCCCTCTCTGTCTGAGGAGGCATTGCATGACATGGGATGCACTTACATACATGCAGGAAAATACAGCATGTGCCAAAATAAAAATAACAATTTTTTTTATAAAAGCCTGAAAGCTTGACCGATCTACTGTTCTTCATTGAGCCTTCAAAATGGGGGATAATAATACCAATAGTATTTCCTTGTAGAGATTAAGTAAACTAATATAATTAACATTCTTAGAAGGGTCTAGAAAAATAGTAAATGCCATACCAATATTAGTTATATAGTGCTTTCTGTAAAATAATATTTTCGACTTCATTTGCTCCTTGGATCAGAAAAGAAGACATTTACTGTCTAAAGTAGTTCCTTAGGGCTTCATTGTAGATCATTGTGACAAATTCCCAAACTACTTTATGAAACTCATGTCTCTGCATCCTGCCGTATGTATGATTAAGAAAAGGTCATGGATTTTTTCCTTAGGCGAGTTAGAGATATTTCATGTTTTTTTTTCCTCAAGGGAAAGAAAAATTGGATAAGAACCTTCCCTATAAAAACATCAGTGGTCCTGTTTACCAAGTTATTATGGAGGTACTCACCTCTGAGATCTGACTTGTCAAAGATACCATACTTTTCCCAGACTGAGACATTGGCTTGCTGGTACTTCTTCAGTGATGGAGTTAAATAATTTCATCTCTCTGGTTTTATAATACTATAAACCACACCCAAAATGGGTTTTTTATATTAAAGGCTTACTCTTTATTAACTTTTGACACAGAGATCATTGAGTATTGGGTCTGTTTTTTCATTTAGGATTTTTGAGACAGGGTCTCTGTAGACCGCAGGTCTGGCTTGAACTCACTATGTAGACCAGGGTGTGCCTTAATCTCATAGAGATTCTACACCTGCCCATGTTCTTCTGTTAGTTGCTGGACTAGACATTACCACTAAAAGCCCAGTTTTTTTTTTTTTTTTTTTTTTTTTTGAGTCTTTCTTCTCGGTTCTTGTTTAGTGCCAAAATTATTTCTCTTTGATACAGGACACTGGGGTACAGGACCTTAACCCTAGCACTCAGGACAGGCTTGAGCAGGCAGGGTCACAACCGAGTAAAATACTGGTCCTTGTTGAGATGTCCTGTCTCAAAAAATTCTCTTCTCATTATCTTAAGTGAGTCTCTTTTGTTTGCAACCAAAAACAAAACGCTAATATTTGAAAATAAAAAAAATACCTTAAGGTATAAAATTAAGCAAAGAAGTGAAAAGGTCGCTTCACAATGAAAACTGTTAAAACACTGACAAAAATAAGAGACAAACTAAGTGGAATGGTATTGTTCATTCATAGACTTGGATGTTGAAAAGTCCATTATACTCAAATCCATGTGATCAAGTCTATTTGTATTCCTGTCCAAATTATTGTGCACATATTACTCTTTTCACAAAAATATGAAAAAAATCTAAAATTACAATACAAACCACAGAAGTCCTTAATTAGCTAAAGCAATTTTGAACAAAAATAACAAATTAGGTTATATATATCCTGGATCAATAAAAAATATTATTACATAGTTCAATCTTTAATTATCAAACTTGACTTATAAGTATTATACTTCATAACACAGTACACAATAGATTTATGATTATAATGGAATAGTTAACTATATGCGGGAGGAAACAAGGTAAGGTGAAACCCAGAAAGAAAACCCCCCCACCGAAAACCCTTAGATTATAAAAAGCAAGCACACAGTAATTTATCAACTAACCTTTGACATGACATCCATTATGTAGACATTTACTGGGACAGCTCTGGATGTGTCTTCTTCAATAATGCTCGTTTCCTCAAAAGAATGTCTGCCTTGTTTAAATAATTGTATTTGGACTCTTGTTCTATATTCACACAGTGGATAGTGCTCACTCTGTAGACCAGGCTGGCCTTGAACTCACAGAGATCCGCCTGCCTCTGCCTCCTGAGTGCTAGGATTAAAGGCGTGCTCCACCATGCCCAGCCAATAAGTGCTCTTAACTGCGGAGCTATCCCTCCAAACCTCTAAAATATTTTCTTTATATCTATTATATGTTTTTCTATTTTGTTATGTATTTTTTGTTTTGTTTTTGAAACAGGGTTTCCCTGTAGCCCCAGCTGTCCTGGAACTCACCATGTAGGCCAGACTGACCTTGAACTAATAGAGACCAGCCTGCCTCTGCCTCCTGAGTGCTGGGATTAAAGGTGTGTGCCACTATACCTGGATCTATTTTTATTTTTTACCATTTAAACTGTTAAGCAGTGATACATAAATGTACACAGTATCTGAATTCTATACAAAAGTCACAGTCAACAGTATTATTATCATCCAATTCTACGTTTTGTCCTATTGTAAAGTCCTTAGACTCAATAAAGCATATGGAAGCTGTCACCTCCTGTGATAGCCCCACTCCAGACCATGCATTCTTCCATAAATATCCTACATCTCTCTCTGTCTCTCAGTCTTATTTTTATGTTTAGGAATTCACATTTTCCTCTTTAATTTTATACTACTCTAAAATATGAATACGTACCTTCCACCCATATACAGTAATTACAGAGTCTGAAAATAAGTAATGAGTCAATTCTAGGGCCCGTTAAGAGATTTACATTAGAACAACATAGTTGCTTTCAGATAAAAAAGAAATGTAACAATAATGTTGTTCAGCTTGCCTTTCAACTGGGGATTTGGTATTAGCATCCACAAATGAAGGAAACCATTCACCATTTGTTTTTCTGAGACTGTGTTACTTCGCTTAGCGTAATGGCTTCGAGCTCCATCCATTTACCTGCAAAGTTCATGATGTCATCTTTCTTTATCACTGAATAGTACTCCATTGTATAGATGTACCACGTTTTTTCATACACTCGTCAGTTGAGGGGCATTTGGGTTGGTTCCAGCTCTTCTCTATTGTGAAGAGAGCTGCAATAAACATGGATGTGCATGTATCTTTGTGGTAGGATGAGTCTTGTGGGTATATAGCCAAGAGTGGTATGGCTGGGTCAGGTGGTAGGCTCATTTTGAGTCTTTTAAGGGTTCTCCACACTGCTTTCCATAATGGCTGCACAATTTTACATTCCCACCAGCAGTGAATGAGTGTTCCCCTTTCCCCACAACCTCTCCAGCATTTGGTGTTTTTTGTTTTGTTGACCTTAGCCAGTCAGTCAGAGTGTTTTGTTACAGCAATGGAGAAGTAAAGTAGAAAAGGGTTGAAACCTCTGCTATGAAAGCATGAATTTCTGAGTTTGGATCCTTGGGACTAAAATAAAAGTTGGACAACAAGTGCATTGTCTGTAACCCCTGCATTGTGTAGTAGAACTGGAGGATCCATGGGGTTTACTGTCCAGCCAGTGCAGATCTTTGTGAGTTCTAAGGCCAGCCTGGTCTACAGAGCAAGTTCCAGGCCAGCAGGGGCTACAGGGAGACCCTGTCTCAAAACAAATAAATAAATAATTAATAAATAAATAAATAAATAAATAAATAATTAATTAAATAAGACCCCCCCCAAAAAATAAAAGTGTTTTACATGTAGGTCTTGAACATATTTTCTCAAATTTTACCCAAATATTTTATGGTTTTGTATATTGCTGTGAATGATACATTTTATTTCAATTTACAGTTGTTCATTACTAGAATACAGAAAGAATCCATTTTTATCTTTCAATCTTGATTCTAAGACCCTGGAAAACTTGATTAATATTTCTATTTGGTCTTTTATATTTCCACTGGAGTTTTCTACACATATAATTATATAATCTGCACACATCGTTTTGATTCTTAATTTCCTCTTTTGAAAATAGACTTAATGTTGAGCCGGGTGTGGTGGTGCACGCCTTTAATCCTAGCACTTGGGAGGCAGAGGCAGGCAGANCTTGTCTTTTTGAGACAGGGTCTCCCTATAGCCACAGGCTGGCCTGGAACTCACAAAGATCCACCTGCCTCTGCCTCTGGAATGCTGGGATTAAAGCCACTCACCACCACATAGACTTAAAGTTTTACAGAAATTTGAGGTGTATAGCAAACTGAATGGAAAGTACCAAATGATGACTGGGAGCATGTTAGCATTGCTGTTGATCTCCATAAGAAAATCAAAAGTTTATAATGAAACAGGAAGACTATAATTTCTATTCTCCTCAGATTAAGGAAGTCTCCTAATCATTCTAGTTTTCTGGTAGTTTTTGTTTTAACCAAAAAAGAATATCAGATTTTGGTTCATGTTTTTCTGTATTTATGAATATTTAAGATATGTCAAATCACCTAGGGATCTTGTTAAAACTATTTCTAATTAAGTCACTCTGAGAAGGGGCTGAATGTACCATTTTTTTTTCGAGACAGGGTCTCCCGGTAGCCCCAGCTGTCCTGGAACTCACTCTGTAGACCAGGCTGGCCTTGAACTCACAAAGATCCTCCTGCCTCTGCCTCCCAAGTGCTAAGATTTGTGCCACCACGCCCAGCCTGAATGTACCACATTTTTAATAAGCTGTGAGAGTATATTAATGTTGTTGCTAGTGGGCCACATTTTGTAGAACAAGGGTTTATATTTACTGCTACTGCTTTAAAGGGAAGACACTACTGAGAAATACTAAGAAATGAAAAAGATGGGAGGACAAAGGATGAATTTTGTTAGGGAGTCTAGCAAATGTCAGTACTAAGAGCAGGGAAGTCGGGCCAGAGAGATAGCCTAGCGGTTAAGAGCGCCGACTGCTCTGGCAGAGGACCCAGGTTCGATCCCCAACACCCACATGGCGGCTGAAATCCGTCTTTAACTCCAGTTCCAGGGGAATCCGACACCCTCTTCTGACCTCCGGGTCATTGCACGACACGGGTGCACAAACCTACATGCAGACAGTACATTCATACACATAAAAGAATAGGGAAGTGGACTGGAGAAATGGCTTAATCATTAAGTGTACTGGCTGCTCTTGCAGCAGTCACAGGTTCAAGTACCAGTACTCACATGGAAGACTACCATCCATAACTCCAGTTCCAGGGACATCTGAAATTCTCTTGTGATCTCCATAGGCATTGCATGACATGGGTGCACTTATATACATCCAGGCAATATGCTCATACACATAAAAATAATAAATTTTAAAAATAATGGGTAACTATTTTTCCTCTATCATTCTTATCATTGTGCATTAATTTTATAAAATAGTGTTTCATTTTGATCTTTTTTTTTTTTTTTTTGTTTTTTTTGAGACAGGGTCTCCCTTTTAGTACCAGCTGTCCTGGAGCTTGCTGTGTAGACCAGGCTGGACTTGAACTCACAGAGATCCTCCAACCTCTGCCTCCCAAGTGCTGGGATTAAAGGCATGCACCACCACACCGTCTTCATTTTGACCTTTCTATGCATGTATATGGTAGCCAAATTGTATTTATGTGCTTATTACCCATAATTATCCCCTTTGTCTATTCTTTCTGATGCTTTAGCAGTAATCCTTCTCTTGAATGTTTTTTTCAGGTTCTACACATGAGATAAAACACATGACACATCTTTCTTTTTTAAAAAAATCTATTTTTTTCATCCATTTCATAAATTTCCAATATGTCCTTTTTATTGTTTTTACTTTTTATCTATTATTTTTATTTTATGTATGCATGTCCACCCATATCATGCCCAGGAAAGACAGAAGAGGGTGTCAGATTCCCTGGAACTGGATTTAGGAATGCTTTTAGCTACTACGTTGGGATTTGAACCCAGGTCTTCTATATAAACAGCCAGTGTTCTTAACCACCGAGCCATCTCTCCAGCCCCAACACATCTTTCTAAGTCAATTTTTATTTGTTTTTTAATAGCATAGGATTTTTTTTTCACTTTTTGTGATTTTTTTACACTCCATACATATACCAAATGTACAAATTCTGAAAGTATACTATAGGTTAATTCAAAAACACACTTAGGGATTCAAATTTAACCATAAACTTGGATGGAAGTAAAAAGGAATATAACTATACATTCTTTTTTTTTTTTTTTTGGTCTTTTCGAGACAGGGTCTCCATGTAGCCCCAGCTGTCCTAGAACTCACTCTGTAGACCAGGCTGGCCTTGAATTCACAAAGATCCACCTGCCTCTGCCTCCCGAGTGCTAGGATCAAAGGCATGCTCCACCACACCCGGCAACTTTACATTCTTAAATTGCATAGCAAGTTGATGTATGTTTTGATGTACTTTAAAAAAAGAGATTTATTGTTTCTCATAAATCTTATAACTGAGGGAAATAGAGGCATGTACTTTAAGCTCTGTCTATAGTGATATCAGTCAATGTGGTATTATCTTTACTGACCAATTACTCTCTTTGACTTACATATAAGGATTTGGTGCTAGGATCCACAAATGAGAGATAAAATACGTTGTTTGTTTTTCTGAGACTGTGTTACTTCATTTAGCATAATGGCTTCTAGTCCCATCCATTTACTTGCAAAGTTCATGATGTTGTCTTTCTTTTCCACTGCATAGAACTCCATTGTGTAAAGGTACCACATTTTCCTTATCCACTAGTCAGTTGAGGGTCAAGTAGGTTCCTTCTAGCTCTTTGGTATTGTGAAAAGAGCAGAGATAAACATGGATGTGCAAGTATCTATCTTATAAGATGAATCTTTGCATATACAACCAGGAGTGGTATGACTGGGTATGGTTGGTTCTTTTTTAGTCTTTTAAGAGTTCTTAGCTGGGCAAGGTGGTACATGCCTTTAATCCCAGCACTCAGGAGATAGAGGCAGGATGATCTCTGTGAGTTCAAGGCCAGCCTAGTCTACATAGCGAGCTCTAGGACAGCTGGGACTAAATGGAGACTCTGTCTCAAAAAGACAAAAAAAAAAAAAAAGTTCTCCAAACTGCTTTCCTTAGTAGTTGCATGAGTTTGCAATCCCACCAGCAATGAATAAGTGTTCTCCTTTGTCCACACCCTCTCCAGCATTTGGGATCATTTGTTTTCTTTTTTTTCCCGTCTTTTCGAGATGGGGTCTCCCTGTAGCCCCAGCTGTCCTGGAACTCACTCTGTAGACCAGGCTGGCCTCGAACTCACAAAGATCCGCCTACCTCTGCCTTCTAAGTGCCAGGATTAAAGGCATGCACCACCACGCCCGGCTGGTCCTTTGTTTTTTGAGTAATTTATATACTCTTTATGTTAAACCTCTGTCCGATGTGTCAATGGTGAAGATTTCTTCAAAGTCTATGGGTTTTTGCTTCACTTCTTTGATTGTTTCTTTTGCTGTACAGAAGTTTTTTAGTTTAATGAGGTCCCACTTGTTGATTGTCGACCTTCTTTCCTGCACAACTGCCGGTCTGATTTAGTGCAGACAGTACATTCAAACACATACATAAATAAATAAAATTAATAAAAAAAAAAAAGAAAGTCTAGTCCTACCCGTATATCTTGTAGGGTACTGCCAATGTTTCCTTCTAAAATTTTCAGAAAGTCTAGTCCTACCCCTATATCTTGTAGGGTACTGCCAATGTTTCCTTCTAAAATTTTCAGAGTTTCAGGTTTCACATTTGAGGTTTTTGATCCATTTTGATCCATTGCAGTTGACTTTTTTTATTTTAATTTAATTTTATTATTTTTTATGTGTATGAGTGTACTGTCCGTATGTAGGTTGGTGCGCCTGTGTCATGCAATGCCGCGAAGGTCAGAAGATTCCCCTGGAACTGGAGTTAAAGATGGTTCTTAGCCGCCATGTGGATGCTGGGAATCAAACCCGGGTCCTCTGCAAGAGCAATCGGCGCTGTGAACCGCTGAGCCCCATGCAGTTGACTTTTGTTCAGGGTGAAAGGTAGGCATTTAGTTTCATTCTTCTACAAGTGATGTTCTGGTTTTCCTAAAAGCATTTGCTGAAGATACTGCCTTTCCTCCATTGAGTTTTCTTGGTCCCTTTGTCAAATATCAGGTGGCTGAAATTCCATGTACTCAAGTTAGGGACTTCAATGTTGTTCCATTTATCTATGGGTCTATTTTTGTGCTAGTGCAATGCTGTTTTTGTGACTATAGCTCTGTAATATAGTTTCTTTTTAAAATTTTTTTAAATTTTTTAAATTTTTTATGTGTATGAATGTACTCTCTGCATGTAGGTTTGAGCACCCGTGTCATGCAATGCTGCAGAGGTCAGAAGAGGCTGTCAGATTCCCCTGGAACTGGAGTTAAAGATGGTTCTCAGCCACCATGTGGGTGCTGGGGATTGAACCAGGGTCCTCTGCAAGAGCAGTCTGTGATTTTAACTGCTAAGCCATCTCTCCAGCCCCAATATAGTTTCAAGTCTAGTATAGTAATCTCCCCTGTAGTATTCTTTTGCTCAGGGTTGCTTTAGCTATCCAGGGTCTTTTGTTTTTCCATATGAATTTTAGAATTTTTTATTTTATTTTATTTTATTTTATTATTTTCTTTTTTTGTATGTGTATGAATGTACTGTCTGCATGTAGGTTTGTGCACCCGTGTCATGCAATGCTGCGGAGGTCAGAAGAGGGTCTCAGATTCCCCTGGAACTGGAGTTCTCCTGGAATTGGAGTTACAGACAGTTCTTAGCCGCCATGTGGGTGCTGGAGATCCAACTCAGGTCCTCTACAAGAGCAGTCGGTGCTCTTAACCGCTAAGCTATCTCTTCAGCCCAGGATTTTTTTTTTCTTCTGTGAAGGAAGTCATGGGTATTTTGATTTGGATTGCATTGAATCTATATATTACTTTGAGTAGGATGGTCATTTTTAGTATATTAATTTTTCCAATCCATGAGCATGGGAGATCTTTCCATCTTCTGGTGTCTTCCTCGATTTCCTTCTCCAAAGATTTAAAATTTTCATTGAAGAGATCTTTAATGTCTTTGGTCAGCTTTGTTCCAAGGTATTATTTTTTAAAGGTATTGTGAATGGGAGGGTTTCCATATATTCCTCCAATTGGTTCTTATTGGCATATAGAAAGGCTACTGATTTTTGTAGAATAATTGGTAACCTGCCACCTTTCTGAAACTGTTAATCAATTCTAGGAGCTTTCTGGGATTTTTTTGGCATCCCTTAGGTATGATATCATGTCATCTGCAAAAAGTTTGATCTCTTCTTTAGTGCTGCTTTAATTTCCTTCTCTTATGTTATTGCTCCAGCAAGAGTTTCAAGGACTATACTGAAAAGGATTGGAGATAGTAGGCAGCCTTGTCAGGTTCCTGAATTTAAGGGGAATTCTTCTATTTTTTCTCTCTTTAAAATGATGTTGGCTATGGGTTTGTTTTATATAGCTTTTTTTTTAATGCCAATTTTTTTATTATTAATTTTTTTTTTTTTTGGTCTTTTCGAGACAGGGTCTCCCTGTAGCTCCAGCTATCCTGGAACTCACTCTGTAGACCAGGCTGGCCTTGAACTCACAAAGATCCGCCTGCCTCTGCCTCCCAAGTGCTAGGATTAAAGGCGTGCGCCACCACGCCCGGCCCTATTATTAATTTTTTTAAATTTATTTCTGTATGTGTATGAATGTACTGTCTGCATGCAAGTCTGTGCACCCGTGTCGTGCAATGCCACGGAGGTCAGAAGAGGGTGTCGGATTCCCCTGGAACTGGAGTTCTCCTGGAATTGGAGTTTCAGACGGTTCTCGGCTGCCATGTGGGCGCTGGGGATCAAACCCGGGTCCTCCGCAAGAGCAGTCGGTGCTCTAAACCGCTAGGCCATCTCTCCAGCCCTGTTTTATATAGCTTTAATCATATTGAGGAATATTCCCTCCAGTCCAATTCCCTCTAGGACTTTAAACATAAAGTCATGATGAATTTTATCAAAGTCCTTTTCTGTATCAATTGAGATGACTATGTGGTTCTGTCTTTGAGTCCATTTGTCTGATTTATGACATTTATTGATTTACATATGTTGAAGAATCCTTGCATCTCATGAATAAATCTGACTTGGCCATGCAGGATGACCTTTTTGGTGTGTGCCTGTATGTGGTTTGCAAGAATTTTGTTCAGAATTTTTGCATCTGTATTATTAAAGATATGGGTCTATAGTTTTCATTTTTGGTTCTATGTTTGCCTGGATTTGGTATTAGAGTGCTCTTGGCTGCTATGCTTTTGAATAACATTACAATGAAAAAACAAAAACATGAAAAATCCAAATAATAATCTTCACTAAATACTACCATTC
The DNA here is from genome assembly GCA_009823505.1 of Rhizomys pruinosus. Lineage (NCBI taxonomy): Eukaryota > Metazoa > Chordata > Mammalia > Rodentia > Spalacidae > Rhizomys > Rhizomys pruinosus. Next base: position 194,585 of record VZQC01012751.1, on the reverse strand, counting down.
TTGTAGACGACTCCTATAATGAGGACTCCCTAGATGTAACTGAGGAGATAGATCTTAAAAGAACTATAAAAAAAGAATTGTCATAACTTGATCAAAGAATTCAAGGAATTTAAGAAACACACAAACAAATCAAAGACCTAAAAGAAGATGGGGATAAACAGAAAGAAGATAATGAAAAACTTTGGAATGAATTCACAAAATATGTAGAAATACTGAAGAAAACTCAGGCTGAAATGAAAAAGGAATTGGAATACTCAGTAAGCCATCTGGAAAGGATGGAAGAAAGCCTCCATAACAGAATGAATAAAGTAGAAAATATAATATCAAGACTGGAAGAAAAGATGGAAGAACTGGACTGCTCAAGAATGATTATGAAATTTAAAAAAACCCACAGGAATGGAATAATCAGGAACCGTGGGACATCATGAAAAGACCAAACCTACATATCATGGGTATAGAGGAAGGAGACAACTCTCGGGAAAATGATATTGAACAAATCTTCAACAGATTATAGAAGAAAATTTCCCCAAATTAAGGAAACACATACCCATACAAATACAAGAAGCACATAGAACACCAAATAGACAAGACCAGAAAAGAAATTCTCCATGCCACATTATAGTAAAAACAGTTGTTCAAAGCAAAGAGGGAATACTGAAAGATGCAAAGGAAAAACAACAAGTCACATATAAAGGAAAACCCATCAGAATTAAAGCTGGCTTTTCAATACAAATGATTGAAAGCCAGAAGAGCTTGGACCAAAGTATTCCCAATTCTAAATTACTATACATGCCAACCCAGCATACTTTACCAAGCAAAAATGTCTATTATAGTTGAAGGAGAAAGAAAAATCTTTCATGACATAAATAGCCTGAAAGAATTCATTTCCAGAATACCCACCCTTCAGAGAATACTTGAAGCAATACCAAGAGTGGAAGGAAGGAATGACTATACACGAGCATCAACAGAAAGTAGTTAATGAGGGTATAACTGTGGAAATACAAATGTAGAACAAGAATGCACCAGAAAACAAAATGATGGGAAGCAATATACATTTCTCAGGAATAACTTTAAATATCAATGTACTGAACTCCCCAGTCAAGAGGCATAGACTAGAAGAATGTATTAAGAAACAAAATCTGGGATGGAGAGATAGCTCAATGGTTAAGAGCACCAACTGCTTTTGCAGAGGACCCGGGTTCAATTCCCAGCACCCACATGGTGGCTAAGAACCGTCTTTAAGCTGAGCATGGTGGCATATGCCTTTAATCCTAGCACTCAGGAGGCAGAGACAGGAGGATCTCTGTGAGTTCAAGGCCATCCTGGTCTACAGAGTGAGTTCCAGGACAGCTGGGGCTATAGGGAGACCGTGTCTCAAAAAGACAAAAAAAAAATTAAAAAAGGAAACAAAATCCATCTTTTTGTTATCTGCCAAAAACCCATGGCACTAGGAAGCAAGCAGGAGTTGCTATTTTAATATCAGATAAAACAGACTTCAAACTAAAACTAATCAGAAGAGATGAAGAGGGTCACTTCATTCTTATCAAAGCAACAATTAACCAAGAAGATATCACAATCATGAATATGTACACACCAATCTCTGGTGCAACAAACTTCATAAACACAATTCTACAGGACTTTAAGGCACAGATTAATCCTAAAACACTAGTAGTAGGGGAGTTTAATACTCCACTGTGAACATTAGACAGATCAACCGGACAAAGAATAAACAGAGAGACATCTGAACTGAAGAATACAATACACCAAATGGACCTAAGAGACATCTTCCAAATATTCCACCTAAAGACCAAAGAATATACTTTCTATTCAGCACCTCATGGAAACTTCTCCAAAATCAACTACATACTAGGGCACAGAACAAAGCTCAACAAATCCAAAAAATTTAAATAAATCTATGTATTCTATCAGACCAAATGTAATAAAGCTTAATATCAACAACAGAAGAAGCCCTACGAGCTACAGGAACTCATGGAGATTAAAAAACACACACCTGAATAATGAATGGGTTAAAGGAGAAATTAAGAAAGAAATAAAATATTTTTGGATTTAAGTGCAAAGGACAATACAACACAACAAAACCTCTGGGACACTTTAAAAATAAGTCCTAAAAGGGAAATTTATAGCTCTAAGTGACTACATTAAAAAAGAAAGAAAGAAAGAAAGAAAGAAAGAAAGAAAGAAAGAACACAAAGAAATGACTTAATGTTGCAATTTAAGATACCATCGAAAAAAAAAACAAAAAAAAAAAAAAAAAAAAAAAAGAAGAATGACGATACTCAAAAGGCAACAGCAAGTGAATCCCAAACCAGTTGGACAGGAAGAAAAAGGAAATAAGAAATACAAAAATTAACGCAGAGATAATGAAAAAAAGACACAAAGACAAATTACAAAGCATCAAGAGTCGAAGATCTGTCTCTTTGAAAGGGTTAACAAGAGATAGACAGGCCCTTAGGCCCAATTAACAAAAAGAAGAGAAAGAGCAAACTCTGAATCAACAAAATTAGAGATGAAATGGGAAACACTTGCAACCAATAACAAAAAGATCCAAACATTATATGGGAATATTTTTAACCCCTATACTCTGGCCAGGCGTGTTGGTTGCACACCTTTAATCCTAGAAACTGGGAGGCAGAGGCAGGTGAATCTTTGTGGGGGGGAGTTCAGGCCAGACTGCGTCACAGAGAGTACGTTCCAGGACAGCTGGGGGGCTACAGGGAGACCCTGTCTCAAAAAGACCAACAAAAAAAAAAAAAACCTATAATCCATTAAATTTGAAAACCTAAAAGAAATGGATGAATTTCTGAAATCATGGGACTCACCAAAGCTTAACCAAGAAGAGATCAACAGCTTAAACAGACCTAAAACATATTAGGAAATTGAAGCAGCAACACAAAAACTTCCAACTCAAAATAGCCCGGGCCCAGATGAATTTATGACAGAATTCTATCAGACATTTATTTTTTTTAATTTTATTTATTTTCACATGTGTATGAATGTACTGTCTGCATGTAGGTTTGTGCACCCGTGTCGTGCAATGCCGAGGAGGTCAGAAGAGGGTGTCGGATTCCCCTGGAACTGGAGTTAAAGACGGTTTTCAGCCGCCATGTGGGTGCTGGGGATCTAACTCAGGTCCTCTGCAAGAGCAGTCGGCGCTCTTAACCACTAGGCCATCTCTCCAGCCCCTCTATCAGACATTTAAAGAGGAGCTACAACCAATATTACTTAAGTATGTTATTTGTACCTAATAATTGATTTCACTATGATTTTTTTTTTTTATCTTTTTGAGACAAGGTCTCCCTTCACCACAGGCAGGCCTGGAACTCACTGTGTACCCCAGGTTGGCCTTGAACTCAGAGAGATCTGACTGCCACTGCCTCCTGATTGCTGGGATTGAACGTGTGCACCACCATCCCCAGACTGAATTTTTATACATGTATGTAATGTATTTTCATCATATTCAAGCTGATTTTGTTTAACAAAATTATCTCAAGTTCCATAACCTTTCCTGCAAATGATACCATTTTGCTCTTTATAGTTGAATGCAATCCTAGTGTGTATATACAGCACATTTTCTTTATCGATTCATTTCATTTGTGGGAACCTAGGCTTATTTTATATCTTGTCTATTGTGAATTCCTAGAATAAACATGGACTATACAACTCTATAGTGTGCTGCTTTTGATTATTTGATTTAGGAGTGGTACAGTTGTTCTATTTTTAGTTTTGTGAGACACTTCCATAGTAACTTCACTAATTTACCTCCCTTCCAACAGTGTGTAAGTGTCCCTTTCTACCCCCCCCCACATCCTTGGCAGTATATTTTATTTTTATTCTTTTGATGGAAACCATCCTTTAAAAAAGTATCTATAGGCTGGGCATGGTGGTGCATGCCTTTAATCCTAGCACTTGGGAGGCAGAGGCAGATGAATCTTTGTGATTTCAAGGCCAGCCTGGTCTACAGAGTGAGTTCCAGGACCCTAGCTGGGGCTGCAGGGAGACCCTGTCTCGAAAAGACCAAACAAAAAATATAATAAAAAAAAATAATAATAATAAAATAAAATAAAGTATCTATTAATACTTTGAGAATTATGTACATGCATATGATATATTTTCAGCATATTTACCTCTCATTCCCAGATCCACCCCACTCTCCTTATCCCCTCCCAAATTTGTGTCCTCATTTTTTTTTAGTTTATAGTCAATTGCGTCCCATTTGTGTTGCCCATGTACTCCTGGATATGGGCTGTCCTTTGGAGCATGGTGGGCCTCTCAGGGGTTTTACCCTTCCAGTAAACCACCAGGAGCCATTAATTCTCAACAGCTCCCCAGCTAGGGGTAGACCTGGCATCCATTCAAAGATACTAGGAGTTCATGTTCCAAAGAGACTGCTTCGATTTGGTCTTGCTTAATTAACCTGCGGATTTTTATAATCTTTCCACCCCCTGTTCCAAACTGAACCCTGTGCCTTTAGGGAGGAGGTGGTAATATACATGTTCTATTTGTAGTTGAATACTCAGCAGACACATTCTCTGCAGGTTGGCCAGTTATGAGTTTCTGTGTTTAACTGCTGTACACTGCACAAAGAAATGTCACTAGTAAGGTCAGAGAGCTGAACAAATCTGTGGGTATAGAGATATGAATTAAGAAGTCACTTTGAGCCGGGTGTGGTGGCACACATCTTTAATCCTAGCACTCGGGAGGCAGAGGCAGGTGGATCTCTGTGAGTTCAAGGCCAGCCTGGTCTACATAGAGAGCTCCAGGCCAGCTGGGACTAAAGGGAGACTTGTCTCAAAAAGACCAAAAAAAAAATAAAAAAAAAAAGCAGAAGTCACTTGAAAAAAAAAAGGGTTCACTTTGATACTAGGTCAGCTTAACAGAATAATGGAAATAGGTTCATCCCTAACATGCAAGAGCACTCACACCATTTGTTCTTAATCAAATTTGCAGTACCAGGTATGCATATTTTCCTGTGGAGGAGGCCTTAAATCCAATCCGAGATCATTTGGGTCTTCCCATAATATTCATTCCACTTTTGCAGCCATAGAAATATCTTGTCATTCTGTTCATTATTATAGCTCACAGGTACACAACTGGGTAAGACAGTTGATGACCGCTCCAAACCTCCATAGCAACTTCCAGAATTATAGAAGCTTAACCATCAGGAATAAAGTTTTCTAGTTGGCATAAATCTTATTTTTCTGTGTCCTATGCCTAAAAGGTGTAGTGTCATCAATAGTAGGCTCTTACCATCAAGGTCTGGTGGGCTCTTAAGAACAATGATGATAGCTTTGGCTGGGGTGTCTCTGGTATAACCTTGACCAACAGCTTGAGGAAAGGCATCCCACATTAGACACCGAGTATTTTCTGGCAACCTATCACTTCCGTGGAGAGTATGACACCAAATGTAAGGTAATTTCAATTAATCCTTTTTGTATGTACATCTGTGTGTGTATGTGTGTGTGTGTGTGTGTGTGTGTGTGTGTGTGTGTGTGTGTGTTTAAGAATATCTCTGTCTGGGGCTGGAGAGATAGCCTAGTGGTTAAGAGCACCAACTACTCTTGCAGAGGACCCGGCTTTGATCCCCAGCACCCACATGGCTACTGAGAACCGTCTTTAACTCCAGTTCCAGGGGAATCCGACACCCTCTTCTGACCTCTGCGGCATTGCACAACATGGGTGCACCAACCTACATGCAGGACAGTACACTCATACACATACAAAATAAAATTTAAAAAAATTTTAAAAAATTAAAAAAAGAATATCTCCATCTATATACATCTATCTATGACGCTTACAAAATAGTGTTCTAAATTGTTTTTTCAAACATACATAGTGATATTTATGACTCCATTCAATTCTCTGTCCTACCCTTGCAACACTTTCTCCACTTAATCCTCCCACCAATATATACCAATAACAATTAGTGAAAGAGTTCATGCAAACCCTATCATTCATGATAGCCTCAAAAATATCAAGGAATAAACTTCACCAAAGACATTAAAGATCATTACAATAAAAATTTTAACTCTGAAAAAAAATACCCTGAGGAAGACATAAGGAGATGGAAAGATCCTCCTGTGCTCATAGATTGGTAGAATCAATATTGTGAAATAACCATTCTATTAAAAACAGTTTATAGATTCAATACACTCCCAATAAAACCCCCTAAGACATCCTCAATGAATTAGAAAAAAAATGTCCTAAAATTCATAAGGACACACAAAAGACCCTGAATAGCTAAAGCAATCCTGAGCACAAAGAGCAATGCTACATTACAGAACTATTGTAATAAAATCAGCATAGTATTGGCCTAAAAACATGCCTGGAGATCAGTGGAACAAAATAGAAGACACGAACATGAGTGAATGCAATTTCAGTCACCTGATATTTGACAAAGGTGCCAAGCACCCATACAGGAAGGAAGTACACATCTTCCATATATGGTGCTAGGAAATCTGGATCTCCAATAGTAGAAGAATGAAATTAGATCCTTACCTATCATACTGGATAAAAGTCACCTTCAAATGGGTTGAAGATCTCAATGTTAAGTTTGAAATGCTGAAACTTTTGGAAGAAAACATAGACAGTACCCTACAGATATAGGAGCAGGAAAGGACTTTCTGATTCAGACATCAGTTGCTCAAGAATTAAACTCAACACTCAATAAGTGAGACCTTTTTAGAAAATATTTTGTTATTTTTATTTTACATGTATGATTATATTCCCTGCATGTGTGTGAGTGCACCCATGTTATGTAATGCCCACAAAGTCAGAAGAAGGTAACAGAGTCCCATGGAACTAGAGTTATGGGTGGTTGAGCCACCATGGAGGTGCTGGGAATTGAACCCATGTTCTCTGCAAGAGTAGCTGCTTCTGTTAACCACTGAGCCATCTCTCCAGCGCCACAAAAATAAATACTATTTTTTTTGTCATTTTGAGGCAGAATCTTCCTGTAGCCGCAGATGGCCTGGAACTCACTTTGTGCACCAGGCTGGCCTTGAACTCACAAAGATCTGCCTGCTTCTGCCTCCAGAGTGCTGAGATTAGAGGCATGTGCCACCAAGCCTAACTGTTTTGCTTTTTTATGAGTGTTACATCTGTATGTAAGTGCACCCATGTTGTGTGGTGCCCACAGAGGACAGAAGAAGGCTTCACATCCCCTGAAACTGGAGTTACAGATGGTTGTTGACAGCCATGTTGATGCTGAGAATTGAACCTGCATGTTCTCTTCAAGAGCAGCCAGTCCTCTTAACCACTTGAGCCATCTCTCCAGCCCCATCTTTGACTTTAATGTAGGCACTTAAAGCTATAAAGTTCCCTTTTAGGACTGCCTTTACTGTATCCTATGGATTTGGATATGTTGTGGTTTCATTTTTATTTAATTTCATGAATTATTTTTCCTTGTTGATTTTTTTCCCCAATGCTTCATTCATTATTCAGTAATCTGTTTCTAAATGTCCAAGGGTTTGTATTCTAGTTTGTCTTCCATTGCTGTGACAAAACACTCTGACCAACACCAACTTGGAGAGGAAAGGGTTTATTCACCTTACATCTCCTGGGTCACAGTTCATCACTCAGGGAGCCCAAGGCAGGAACTCAGGGCAAGAACCTGGAGACAGGAGCTGAAGCACAGGCCATGGAGGAATGCTGTTTACTGGCTCGCTCTCCTGGCTCATGCCCAGCCCACCTTCTTATATGGTACACAACAATCTGTCCAGGGTGGCACCATTCATTGTGGGCTGGGCCCTCCCACACTGCTCGACCATAAAGACAATACTCCACAGATGTGGCCACAGGCCAATCCAATGAAGCCAATTCCCCAATTGAGGCTCCCTCAACCCAGGTGGTCAAGTTGACACTAAAGCTATCCAGCACAGTTTGTATATATTTTTAAGGGTTTATATATTTTCTGTAGTTTGTCTTATTAGCTTTCTAGTTCTATCTCACTGTGATCAGATACAAAACAGGATGTCATTCCATTTTTCCTACATTTGTTGAGATTTGGTTTGTGTCCTAATGTATGATGTATTTTAGAGACAGTTCCATAAGCTGCTGAGAAGAATGTGTATTATTTGGGTTTTGGATAGGATGATATATATATATATATATATCTATATCTATATATACCTGTCTGCTAGCTCATTGAATTATCATTAATTCATAATGATTCTTCACTCTTTATTCATTCTAGTGATCTGTTAATAGTGACCAGTAGGCTTATCCCAAGTCATCATCTATTATCTGTTTTGGGGTTTAACTGTGGGATTTCATTTTTTTAATTTTTTTTTATTAATTTTATTTATTATGTATGTGTATGACTGTACTGTTGCATGCAAAGTCTTGTGCACACGTGTCGTGCAACGCGCGGAGGTCAGAAGAGTGGTCTCGGATTCCCCTGGAAACTGGAGTTCTCTGGAATTTGAGCTTCGACGGTTCTCAGCGCACGGGTTGATGGGGATCGAACCTGGGTCCTCTGTAAGAGCGGGTTGGCGCTCTTAACATGCTAGGCCATCTCTCCAGCTCCCATAATCTGGGATTTAAAAATCTAGTAGTCCTTGCTTCACAAAATTACATTAACTTATATTTGGTATGTATGTATCTGGAATTGTAATGATGAAAGCCATTCTGATCAGAGCAGGATTTTATTTGCTTTTCCCCAGTTGATAAACAGTTTGAATATTTCAAAAATGCATTTATATTGATTAGAGTATTTTCTTTTTTTTTTTTTGTATGTGTATGGAATGTATTGTTTGCATGCAGGTCTGGCCCCCGTGACGTGCATGCCGCGGAGGCAAAGAGGGTCTCAGATCCCATGGAACTGGAGTTCTCCTGGAATTGGAAATTTACAGACGGTTTCTTAGCCGCAATGTGGGTGCATTGGGGATTGAAATGGGTCCTCTGCAAGAGCGTCGGTGCTCTAAACAGCTAGGCTATCTCCGGACCGATTCGAGCATTTCATACAATGTATTTGTTATTTTTTGTCTTTCGAGACAGGTCTTTCATTGTAGCCACCCTGTCCTGGAACTCACTCTGTAGACAGGCTGGCCTTGAATCACAGAGATCTGTCTGCCTCTGCCTCCCAAGTGCTAGGATTAAAGGCATGCGCCACCCCGCTCGGCTATACCATGTATTTTGATTTCATAGGACTATATTAACCATCTCCAGCCCACACCTCATACCCACCTCCGACCTTCATGTCACTCTATAATTAATTGTATTTAAATAATCTTTTAAAGGGCTGGGCTGGAGAGGTGGCCCTAGTGGTTAAGAGGCCGACTGTCTTGCAGAGACCCAGGTTCGATCCCAGCACCCACATGGCGGCGGACAACCGTCTTTAACTCCAGTTCCAGGGGAAGCCCGACACCTCTTCGGACCTCGGCCGGCATTGCACGACACGGGCACCAACCCACAGCAGACAGTACATGCAGACACATACAAAAATAATAAAATTTTAAAAAACTTTTAAAAAAAAAAAAGAAAGTCAAGTCCCTAATTAAAAAAAAAATCTTTAAGCGGGGCTGGAGAGATAGCTAGGGGTTAAAGCGCACCAACTGCTCTTGCAGCGGACCCCGGGTTTGATCCCCAGCACCCACATGGTGCTAAGACTGCCATCTTTAGCTCCAGTGCCAGGGGAAATCCAACGCCCTCTTCTGAACCTCACGGCATTGCATGACAGGGTGCAGAGACCTGCATGCTCAGGGGACCAGTACACTCCATACACATTAAAGAAGTAAAAAAAAGGAACATGTGAAAAAAATAAAAAATAAAAAAAATTAAAATCTTTAAAACGTCTTTTACTTATTTTTTTTTTTTGTCTTTTTGAGACAGGGTCTCCCTGTAGCCCCAGCTGTCCTGGAACTCACTCTGTAGACCAGGCTGGCCTTGAACTCACAAAGATCCGCCTGCCTCTACCTCCCAAGTGCTAGGATTAAAGGCATGAGCCATCATGCCTGGCTACTCAATTTTATTTTATGTGAATGACTGTATTGCCTGCATATTGGTAGGTGCAATGTCTAGGGAGGTCAGAAGAAGGCTTAGGAAACCCCTGGAACTGGAGTTACAGACAGTTTTTAGCTGCCATGTGGGCGCTGAGAATCAAACCCAGGTCCTCTGCAAGAGCAGCCAGTGCTCTTAGCCATTGATCCATCTCTCCAGCCCCTATTTGTCTTTTGTAAAGCCCTATCAAATCTAATTTGTGTTTCCCAAGTGGTTTTGGACTTAGGTCTATCTCTTGGAGCCTGTTAAACCTACCAGGTGTCATACCAGTCGGGAAAACAGTCTCCCTCTCCTAGTATCTATGTACTATGCATAGATCTGCAGGTAGGGCTGGGGTTTCTTGCTTATCCCCTCCTCATCCATTTTTGGTACCCTGTCTGGTTTGGGTCGTACTAGTCTTATGCATAATCGTGAGTGCTGTGGGTTCATATGTACAAATATCCCTCTGTACAGCTTCATCCTGTACATTATTCTCCTTTCCCATTTATATTATTATAGTCTATCTCCCCTCCCATGAACCGCTCCTCTGGGCCCTAATTGGTTCACTGAATTTTTTACATATTGATTGACTTTTTTTCATGGCTATATCAGATTTATTTATTTTATGCAAGATTACTGCACTCTTGATTGACTTTTTATTTCTCCATTTGGAAACTGTCTATGCTGGGACTGGAGAGATAGCTCAGTGTGTAAAGGGACCTGAAATACCAACAGCCACAATGGTAGCATACCACAACCTCTAAGTCAAACTCCAAGGCATTTGATTTCTTTTGAACTCTGAGGTCACCTGCACTCATGTACAAATACCCATACCAAAAATACCCATAAACAAAAAAGTTTTAAAACGAATTAAAGGGAGGGGGCTGGAGAGATGGCCTAGCGGTTAAGAACACCGACTGTTCTTACAAACGATCCAGGTTTGATCCCCAGCACCCACATGGCGGCGGAGAACCGTCTGAAACTCCAATTCTAGGAGAACTCTAGTTCCAGGGGAATCCGAGACCCTCTTTTGACCTCCGCGGCATTGCACGACACGGGTGCACAAACCTACATGCATACAGTACAATCATACACATACAGAAATAAATAAATTAAAAAAATATTAAAGGGAAATTTTCTGTGCCATTCATGTGTCCATTTATTATTTTTTTTTTATTTATTTTCATATCTGTATGAGTGTACTGTCTGCATGCAGGTTTGTGCACCCGTGTCGTGCAATGCCATGGAGGTCAGAAGAGAGTGTCGGATTCGCCTGGAACTGGAGTTAAAGACGGTTTTCAACCACCATGTGGGTGCTGGGGATCAAACCCGGGTCCTCTGCAAGAGCAGTCGGTGCTCTTAACTGCTAGGCTATCTCTCCAGCCCCTCATGTGTCCATTTATTTATTTATTACTTCTTTTGAAATTTAATTTATATGTAATGTATGAAAATATACATGTACATATTTATATACATTCTGTATGTTAATCTTTTATCAAATTATTTGGGTGGCAAACATTATTTTGCCTTCTTCCAAGCAAACTCTTTGGCTTATAGTTTCTTTTGCTGTGCAGAAGCATTTTAGTTGTATACAATCCTTTTCATCAGTTCATGTAATTGTTGACTCATTGGAATTTACAATGTTCTGGCATATCCATATATCTTGATGTTTTTCACTATGTTTTCATTTAGCAGTTTTAGAGTTTATTTTTAATTTTTTAATTTTATTTTACTTTTTTTATGTGTATGACTTTTGCCTGCATGTACTTAAGTGCACCCATTTGTGTGATGTGTTGGACTCTGATTTTAATTTAGCACCTCAGTCCCTTGTGAGGGACATGGGTTTTGTGATATTACTCTTTTCATCAAGCCTAGTTTCCTTTATGGATTTCATTAGAAAAGGATGGCATGTGACTTCATTCTGTCACTACAGTGGCATTTGGCAAAATGAAATTTGTTTGTGAAACTGAATTCAAAAGTGATAACACCTCCTGTTTTCTAATCAAGAGGAAAGGATTGCTGCCAAAGAGGCTTTCTGTAAAAAAATAAAAAAATTCTGGAAAATGTCATTATTGTACAATTCTGTATGCATGTGTGTTATGCCATAGACATAGTGACCATTTAACATGAGTTTTTTCTTATGTGTAGGCTCATTTCTAGCTTATAGGTTACTTGTGTTTTTCATTCTGTTGTTTTTTTCTCCAAGCAAAAATTTACTCAGCTAATGAAAGTATTTTACCAACTCTGCCTATATATCCAGAAACTTAAATTCAGTGTAAATTTTCTGCCTGAAGTGAATCAATTTTGTGATATAAAATATAGCATTTCAAATTTATAAAGCATTAATGTAGTTATCCCAACATAGGAAATAACAAATTAAGACTTTATATAAATTCTAATATAGAAATAGAAAAAACAGTATAGAAATATCATGATTATAACCTTGTTATCTCATTTACAAAAATTACAAATGATGATTTCTGGAATTAAGTTATGACATGTTACAAGGAACTATAGTACTATGTCAAAATGTAGTTTAATGTTTTAACAGACTAAATTCACTTTACTTTTTTCATATACAATCCTATTGGCTGGATAAGCCTTAACATATATGTCAGAATGCATGGAATACAATGGGGGAGGGCTCTGGGGGCTGTCGAAGGGGGGAGGTCTAAATCTAAGATCTATTATATGAAATGCACAAAACTCAACAAAAATACATTAAAAATAAAAATTGAAGCTGGAGAGATGGCTTAGCAGTTTAAGAGTGCTGAATACTCTTGCAGAGGACCTGGATTCAATTCCCAACACTCACATGATGTCTAACAACCACCCATAACTCCAGTTCTAGGGGATCCGACCCCCTATTCTGACCTCTGAGGGTGTTGCATGACATGGGTGCCCTTACATGCAGGCAATACACACAAAATTAAAAAATAATAAATAAAAATGATAGTACCAAAAATTTAAAAACTTATATAGTTGCCAAAATTGAAGCCTGGATCCTCTCTGTATGGCAACTCCGGTGTGGATTTTCACAAGATGGGCAATGGATTCCTGATGGGTAGATTTGGTGAAGACAGTCTCTTTCCAGAGGTCAGCAGTCAGGTAGCTGCAGGTCTTGGAGATGGCATCAAGTCCAGCCCCTGGCTCATGTGTGGCAGTCATCAATACCAGCCAGAAGCAGCAGCAGCAGCAGCAGCAGCAGCTTCTTGAGCACAGGGGCAGAGACAATGCCAGTGCCTCTGAAGGCAGGGATGAGGTCCACCAACACAGAGCCACCACAGCCAGCCTGGCATGGGATGGTGTGGGACTTTGCCAATCTCATTTCCCCAGTAGCCTCTCCACACACGGTCGATGGAAACCTTAGCCAAAATGATAGCTCCTTGAATGGCAGTGGCTACCTCTCTAGAACACTTAACACCCAGATCAAGATGACTGTGGTAGTCCCTAACGGCGACAAAAGCGTTGAACTTGGTCTGCTGGTCAGCCTGATTCTGCTTCTGCACTAGCATGATCTTTAAAACCTCATCCTTGGGGCTGTAGAGATGGCTCAGTGGTAAAGAGCACCGACTGCTCTTGCAGAGTAGCCGGGTTGGATTCCCAGCACCCACATGGTGGCTAACAACCACCCATAAGTCTAGATCCAGGGGTCCATTGCTCTCTTCTGACCTTCATGGGCATTGCACAGCAGGAGTGCACTTACATACATACAGACAGCACTCATACACATAAAACAAAACAAAACAAAACAAAACAAAACCTCATCTTTAAGGAAAACTCCCAGGGAAGAGTCAATAATCTCAGATTCGTTAATGTACAGAGAGCAAAGGTACAACTCCTCTAGCGATTTGATCTTCATGTCCTTCACCAGGCAGCCCAGCTTGGTGATGGGCATCCACTCCTGTCTTCAGCTTTCCCTTCAGGAGTACGATGTCCACAACTGCAACCTTGGACACTCCCCTGAGATCACTACCAAATCCTCCATGAAAGCTCCTATGGTCTACCAAGCCTTGGTCCGCAGGTCTTCCAAATCCTCCTGCTGCATCAGTGTCATTCACCATTTGTTGTTTCCTGAGGAAGAAGCTTATTTTAATTTTTAAGGAATGTTTCAAAAATATTTTAAAATTTTGTTTGTACCTTTATAAAGTCACATTTTCTCAGTTCTTTGTTTTCTGATTCTCTCTCAATAAATATGTATATACATATTATCAGATATTTAATATTTAAGATTCTTATCACATATATAAATGTATATGGAATTTTAGAGATAAGAAAATATATGTGTATATGTATGCATTTCAAAATTTCTTTATCATTTGCATAGGTGTTTTATAGACTTTAATACTTAAAAAATCCAGAACTTATCCAAAATAGAGTTCTGAAATGTCATTATTTATTAAAGATGCTTTTACCATAGAAGCAGTAAAATATCGTTCAGTACTACATAGGAAAAGAAAAGCAATTTGTATTCCCTTGAAGTGTGGTGTTTTAGCAGCTTTCCTCTGCAGGAGTGAGGCTGGTTTGACAGGATTGATTATATTGACCATTTTATGGGTCGAATCCTAAGCAATTGAGTAGTTGATTTGATTTTGTTTCCTTAATGGCCAAAAACACCAGATGGCTTGATTGGAATGATGACTAAAACAACCAATTCAACCGTGAAAGCAGTTGGATCAGTGGCCATGTGTTACCATCATCCAAGTTCTCAAACAGAAAGCTAAATGTAGGAACTTAAAACTCTGGTTTGTCAGCTTCAGCTGGTATCCTGAGTCATGATGGTCAGTTCAAAATTAATACTGTAGTAGATAACTTGAATTTGGGATATATTTAAATTTTCCAAAGTGCAAATTGACATTCTAAAGGGTAAGATCACAAAGCAGCCAGAAAGGAAAATAACAAATTGTCAGTGCTGTTTAGAAACACTGAAAGCATGCCAAGCTAAACGATGATAGGCCTTGATATGATAATCTATAATGAATTTATAATACAAACATTGTGACTCATGTGCTGTCACGCAAGAGCAATTTTTAAAAGGTGTCATTGGAAATTGATACCTGGATTCCTTGCCTTCTTATATACTGAAGTGAGATTTTTACCGGCTTAGTTTTTCTGCTTTCTGAAAATAATAGCTATGAAAGAAAAGTATTATGAAGCAAAGACTTGTATCTATAGGAATAAGTATCCATCTAGTTTTATGACTTTTAGCTGAATTTATGGATATGATGGTCTATACAGAAAAGGTGAAATGGTAGTTGGAACAAAAAGCAACATGTTTCTATTTATGGTATTGATTGAGGAAGAAAATGATAAGCTCCACAAGAAGTATATTTTACTAAATATTGATTTACTTTCTTCTCTCCTGGTGAATGCTCGATAGTTTCATCTCATTCACTATGCATTTTCCTTGCTTCTTAATATCACACATTACCACCCCAAGTTTGCCATATAAGACCTGTTTTCCTAGGTTTGAACAGGCCTGAAGATGAGCAGGAATCAATATGAATGTCTAGGAGCTAAGACTCAGGGTTCTCATTATGCAAGGCAAGGGTTGATAGAGGGAACCTTTGTTTGGGGAACCTTTGTCCAATATCCATATAAGGAGTAACCTATCAAGTAACTGCTAATACATTGTGAAGCAAAGACAAAAATGTGAATTTAAAGCATATTTTGTTGGAGATAATTTGTTTCATGGCATAAATTTGTCCATCTACTTAACCAGTACTTATTGAGTATCTATGAATGCTATGCATTATGTTAGGTGTGGTGTATCCAATTGTTAGAGTAGAGACATGATCTCTGGGAACCATCAATAGGATAATCATCAAAATACATTTATACCATATTTTAATTATCCAGTCATCAGTTTATGGACAGCTAGGTTGGCTCCATTTCTGAGCTACCGTGACTAGAACAGCAATGAACATAGATGAACTGGTATCTCTGTAGTATGATAGAAAGTCCTTTGGGTAATTGCCCAAAAGTGGTATGCCTGGATTGTATGTTAGAACAATTACTAGTTTTCTGAGGAATATCCACACTGATTTCGATAGTGGCTATACCAGTTTACACTGCACCCCAGAAGGGAATAAGAGTTCCTTTTTCTCTACATCCTCCACATTTTCATTGTATGCTTTTTGGATTCCAGCCATTCTGAGTGGGATAAGATGAAATCTCAAAGTGATTTTAATTTGCATTTCCCTGACAGCTAAAGATGTTGAACATTAAAAAAATATTAGCCCTCCCAGAAAAACAAATGATGAATGGCATCCCTCATTTGTGGATGCTAGCACCAAATCCCTAGTTGAAAGGCAAGCTGAGCAAAGTTAATGTTATATTTCTTTTTAACTGAAGGCAACTGTGCTGTTATAATGTGAATCCCTTAACAGGCTCTAGAATTAACTTACCACTTATTTTCAGAGCTTGTAATTGTGGTATATGGGTAGAGGGTATGTATTCATATTTTAGAGTAATATAAAATTAAAGGGGAAAATGTGAACTCAAACATAATTTTGAATTAACATACAGTTTATTTTAAACTTTATTTAAACTTTAAAAAGACTGAGAAAAAGATGCAAGACATATATGGCAGAATGCATGAACTTGGGGGGGCATGGAGAAAGGAATGTGTCTAAATTGGACTGAGAAATGGGACATCATTAAACTCCAAATCTTCTGTATAGCAAAAGAAACAGTCAATGAAGTGAACAGAAAACCCACAGAATGGGAAGAAATCTTCACCAGTGATACATCAAATACAGCATTAACATCCAGAATATATAAACTACTCAAAAACCAAAGGATCAAGAAAACAAATGACACTACAAAAAGATAGAGTAAAAAGCTGAATAGAGAATTCACAAATGAAGAAGTGAAGATGGGTGAGAAACATCTCAGAAAGTGCTTCAACGTCGCTAATAATTAAGGAGATGCAAATTAAAACCAGCTTAAGATTTCACCTTACCCTGGTAAGAATGGCCAAAATTAGGAAAACAAATGACACCAAATGCTGGAGAGGTTGTGGAGAAAAGGGAACACTCATCCACTGCTGGTGGGAATGCAAACTTGTGCAACCCCTATTGAAAGCAGTGTGGAGAACTCTTTCTTTTTTTTATTATTAATTAATTTTTTTATTGATGCTTTGTATATTTCATACATCATTTCCAATTCAGAGAACTCTTTCTTAAAAGACTGAAAATGAGCTTACCACCTGACCCAGTCAGACCACTCCTGGGTATATAACGACAAGACTCATCCTGTTGCAGCTCCATTCACAGTAGCAAAAAGTTGGTATCAACCCAATGTCCCTCATCCAACAAGTGGATATAGAAAATGTGGTACATCTACACAATGGAGTTCTATGCAGCAGTAAAGAAAGATGACATCATGAACTTTGCAGGTAAATGGATGGAACTAGAAGACATTATGCTAAGTGAAGTAACACAGTCCCAGAAAAAAAACAATGGAGGCTGGAGAGATGGCTCAGTGGTTAAGAGCACCTGACTGCTCTTGCAGAGGACCCGGGTTCGATTCCCAGCCACCCACATGGCGTCTAAGAACCATCTTTAACTCCAGTTCCACGGGAATCCAACGCCCTCTTCTCACCTCTGCAGCATTGCATGACACGGGTGCACCAACCTACATGCAGACAATACACTCATACACATAAAACATAATAAATATAAAAAAGAAAAACAATGTATGGTGTCCCTCATTTGTGGACGCTAGCACCAAATCCCTAGTTGCAAAGCAAACTGAGC
Source organism: Rhizomys pruinosus (assembly GCA_009823505.1). NCBI lineage: Eukaryota > Metazoa > Chordata > Mammalia > Rodentia > Spalacidae > Rhizomys > Rhizomys pruinosus. The sequence continues at coordinate 176,829 of VZQC01012751.1, read as the reverse complement.
ATCATCTATGTTATATTTCTTTTTTATATGAAAGCAACAGTATGGTTAAAAGGTGAATTCTGTAATAGGCTTGAGAATTAACCTACCACTTATGTTCAGATTTTGTAATATTGGTATATGGGTGGAGGATATGTATGCATATTTTGAAGTAATATAAATTAAATGGGAAAAATGTGGAAAAAAGACTGAGAGAAAGATTCAAGACATGTCGGGCGTGGTGGCGCATGCCTTTAATCCTAGCACTTGGGAGGCAGAGGCAGGCGGATCTTTGTGAGTTCAAGGCCAGCCTGGTCTACAATGTGAGTTCCAGGACAGCTGNAGAACCCTGAGACATCTGCCAAGGAGAGCTGCACATAGGGAGTGGTATCAGCCCAAGAGAGAAATGTATGCTGCAGGTAGCAAAGCTGGAGGGGTGGAGCCAGCTAAACCCTTGGGAGCTAAAGTTCTAGACATCAGACATAGAAGTAGAGGATTTAGAGTTTACCTTGCTGGTTTTCAGTGCTGCTTTGGTCTAGTATTTCCTCATTATGCTCCCATCCTGAAAAGACTTTGGACTTTGAATTTTTTTTAATAATGTTGAGACTGTTGAGGACTATGGGGACTTTTGAAATTGTACTAAATGCATTTTGCCTTGTGATATGGTCTTGAGCCTGTAGGGGCCAGGGAGTGGAATGTGGTAGTTTAAATAGGAAAGCCCCCCTCAGGCTCTAAGTACATCAATACTGGGTCTTAGTTGGTGGCACTTTTTGCAGAGGTTTAGGGGTGTGGACTTGGTGAAATAAGCAAGTCACTTGGGGTAGGGTTTGGGAGTTCATAAACCTCATTCTAGCATCCAGTTGCTCTCTCTGCCTCCTGGGCCTGTTGAAGTTGTGAGCTCTCAGCTTTCTGCTCCACTGCCTCCTGTGTGGATCTCTTGCCATGATGGACCCTTATCCTTCTGGAACTGTAGGCCAAAGAAACTCTTCCTTCTATAAGTTGCCTTGGTCATGGTGTTTTATCACAACAGAAAAATAAATAATGCAATACATTTCTTTCTTTCTTTCTTTCTTTCTTTCTTTCTTTCTTTCTTTCTTTCTTTCTTTTTTGGTATTTTTGAGACAGGGTCTCCCTGCAGCCCCAGCTGGCCTGGAACTCTCTATGTGGACAAGGCTGGCCTTGAACTCACAGAGATCCACCTGCCTCAGCCTCCTGAGTTCTGGGATTAAAAGCATACAGCACTATGCCTGGCTGGAGAATCAATTTTCTTTAAGGATGTGATACTGGGTAGGTTAATGAAGCTCTAGTGGATGGCCCCACATTAAAGGGCACTCAGGGACACAAATTTGACTCGATTAGAGTAAGTGAAATCAGGAAGGTGGTATTAAGGGCAGTGGTGTAGGTAGGGAAGGAGGTCCCAGTTGTATCAGGACATACTGTATGACGTTTGGAAAAATTCAACAGAAATGAAAAATAAATATTTGTAAGAAAAGTGTACAGGATAATTCAGAAAAGGCCTAGAAATGAACATCAGAAAAAGCCTAAGAATGAACATCAGTGCCTGGTGGCACCCCGGGATTGGCAGCTGCAGGACATCCCTAGGAAAGTCATATTTAATCTGAGAACTGAATTAGGATTCAATGTTCTTCAGGTAATAAGTGGTAAGGGAAGGGATGTCCCATGCAGAATACACAAAGATATAGAAGGAAGAGAGTCATGTGGCTGGAAGGCAGAAAGAAAAGGTGAGAATAATTCGGGGTAAACCTGATCTTGTAGAATGGCACCATGTTAAACAGGGTATAATTTTTTCTAGGGATCTGTAAAAAGTGTCAGGAATTGGAGAACTTAAACAAAAGAAATTTATTTCCTCACAGTTCTAGAACCTAGAATTTCAAAATAAATGTGTCAGCAGTTTTGATTTCTCCTTAGGGCTGTGAGCATGGTATTCTCAGCATCTCTTTCCTTGGCTTGTAGGCGGTCATCAGCTCTATGTATCTTCACATTGTCTCTCTGCACATGTTGCTGTGTTCATATTTTCCCTTCTTATAAGGACATCAATTATATTGCATCAGAGTGCATCCTAATGACCTTACCTGATAACTCTGTAAAGCCCTATCTCCAAATAAGATCACGGTCTCAATCAATGAGAATTTGCTCTGGAGTATCTTGATTTTGAGAAGATTAGTCAACTCAGAGCACTTGCTCTTAGAAGATATATTAAGTATTTTTATTCTTTCTAAAGTGCTTAGAGGGCTCTAATTATATAAAATACTTTGAGTGGTCTATTGGTGGTGGTCACATTATTTTTGTTTTGCTACTATAACAAATTTAAAACAGAATTTAAGGACCTCCAATAAAAATTATTATCTTAGAATCAGAGAAGTCAAATTTCAGAATTTTTACTAGGATAAAATCAATGAAGAATTTTTACTAGGATAAAATCAATGAAGAATTTTTCTTGCTAGAAATTCTCCTAGAGAACCCATTTGCTTGCCTTTTGTGTTTTTCACAATGCTTCGAATATTTTGACTGATGATCATTCCTTCGTTTTCAGAATCGGCTGTGTGCCTCTGTAATATCAGGAATAATTACAACTTGAATAATTATTCCCTTTAAGGGACTCTCTAATACTTTTATTAAAAATATTTTGCCTATTATTTTTATTTTCTGAGTATCAGTGTATTGCTTACATGTGTGAGATACATGTTGTTTAACACCCTAGGAGGTCAGCAGAAGGCATCATATTTCCTGGAACTGGCATTATGGATGGTAGTTAGCTGTAATGTGGGTGCTAGGAATCAAATTCTCTGTAAGAGCATTCAGTGTTCTTAACCGCTGAGCAATTTCTCCAGGCCCAATCCCTCTAACCTTTTTTTTAAATAATTTTTATTGACATTTTGTGTATTTAATACTTCATTTTTCATTCCAATTTGGATACTTTCCCCTTTCCCTGCCCCTCCCTTCTAACCTTTTTTTAAAAAAACCTGTATAGGCCTGGCAGCCAAGTGTCTATATATATCCCAAATCTAACTGGCTATTAGCTCTCTCCTTGGAGGAATAACTCACAGTGGATGCCACAAGCTTATGTCCTCTAGTGGTTAGGAGATGTTATAAGCCACAATAAGAACTTGTCACCCTTTATAGAGAAACCACAGTTTGTGGATTAGCATACCATCCAAGCATCTGTGTCTATGCTCACAGCTTAGCTTGACATAATAATTAGTACTGCTTAAATGCCTGTACATCCAATAGCTTGTGCTTTGTTAGTATGACTAAAAAGGGTATCACTGGAAAAGCTGTCAACCCATGAAGGGAAACAACCTGAACAGACTGGAGTCCAAAATGACAACTCCAAAGAAATTAGACTGTTTTCTTCTCACCCACTTGTGCCCCTTTCCCAAAGCCCAGGGAACAAACTGCGGAAGAGGAGGCGTGGTAGATTGTAAGGGCTGCAGAGAGATAGGGGTGAATCATGAGACTACAGGAATATAGTCTGGACTCCTAACTGATCAACATGCCTGTGCATACAAGCTTCTCCAACTGGACTATGGGAACCTTGGGTTGTTCAAAATTTGGACATAGATACTTGCAAAATGCAACAATTACCTAATTGTATGACAAACTGAGTAACATCAATGTTATCTGCAAACAACTGTGTCATTATACTGTAGAATCCCTTAAAAATAAACAAATAAAAAAAACTATAAAAAAATAAAAAAATAATAAAAAATTTAAAAAACCTGTATAGGCCATAGATAATCTCCTCATCTCAAGATATTATTAATTTGATTACCTCTACAAAATTCTTCTTTGAAAAGTAGCAAAATCTTTACTACCTACTATACACAGTAATTGATGTGCATGCTCTTGAGAATAGGAAGCAGACATTGTGTGTGTGTGTGTGTGTGTGTGTGTGTGTGTGTGTGAAAGGAGGTGAAAGGGGTATTAATTATTGTACTACAGTGTCAAGAAGGATGGTAAAAGTCAGGTAAAAAGCTCTAGAAGCTATTTAAATAAGAGATGATGATAATTTGGAGTGGGCATCAGTGAAGATGGAGGAAAGCTGTCCGACTGGATAATTATTGAGGGTAAAATTAACAGGACATACTAATGAATGGCTATTGTCAAAGGGGTGAAAGGGATAGAATCAATGATAGTTCATTTTGCATCTTAAATCCCCCCTGGCTATTCTGAATCTCATCTTTATATGACAGTCTAAGAAACTAAAACATTTTATTTTGAAAATCTTTCTCTACTTTTTAAAGTAACTATGCCTTCATTCAAAAAGTTTTACTTCTGAGGGCTGGAGAGATGGTCTAGTGGTTAAGAGCACCAACTGCTCTTGCAGAGGACCTGGGTTCGATCCCCAGCACCCACATGGCGGCTGAGAACCGTCTTTAACTCCAGTTCCAGGGGAATCCGATGCCCTTTTCTGACCTTCACGGCATTGCATGACACGGGTGCACCAACTTACATGCAGACAATACACTCATACACATACAGATATATTTTTTTAAAAAGCTAATAAAAAAAGTTTTATTTCTGTCCATGTTGGTTCAAGGTAGAAGTTTTTTGTTTTGCTTTTTGGATGTGTTGTATAAGAGTTTGCTCAGATTTTGAATCCTTATGAATAAATGATTTTAAATGGCATAGTAAATTTGCTGTTTATCCCATTAAATTTGAAAATGAAAGGAAAAAGAAGCTGAAGACTTGAAAAAATAAAGTCAATGTATGAATGAAAATTGGCTGAGTGTTCACAGAGGATCAAATTTAAAATACTAAAAAAGAATAGTTTTCATGAGTAGATGCCTAATCCTACAACATTTTGTGAATGGCATGAACTGTAAGGCAAGTTGCGTTTTAATTGGAAATACCCAGAAAAGTGGAGAAAAATAGCAGAGGCAGACATGCTGAGAACTTGGACATTCCAAGGCTCTACTTGGTGTACTTTACACATTTAGCCTCAGACACCCATAGGAAAATAAAAACTGAGTATTTGTATGAGGTCTGACAAGTTTCCATGAACACATCCTAGGATCACATTATATTAAAAATCCTTTCAGATGAAACTGACATAGAGAAGATTGTGGAATGCAACTTTCCAGCATTCATAGATATGATTTGAAGTGTATTCGAAAACAAAGTGACTTTGCCTGGCCTCTGAAAACCCAGCAACCAGGGCTTTCTCCATAAGCTCACCAAAATTAAGGAGAGTCCATGTGAGAGACTATAGCGCCTAGGTGCAACACAGAAATTAATAATAATAATAAAAATAATAATAATAACAATAATAAAGCCAGGCGTGGTGGCACACGCCTTGGGAGGCAGAGGCAGGCGGATCTCTGTGAGTTCAAGGCCAGCCTGGTCTACACAGAGAGCTCCAGGCCAGCTGGGACTAAAAGGGAGACCCTGTCTCAAAAAGACCAAATAATAATAATAATAATAATAATAATAATAATAGTAATAATAATAAATGTGAAGAAGGGAAGGAAAATTTTACATTATTTATGCAACTCCATCCAAAGAGTCTACAGCAGAGAGGTTTACATTCTTTGTAGAAGAAAAATGGAGTAAGCATCCAACATATTGCACCAAATGTCATATCCTAGTACATTCCATCTCCAGCCTAACCCCCTAAATTTGAACTTCAGTATCACTCCCACAATAAGCTTGTTTCTACAGCATGAGGCTCAGGCCTACCACAGTACTTGATTAGACCAATGGAAATAAGCTCTAGAATAGCTCCTATAAAAATGTAAGATTTATGGTGCACGCCTTTAATCCAAGCACTTGGGAGGCAGAGGCAGGTGGATCCCTGTGAGTTCAAGGCCCGCCTGGTCTATGTAGTGAGCTCCAGGCCATCTGGGACTAAAGGGAGACCCTGTCTCAAAAAGACAAAAAAAAAAAAATGCAAGATTTAAGCCCGTGTCTATAGTTAAACACTTCAAATTTTCCAAACTATTAGGCCATCCCCATAAGCCTGGGTTTCAATTCTATCCTTTTGGAGCCAGGTTCCAGGTCCAGCTAAATATATAATACTAGATTATCCCTTGTAGGCTCAAGGTCAGTATTATCCCTGTGGACCAAAGCTCAAGGCCTATTCCAACAGATGTAGGTTCTAGGCCCAGCCAAAGAAAAATTACAAATATTGGTCTCCTTGAGTCAAGCAAGACTCCTCCGTCAGCATCAGCTACACCTCACCTGTCTGGAAATACTATGCAGCAGTGGCAGCCATATGTCTGTATACCCCAAATCTAATTGGCTAGTAGCTCTCTCCTTGGAGGAATAATTCACGGCTGATGCCACAAGCTTATATCCCCTAGTGGTTAAGAGATGTTATAAGCCACAGTAAGACCTTGTCATCTTTTACAGAAAAGCTATAGTTCATGGATTAGCATACCATCCAAATATCTGTGTCTATACCAAAGTAACCTACAATAATAATTAGTACTGTTTAAATGCCTGTATATCTACTTGCTTGTGCTTCATTAGTAGGATTGAAAGGTTATTCCTGGATAAACTGCCAACCCATGAAAGGAAACAGCCTGAACTGATCAGAGTCCAAAACGACATCTCCAGAGAAAGTAGACTGTTTTGCTTCTCGCCTACTTGTGCCCCTTTCTAAAGCCTAGGGAACAATCTGCGGAAGAGGGGGCATGGTAGAATGTAAGGGCTGTGATTGGGGTAAATTGTGAAACTACAGCAATATACACCGGACTCTTATTTGATCAACATGCTTGTACATACAAGCCCCTCCAGCTGGATAATGGGGACCTTGGGCTGTGTAAGTTTGGGCATAGCTGCTTGCAAATTGGTTTTACATGAAGGATGCTTGTATTCATTACTTATTATTAAAAATTGAATTAAAAAATAAAATAAAAGATAAAGTTGAAAATAAAAAAAGAAAAATTACAGAGGTGGAAAACATTACTGAGGTAAAAATTCAATACAAGTAGACAAGAGACTCCATCAGGTAGAGGAAAGAATCTTCAAATGTGAAAACAGTCATTTGAAATTACTTATATTAATAAAAAAGTGATTATGTTAACACATGGTATGTTAGATTATTAAAACTGTTAATACATAATTGACTATTGATTAAATATATATA
>VZQC01012751.1:100155-135473 GCA_009823505.1 Rhizomys pruinosus | reverse complement strand
CTGTGAACACACACAGCACGTGAACACACACAGCACTGTGAACACACACAGCACTGTGAACACACACAGCACGTGAACACACACAGCACTGTGAACACACACAGCACAGTGAACGCACACAGCATGTGAACACACACAGCACGTGAACACACACAGCACTGTGAACACACACAGCACTGTGAACACACACAGCACGTGAACACACACAGCACTGTGAACGCACACAGCACCGTGAACACACACAGCACGTGAACACACACAGCACCGTGAACACACACAGCACGTGAACGCACACAGCACGTGAATGCACACAGCACCGTGAACACACACAGCACGTGAACGCACACAGCACGTGAACACACACAGCACGTGAACACACGCAGCACCGTGAACACACACAGCATATGAATACACACAGCACTGTGAACACACACAGCATATGAATACACACAGCACTGTGAACACACACAGCACTGTGAACACACACAGCATGTGAACGCACACAGTACTGTGAAGGCACACAGCATGTGAACACACACAGCACCGTGAACACACACAGCATATGAATACACACAGCACCGTGAACACACACAGCATGTGAACGCACACAGCACCGTGAACACACACAGCACGTGAACGCACACAGCACGTGAATGCACACAGCACAGTGAACGCACACAGCACAGTGAACGCACACAGCACCGTGAACACACACAGCACCGTGAACACATACAGCACGTGAACACACAGCACGTGAACGCACGCACACAGTGAATGCACACAGCACCGTGAAAGGCACACAGCACGTGAACGCACACAGCACAGTGAACGCACACAGCACGTGAATGCACACAGCACCATGAACAAATGCACACAGCACTGTGAACACACACAGCACCGTGAACACATACAGCACGTGAACACACAGCACATGAACGCACGCACACAGTGAATGCACACAGCACGTGAATGCACGCACATGGTGAACGCACACAGCACCGTGAATGCACACAGCATGTGAACACACACAGCACCGTGAACACACAGTGAAGGGACAGAAAGACGCCAGTGGAATTTTCCACTTTTCAAAATAGGTTAGCAAATAGCAACCCCTCCCCAGGTTAGCAAATAGTTTAGCAAATAGTAACCCCTCCCTAGGTTAGCAAATAACAAAAAAACACAGTTATAATTCCAGGAAGAACCACCCTGAGGGCCCTGGCCCCAAGCCACCTGCAGACCCAGGCATGCTGTGTATCCCAGCCTGTCACGCAGGAGACCTGGGTTCAATTCCTGCCCTGCTCTAAGTGTATAAAACCTGTATGCAGAGATTGCTCAGGGTTCACCTCTCCCCATTGTACAGGCGAACCCTGGTGCACCGGAATAATAAACCTCTTGCTTTTGCAGCGAGACTTGTCTCCATGTCACTCAGGGTCTCTCAAGGGTAAGGCTCGATTCGGTTCTTACATCTTGTGTGTTGGCTGGGAATTGAGACCCCTTGTGGGGATGCCTAGACAGACTTCAGAGGAATAAGATTGGGCCCTAGCAGGTACTGCGGTTGTGTCTGTCCTGTTTGGCATTTGTTTAATTGTTTGTTTCTGTTCTGACTTTCAGTTTGCTTGCGAGCGATCTGGGAGGTTTTGCCTCCATCTGTGAGGAATCTGGAGGACACTCCAGTTCTGGCCAGGAGGGTCGAGACGATTCTGCCATGGTCTGGGCTTGTGTTGGGACTTTCTCGGCCAAGCCGCCTTGGGACCGAGTCTGGGAAGGACCAGCCAGTGTCTGAGGACCGAGTGTGGGAGGGACTGGTCAGTGCCTGGTACCAGAGTGAATAGGGGCCTACCTAGTGAATCTTTGTCTTGTATCTTCCGTTTGTGGCAGGGACGGTTGATATCTGTGTTGTTTGTGTTAGTTTAATCCTTGTCTTGTATCTTCTGTTCATGGCAGGGACAGTTGATATCTGTGATAATTGTTTGTGTTAGTCTCTGTGGACTTGGACTGATGATCTTTTTGGACATGGGACAGAAAGCCTCTACCCCCCCCCCCCTTGATTTGTCAATCTACCATTGGAAAGATGTAAGGGACATTGCGTGGGGGAAGGTTTGGAAACTGGAAAAGGCAGATTCCGTTCCTTCTGCTCCATGATTGGCCCACTTACCAAGTGGGCTGGCCCGCCGAGGGGACCTTCCATCTGCCCACTATACTGGCCCTCAAAGGAAAGATTTTTGCTCCAGGGAGGGAAGGACACCCTGACCAAGTCCCATACATTGTCACCCAGCAGAACTTGGTTGAAAATCCCCATAATTGGCTCAAGCCTTTCCTCCCTCCACCCCTCCAGGTGCTGGCCATCAAAGCCGCTATTGAGGGCAAAGACAAAGAAAAAACCCCTGTCCTTCCCGATTCTCAACCTGATTTCCTCCTCCTAGATCCACCACCCCCTTACCTGGGGCACTGTATTTTTTTTTTTTTTTTTTTGTCTTTTCGAGACAGGGTCTCCCTGTAGTCCCAGATGTCCTGGAACTCACTCTGGCCTTGAACTCACAAAGATCCGCCTGCCTCTGCCTCCCAAGTGCCGCCTGTTTTACGCCCCTTGACACCCATACCACCCGAGGAGGCCGCCCCCGCACCATCTGGCCTCTATCCACTGCTACCTGTTTCTCCTGGCCCCGCAGGTGCTGACTCATCCCGTGCCCCCTAGATTACCTACCCGGGGATCCGGGGCCGGCTATGGGAACTCGCAGTCGTAGGGCGACTTCCCCGATTCTACCATCATGCTCCCTTTACGACCTCTGGGGCCCCTGGCGGAAGATGTGTCCCAGTTCCTGCAACATTGGCCCTTCTCCTCCTCTGATTTGTACAACTGGAAGGCACAACACCCTCCCTTTTCCGATAACCCTAAGGGCCTCACTAACCTCCTAGAATCTGTCCTTTTTACCCACCTGCCAACCTGGGGTGATTGTCAGCCGCGCTTCCAGATCCTCTTTACCACCCAGGAGACAGAGCGGATTCTCCTGGAAGCCCGGAAAAAACGTGCCGGGAGACAACGGACCAGACCCGGCAGACATAGATGACGGGTTCCCGCTTAGAAGGCCTGACTGGGACTTTAATTCACCTGAAGGTAAGGAGCACCTGAAGGTCTACCGCCAGGCTCTGGGCAGGTCTCAGAGGAGCCGCGAGGCGGCCCACCAATTTGACTAAGGAAAGGGAAATTAGACAGGGCCCATCAATTTGACTAAGGAAAGGGAAATTAGACAGGGCCCACCAATTTGACTAAGGAAAGGGAAATTAGACAGGGTCCCACGGAGTCACCGGCGGCCTTTCTAGAACGCTGCTGGAAGCATTCTGGCAGTATACTCCCTATGACCCAGACTTTCAGGAGCACAAGGCCACCGTCACCATGGCCTTTATAGATCAGGCTAGTACTGATATTAAGAGGAAGTTACAGAGAATGGAGGGACTGCAGGATAAGACCCTCATAGAACTGGTGCAGGCAGCAGGGAAGGTGTACCATAACAGGGAAACTGAGGAAGGAAAAGATCGTAGAAAGAAGGAGGAGGAAAAAGAGCTGAAAAAGGAGAGACGTCAGAACCCAAACTAGCAGAAGATCTTAGCCACTGTGGTCCGAGAAAGTAAAGGTGGTGTATGGGCGCCGCCCGACAGAAAAGAGGGGGACCACTAGAAAAAGACCAGCGTGCTTATTGGAAGGAGAAAAGGGCATTGGGCCCGGGGCCGCCCGCACAAGAAAAGGGGGGCTGGTGGTAGAGATCGAAAGGGGCCGTTTGCACCCCCGAGAGTACTGGCCCTGAATGAAGACAGTGACTAGGGGGGACGGAGTTCGGACCCCCTCCCCGAACCCAGGGTAACGTTGAAAATGGAGGGGAAACCCACCCAATTTCTGGCGGACACTGGGCCCAACATTCAGTCCTCCTGAAGCCAGGGGCTCCTCTGGGAAAGAAGAAGACATGGGTCCAGGGTGCCACCGGCATCAAACAGTATTCATGGACTACCCGAAGAGCTGTAGATTTAGGAACGGGCCGGGTATCCCACTCATTCATGGTCATTCCTGAGTGCCCTTACCCGTTGCTGGGAAGGGACCTACTGACTAAGATGTGGGCCCAGATCCACTTCTTACCGGAGGGACCCCAGCTTAGAGGACCAGAAGGGGAACCGCTCCACATCCTTACCCTTAAACTGGAAGATGAATACAAACCATTTGAAAAAGAGATCAAAGACCTGCCGAAGGGCATCGAGTGGTGGCTCGAGACTTCCCCAAGCATGGGCAGAAACGGCAGGGCTAGGGAGGGCCAGGAACCAACCACCTGTTTATCTGAGCTAAAAGCACAGCCCACCCCAGTGGCAGTAGCCAATACCCGATGTGAGCTGCCCGGGAAGGGATCTGACCCCATATAAATAGACTCTTACAGCTGGAGGTCCTCTGGAGGTGCCAGTCTGCCTGGAACACACCCCTTCTGTGCCAGTAAGGAAGCCGGGCACCCAGGACTACCACCCGGTACAAGACCTCCGAGAGGTCAACCGGAGGGTAACTGATCTGCACCCGACTGTGCCCAACCCATATACCCTACTGAGTGCCCTGCCATTATCGAGAACCTGGTACATGGTGCTGGATCTCAAGGGTGCATTCTTCTGCCTCCCGTCAGCCCCGAAGAGCCAGGAATACTTTGCTTTTGAATGGAATGACCCTGACTCCGGGCTGACGGGCCAGCTGACATGGACCCAATTGCCTCAAGGATTCAAGAACTCGTCCACAATCTTTGATGAGGCTCTACACCGGGACCTGACCCCCTTCTGGGAAAGCAACCCCCAGGTAACACTCTTACAGTATGTGGATGACCTCCTGATTGCAGCTGCCAAGAAGGAGGAGTGCCTACAGGGAACAAAGGACCTGCTTGGTACCTTTGGAGACCTGGGGTATCGGGCCTTGGCCAAGAAAGCCCAGATCTGTCAACAACAGGTAACCTATCTGGGGTATATGCTGCGGGATGGGAGGAGATGGCTCTCGGATGCCCTAAAGGAAACCATCCTCCATATCCCAGAGCCTACGCGACCCTTAAGCAGGTCCGGGAATTCCTAGGCACAGCTGGGTTCTGTCGCCTCTGGATCCCAGGGTTTGCAGAAATGGCTGCCCCCCTGTATCCCTTTACCAAGAATGGGACTCTTTACCTGGGGAGAGAAGGAACAGTGAGCCTTCGAGGCTATCAAACAAGCTTTGGTGTCTGCCCAGGCTTTGGGGTTGCCTGATGTCACCAAACCATTCCATCTGTATGTGGATGAACACAAGGGAGGGGCAAAAGGGGTGTTAACCCAAAAACTGGGGCCGTGGAAGAGGCCGGTGGCAACTTGTCCAAAAAATTAGATCCAGTGGCAGCTGGGTGGCCTGCTTGCCTCCGTATCATCGTGGCAGTAGCCACCTTGGTTAGGGTCGCCGATAAGTTAACTATGGGTCAGGACTTGGCTGTCACTGCGCTCCATGCTACAGACAGCATTATTAGACAGCCTCCAGATTGGTGGCTGACCAATGCCAGAATGACCCATTATCAGACTCTGTTACTAAACTCAGATAGGATCACCTTTACCCCACCGGCTGGCCTCAAGCCGGGCCTCCCTGCTCCTGGACCCTGACCTGGATCCACCTGATCATGAGTGCCGGCAAGTCCTCGCCGAGATGCACAGATGGAGGAAAGACTTAAAGGACCAGCCCCTGCCAGACCCCAAGGTCACTTGGTATACGGATGGGAGCAGTTACCTCAAGGGAAACCAACGCCGGGCTGGGGCCGCAGTAGTCGATGGGCACAACACCATATGGGTGGCCCCCCCTGCCCCCGGGGACGTCTTCCCAGAAAGCTGAACTGATCACCTTGACTCAAGCCTTAACATTGGAAAAGGGCAAGAAGGTCAACATATATACAGACAGCAAGTATGCCTTTGCCACCGCACAGGTACATGGAGCCATTTACCAACAGCTCGGCCTCCTGACCTTGGAGGGGAAGGAAATTAAAAACAAATCAGAAATCCTAGCCCTCCTCGAGGCTCTACACCTGCCAAAGAAGGTCAGTATCGTACATTGCCCTGGGCATCAAAAAGGAAGGGATCCTATTTCAACAGGAAATAATATGAAATAATATGGCCCTACAAGGTGGCGGCTCATGTGCTGGTACAGGTGGAGCAAGATCCAGGACAGACTATGGACTGGACTAAGGGTTGGCCTCGCCTAGAATATACGGCCGAGGAAGAGGCCAAAATTACTGGGTACCCCACTAACTACTACCTGAAAGAGAAGGGACGATGGTGTACCCTGAAAGGAGAAACTATCCTCCCCAGGCACCAGGCAGTGGACTTGATCAAGCAGATGCACCAGTGGCCCCATCTAGGTAGTAGAAAGTTAATAGAGGCAGTGAAAGGATCTCAGATGTTTGTTATGGACTTGAGAAACACCTGATGATGTAGTGTGACGGTGCCAGGTCTGTCAACAAGTCAATGCCTGCAAGACTAAACAAGAAAAGGGAAAAGATTAAGGGGAAATAGACCAGGAGTTTTCTGGGAGGTCGACTTCACTGAGGTCAAGCCAGGTAAATACGGGTATAAGTATTTACTAGTCTTTGTAGATCCTTTCTCTGGGTGGATGGAGGCTTTCCTTATAAAGCAGGAAACTGCAGCGATAATGGCCAAGAAGATACTGGAAGAGATTCTCCCAAGATTTGGAGAACCCAAGGTAAAAGGGTCTGATAATGGCCCGGCCTTTGTCTCCCAGGTAAGCCAGGGGTTAGCCAATATTCCAGGGACAGATTGGAAACTCCATTGTGCACACTGTCCCCAAAGCTCAGGACAGGTAGAGAGAATGAATAGAACCCTAAAAGAGACCTTAACTAAATTGACCTTAGAGACTGGCGCAGACTGGGTGGTGCTCCTTCCGCTGGCCCTCTTTAGGGCCAGGAATGCCCCTTACAAGCTCGGGCTTACTCGCCATGAGATCCTCTATGGGTCTCCTGCCCCCTTGGTTTCCTCTGGACCAGATTTTGAGACCACCCGAACCCATGATAGAGATGTGATTGCCCGATTGGTGGCATTACAGGCAGTTCAGAGAGACATCTGGTCCAAGTTATCTGCTCTCTATGCCCCAGGGACTCTGGAGACACCCCACTGGTTCCAGGTTGGGGACGAGGTGTCTGTGCGGAGACATCGGGCAGACTCGCTGGAGCCCAGATTGAAAGGGCCCTACATCATGCTCCTGACCACTCCCACTGCCATCAAGGTTGACGGGATCGCAGCTTGGATCTACGCCTCCCACCTGAAAACCGTGGCATCACCAGCAGGACCCCCACACTGGGAAGTCCAAAAGACCAACAAGATGACCCTAGGAGCCTCTTCTGGCACCTCTGCTCACCAACCCTTCCAAATAAGCTAGATCCTGACTGACAGAGAGACTGGTAATACTCTGAGCACCACCCAACAGGTGGCCCCACTCAACACCTGGTGGCCTGACCTATATTTCTGTTTCAGTGACATAAATCCTGATTATAAATCCACCAGTCCTGCTAGAGCTTGTAGTTATGGGTTCTACGCATGCTCTGCACACCAGAAAGGAAACCAGTGTGGGGTAATACTGTATTCATACTGTAAAAAATGGGATTGTGTGACCTCTAGTGACAGGGATTGGGGGTGGAAGGTAACTAAGCCTGATCTGGTGACATTCGCTTTTGTCAACTCGAAACCCATATGCAGTGCTTCCCCTGTACGCTGGCAAGCCCTGTACTAAGGACCGACTGGACTTTGTCCAGGTCAGGTTTACTGAGCAGGGAAAAAAAGATTGTGTCTGTGCGGAGGCCTCCGGCAGACTCATCTGCTAACGTGGGACAGTCTGGTGCTGGCTGTGAGGCCTCCCTCCCCTGCTTAGCACCTGCTTCAAAGCCCTGATGGATTGCAGGCTCCTGCTGCCCGGGGCTTTCCTCCAGCTGTCCTCACTGCACTGTTCCTATATACGAAGCCCTTCCCCTACCTAAGCCGAATTTACAGATCCCCCATCTTGTCCCCTGTGGAGCTCGCCCAGCTCTCTCTGCTGTCAGTTAGGTTGGTGCTGTTTCTGTCTGGGGCTGTTTGTAGGGATTGGTGTTGGAATCACCCAGGACTTTGGGAATGCTAAGCAAAGCTTCTGTCACCAAGCCACACCCCTGTCTTCATTTCTCTCCATTGCTGTGATAAAAACACTAACCAAAACCAATTTGGGGAGGAAAAGGTTCATTTCACCTTACAGCACAGTTAATCATCTAGGGAGTCAGGGCAGGAGCTCAGGGCAGGAGTGTGGACCACAGACAAACCGCGGAGGAGCGCTGCTTTCTGGCCTGCTCCTGCGGCCTGCGCTCAGTCTGCTTTCTTACACAGCCCAGGCCCACCTGCCCAGGGATCGCCCCACCCACAGTGGGCTGGGCCCTCCCACATCACTCAACAATCAAGATGCCCACAAACATGACCACAGGCCAGTCCAGTGGAGGAAATTCCTCAACTGATGTTCTGTCCACTCAGGTGTGTCAAGTTGACACACAGCACAGGCCCCAATAATAACTATGGTTTCTTTCTTTCTTTCTTTCTTTCTTTCTTTCTTTCTTTCTTTCTTTCTTTCTTTCTTTCTTTCTTTCTTTCTTCTTTCTTTCTTTTCTTCTCTTTCTTTCTTTGTTTCTTCTCTTCTCTCTTTCTTTCTTTTCTTTCTCTTTCTCTTTCTTTCTTTCTCTCTCTCTCTTTCTTTCTTCTTTCTTTTCTTCTCTTTCTTTCTTTCTTTGTTTCTTCTCTTCTCTCTTTCTTTCTTTTCTTTCTCTTTCTTTCTTTCTCTCTCTTTCTTTCTTTCTTTCTCTCTCCCTTCCTTTCTTCCTTTCTTTCTTTCTTTCTTTCTTTCTTTCTTTCTTTCTTTCTTTCTTTCTTTCTTTCTTTCTTTCTTTCTTTCGACAGGGGTTCCCTGTAGCCCCAGATGGACCAGAACTCACTACTATGTAGACCAGGCTGGCCTTGAACTCAGAGATCCATCCACCTGCCTCTGCCTCTTGAATGTTGGGGTTAAAGGTGTGCACCACCACGCCAGCCATTTGTTTTGCTCCCACCTAACAGAGAGAGCTGTTCTCTGCCTACCCCCTGCACTAGGTCCTTGGGGCTCATCTGTGTACCACAGTCTCCTTCCTCCTCAAGGTAAAGTAACCTGGGAGTCTGTTTCAATTCTGTCATTTTTCTGGGTGAGATGTGGTGGTTCTCCTCCACCTGTACCTCTTTGTGCCAGGGGTACTCGCCGGCCCCGCCCCCCGCCCCGAGCCTGTGACATCTCTGTGGAATCCGCACTCTGGGCTGTGAGGGAGAAGATGGGATGATGGGATAGGCGCACGGGGTGTGGTCATGTGACCAGGTTGTGAGGATGATGGCGTGGTGGCTACTCTTTCCACAGCCCTGACTTCAGGTTCTGTGGGAGAAGGTCGAGGCCTAGCTTCTGGCTTCCAGGTTTCAGGGCAGACACGCCCTCTCCCCCTCGGCCCAGCTCTCTCCTCTCTCCCAGCCTCCTGGGCTCCTGGTGTTGGCCTTTATCCAACCCTCTTCTGGTGACCTGACAGCCAGCACCCAACCTGGGGACACATGCTTTTCCTCAGACCTTTGGCTCCTGAGCCCAGTGTACTTTGTGGAGAACCTAAAAGCTGCAACAGAGGCCTGACCAAGCAGGAAGTCAGGTCTGCCCTCCACGGCCACCCAGTCACTTGTTCCTGGAGCCTGCCTTTCAGAACAGCCTGCTATCTCCTCCCCCTCCCGGTGACTCACTCCTACCCACAACCTCCACCCACAGACCTACACTATTGGGGAGCTCCTAGCTCCTCATTCCTCCCGGGCAGGGCAAGCAGGGACCTGGCAGTAGCCTCCATTCCCCAAATAACCCTGAGAAAATGCTCCAGATGCTTCTGCTGACATCAGGCTCCCTGGCTCCTTCTCTGCCCTGAGCAAGCCTCCCACTCGTTTGAGACAACTCTGCCACCTCACACAGAAGCCCTTTCAGGGAAAGGGAAATCCATGCCGCTGGGAGGAGGTGGGCATCTCCAGGAGAACAGGTCTGGGTGGGGCAGGAGATTGGAGGCCTGAGGCTCCTAGAGCGAAGCCCTGCCTCTAGCCACGGTTGACATGTGAAGCTTCATTTCCAGCCTTCACCCCAGTGACTGTCTAGCTCCAAGCTGCCATTGAATTCCTGTTAGTGCTGAAACCCCTGGGTCAGAGGTCAGACAGGAGGAGTCTGCCCTCTGTCCTCCAGACCTTTCTCCCTAGGGAGCTGGGGGAGGCCTGCTGGCCTGGGGTCTGGGGCCTCACCAGAACTGCCATCCAGGCCCCCGCCTCGTCCTACTGCTTCCTCAGTTCTCGCCTGGTCCAGGCTGTTCTAGTCTGTTCTCTGGCCAGGCCAGCCTCCTTCCCTGCTAGACACAAAGGTCAAGCTGCTCTGGACACGCTGGGCATCTCTAGACCTTTTGAAATGGCTACCCCTATCAGCAGAAACATTTGATTTGCAGGGCCGGAGAGACGGCTCAGCAGTTAAGAGCACTAGCTCTTCTTGTAAAGGACCCAAATACCGTCCCCAGCACCCACATGGCAGCTTACATCTATAACTCCAGTTACAGGGGATCTGCCACCCTCTTCTGGCTTCTGTGAGTATTACACTTAAATACATGCAGCCAAACCATCTAAAATACAAATAAAAATAAGAATATATCTGATTTCTCAGGGCATGTTCTGTGTGTACAGTCTGATATAGGGACACAAGAACTCGGATTTCTCAGCTCTGAATCCCAAAGGGGAAACCTGTTTAGAACCCAGGATCCCCCCCAAACTTCCTGTCTTACTTCAGGTCTGAGTCATGGTGTCCTCTCTTATCAATCCCTGGCTACCTGGGTTCTGTCTACTTACCGCACCCCAGCTGACCACGTGAGGAGCGGCCACTTCCCATGGGGCCCAAGCATTGGTCATGGGTGACACAGGTATGTACCTGCTGTATGTGGGTGCTCAGAATTCTCATGACAAACTGCCAGGTCCTCTCTAGAGGGAACTGAGGCTCAGAGAGGGTGCATGACTGGCAAGGTCAGAGAGTTGTGACAGTCACCTGTTCTCTGTCCTGCCCTGCCCGAGCCACCAACCTGGGCACCTCACGGCTGGGAACACTGGCGGATAGGCTGTTGCATCCAGTGAAGGGGTCCTCTGACCGTGGGCTTGCCAGCTCTGCCCTCTGCCCATGCCTGGACTCAGTGGGAACCTTCTTGAATCTCCAGCAGACCTGCCATTTCCTTAGCCAGCCCTCTGCACAGTGTTCCAGGTAAGACACTCACTGCCCCTGTTGGGGTGCTTGCAGTGTCTGGGCCAGGAGCAGGCATCTTTCAATACTGCAACCTCACACCCCTTTTCACCTCCCTGCTGAGACTGGGGCACACGAGTATTGTATAGGGACTATCAAGATAAAATATCTGCACATGCTCAGCATTTTTCCCTGGATATATTCAGTTG
Source organism: Rhizomys pruinosus (assembly GCA_009823505.1). NCBI lineage: Eukaryota > Metazoa > Chordata > Mammalia > Rodentia > Spalacidae > Rhizomys > Rhizomys pruinosus. The sequence goes on along the minus strand of VZQC01012751.1, from coordinate 123,950 downwards.
CTAGGTTGGATCCCCAGGTCTGAAAGCCACAGGCATGGAGACCGACTCTAACTGAAACTGCCTCTTAAGTTATCTGAAGGACCAAGTGTGTTTTGCAGTCCCCATGGCTGGGCCTTGTACAGCTGTCACATACACTGAATTTTTATTTTATTTTATTTATTTATTTATGCGTATGAGTGTATTGTCTGCATGTAGGTCTGTGCACCCATGTCGTGCAATGCTGCGGAGGTCAGAAGAAGGCGTCGGACTCCCCTGGAACTGGAGTTCTCCTGGAACTGGAGTTACAGATGGTTCTCAGCTGCCATGTGGGTGCCGGGGATCAAACCCGGGTCCTCTGCAAGAGCAGTCGGTGCTCTCAACCACTAGGCCATCTCTCCAGCCCACATACACTGAATATTAATGTTACCTGCCTATCAGCAGCTTCAGGGAAGGCCCTGAGAGAAGCACTGAAAATCCACAGCTGTCTGGGTGAGTACGTTCACTGGCACCCTCCATTCTTCATCTATCCCTTGTCTTTTCTTTAAAAAATTTATCTATGGGGCTGGAGAGATGGCTCAGTGGTTAAGAGTACTGAATTCTCCTGAAGAGGACCTGGGTTTAGTCTCAGCACCCACATGGTGGACAATAACCCTCTGAAACTCCAGTTTCAGGGGAATATGATGCCTTCTTCTGACTCCTTGGACACTGAGCAACACAAGTGCACTTACACACTTATAACATTTTATTTATTTTATGTGTATGCCCTGCATGTATATATTGTGCAATGCCCATGGCTGCCAGAAGAGGACACTGGACACATCCCCCCCCCCCCAACTGAAGGTACAGACAATTGTTAACTGTCATGCGGGTGCTGGGAACCCAGGTCCTCTGCAAAAGCAGTTAGTGCTCTTAACCCCTGAGCCATCTCTCCAGTGTCCCCCAACCCCTGTGTCCTTTTATTTTGGGGGTGGCTCTTTTTGAGTCAGAGTCTCCCTGTAGCCCCAACTGTCCTGGAACTTGCTACTAGACCAAGCTGGCCTTGAACTCACAGAGACCTGCCTACTTCTGTTCCTGAGTGCTAAGATCAAAGGTGTGCATCACCACGCCTAACTTTTTTTTTTTTTTTTTTTTTTTGTCTTTTTTGAGACAGGGTCTCCCTTTAGTCCCAGCTGGCCTGAAGCTCGCTCTGTGGACCAGGCTGGCTTTGAACTCACAGAGATCCACCTGCCTCTGCCTCCCAAGTGCTAGGACCAAAGGCGTGCGCCACCACGTCCAGCCAACATTTTTGTTTTTAAGAGACGCAATCTCACTATGTAGCCCTGGTTGGCCTGGCACTCTCTATGTACACTAGGCTGGCCTCAAACTCATAGACCTCTTGAGTGCTGAGATTGAAGGTGTGGGCCACCATGCCTACCCCATTCTGCATTCCGTATTCTCCCTCCTGTGTCCGCCACCCTTCATCCTTATAAGGTGGGCAGTCCTCAAAAAGAAGGACAGACTTTGGATGTCAGATGCTTTCTCACGCATTAAATGCTTTCTCACACATAAGAGTGCTTGCCTCTCCAAGGCTATGAACTTGACTATGGTTCTTCTGCGGGAAAAGAGGAGCCAGGGATCCAGCAACCTCTCCCAACCAGCCAGCTCCCCTTGGCTGTATAAGAGGGTGTGGGGGGTACTAAGGCCTATGAGCAGAGAACGCAGAGGAGTGGGTCTCCTGGCCTGTCCATCTTGTCCTGGCTGGTACCCAGGGATGAACATGAGGGAGTGAGGGCAAGCACCAGCCAGCACTCCTACAAGTGACCCTCCCCCTTTCCTCTGTGAGCAAACTGGAGTTTTGGAGAACTTTCCCTATTTGTTTTGGGGGCCGCAGGAGGTGGAGGAGGTGCTGCACTGAGTCGCTTCCAGGAAGGAATTTCTGCAACAATCTTCAATCCTGTCACAAACGTACCTGGGACAGTTCAAAGCTGGCACAGCCTGTCTCAGCCATGCTGTATACCTTGAAGCAGACAGCCCTCTGTCTGCCTGAGGTTTTAGCAGTTTGACCACCCCCAGATGCCCCACTGGAGAGAGAAGAGTGAGTAGCGGGTTGATGTGACTGTAGATCCCAAGGCGTGAAACCACCAAAGTCATCTCCTAGGTCAGGAGCTCTACCTCAGCATGAAGGACTTTGCTGATTACAGCTCGTGGGTACTCTTTCCATGCTGGGCTGTCCCACATCGTTTGTTCTGGCCTGGGTGCCTGTGAGCCAGGCCGGCCAAGCTGGTACTGTATAGGGCTACCTGGGAGCAACTCTAACTGCTGGTATGTTTTGAGTTCTTTGAGGGTGAGAGGGACCTAGCCAGCTACTCATCTCTGTCCATCTGTCCACACTGAACCAAGTGGTCTCTGCATCATGGGGTGAGGCTCCCTGAGTTATTCCCATTACACCCAATGCGTGGCTAACGAATTCTGTGCGTTGGGGGTATGCTTCTCCTGACTGACACTCTGCGTCTCTCCTCTCTCTCAACCAGCACTGGAAACACACACCTGATCTGGAGGTTCCATCCTCCCTCCTAGCCCTTCAGTGACTCCCAGAACCCCCTGAGGCCCCTACAAGGTCGCCTTTCCCTTCCCCTTTCTCCTGCTTCAGTCCTGTGCTGCTCCCTGGGAGGCTCGCTAGTCCCCTCCTCTGGGTGCTGGCTCTGTCTTCCCCAGGGAAGCCCAGCTGCATTTGACTTCCGGGATGGGCCTCAGCAGTCTGAAGAGGGCCAGTCCAGGACACAGGCTTAGCAAATGTTTACTGAGTGATACATAAATGCGGAAATAGCGTCCCTTCGTTAGGGCTGGTCAAGACTCATACACAGATGGCCAGTGTAAATACCTGGCGTGTACTGTGTATGTGTCTGCAGGGTCAGTGACCTTAGGGGCGTGCACGCCTTGAGGAGAATAGCCCTTGTGGGCTTCAGAGCAAGCCCTGTGCCCGAGAGGACCCAGCAGCTGGGTCAGGAGGAAGCTTGGGCTAACATTAAAACAAATGGTTGTGAGTATTGCTGTCAAGTACAGGCTGACCAGTGACACCTAAAACTCAAGGGTGTGGGCTGGAGAGATGGCCTAGCGGTTAAGAGCGCCGACCGCTCTTGCAGAGGACCCGGGTTCGATCCCCAGCACCCACATGGTGGCCGAGAGCCGTCTGAAACTCCAATTCCAGGAGAACTCCAGCTCCAGGGGAATCCGACACCCACTTCTGACCTCCATGGCATTGCACGAAATGGGTGCACACTTGCATGCAGACAGTACATTCGTACACATACAGAAATAAATAAAAAATTAAAAAAAAAAAAACCTCAAGGGTGCAAGGGACATAGAAGTACGTGTTCATAGCCTGCATGGAGTGTACTTCTGCTGCAGAGCCTTCCCTTGTTTACCTAAAGCTTGGGCCGGAACTGCAGGCTATGTTTCCTGTGCTACCTATGGAGCCTCCAGGGAGTCAGGATGCTGCAGGCTCCATATGACATATAACAGGACGACTGTTAAGGTGTGTCATGAGGACCCTGGGCTGAGATTGTAGGTCTGCTTTTGACCTCTCACCCCTAGCAGAGGGCAGAGAGGAGCCTCGGGAAGGAAGTGTGAGCATTCCCAGGTGGAGACACAGGGAAAGCCCAGCAAAGCGTTGCTGGGAAGAAGCACAAAGCCGAACTAGATGAAAAGGTCCAAAGTAGGAAGAGTGCAGCGGAACCGGCCCTGTGCTGGGCCCCGGGTGGAGGCTGCAAGGACCCTGCCAGCAGCTCTTCCCGCACAGCTGCCCTTCCTCCTTCTCGGGAAGCAGGTGAAGAAATGTGCGGTTGGCACTGTGCGGCTCGGCACTGTGCGGTTGGCACTGTGTGGCTTGGCACTGTGCGGTTGGCACTGTGCGGCTCGGCACCGGCCACCTGCTGCCTTTGGCCTTTTTCTTCTTTTTTCCTCAGGGTAATGGAAAGATGAGCAGAGGTACAGGCAGTGCCCCACTCTTTGTTGTAGGAAGCTTCCTTTGCCCCGAGCAGGTACAGCACCGTCCTGCTAAGGGAAGGGGAGCACAATACCTGCCTGTGGCCACTGTAGAGAACTGTCCCTCGGTGCAGAGGTCAGTCGGTTAGATTCCTAACATAACCCAACCTGAGAGGTACTTCCGACTCAGGTCCTTAGCCTGGGACAACAGAACCTTTCCCACTTTGGCTGTGCTTTTCCCACCTGCCCAGAGACTCCTGGCCCCTGGACAGGAATTTCAGGCTGATGGCTGGTTGCCTATCTGCAGCCTATGCCCACTCACAATTCACTTCACCACACCAGCTCTCCAGATTGGTGGTCTAAAGGACCGCTGTCCAACCCACTGGTCACTCCAATGAAATTCAGGCCTGTATGGATGCAAAAAGTAACGGCTGGAAATTCTGTAATGATTGTAATGGAGAATTCAATTTATTGCCTGCTACAGCATGTTTTGTTTGTTTTGTTTTGTTTTGTTTTGTTTTGGTATTTTTGAGACAGGGGTCTCCCTTTAGTCCCAGCTGGCCTGGAACTCTCTGTAGACCAGGTTGGCCTTGAATTCCCAGAGATCCGCCTGCCTCTGCCTCCCTAGTGCTGGGATTAAAGGCAAGGGCCACCACTCCCAGCTACAGCTTGCTTTTACAAGCAAAATGATGTCAGCTCCCAGAGCCAATCACAGACCCCCAGTTACGCACACACCATACTGCTGCTCTGCCTAGCATCCTGTACCTGGGCCAAGTTGCTTGCTCCTTCTTGGGGCAGGGTCAGAGAAATCCCATGACTCCCACCCACAAGGTGCCCTGAGGGGTGCTAGCTGAGAACTAGCCCCCAATTCAAACTGGATCTTCCTACAGTTTGTGGTTCTGGAGTTTCCTGAGGGGCTGATGTACACTAGGCTCAGACAAGACCATTGACTCCTCCCAGACCACACCCATGCAGACTGGCCTTCTGGTCTAGCCTCGACCCTGACTCCATTATCATCCATTTCATTTTTATTTTTAAAACTTTTTTTTTTTTGGTCTAGGAAACAGGGTCTTCCTGTAGCCCCAGCTGACCTGGTCTATAGACCAGGCTGGCCTTGAACTCACAGAGATCCTCCTGTCTCTGCCTCCCAAGTGCTGGGATTAAAGGCATGTGCCAACATGCCTGGTTTAAAAACTATATTTTTAAAATTCCAGTTACTTTTAACTTTATGAAAGGAGTATCGTAGACTGGCAGATGGCTCAGGGGGTAGAAACACCCGCCAGACTGACTGACAACCTAAGATTGATCTCTGTGACTCACAAGGTGGAAGGAGAGAACTGATAAAAACTGACCCCATAAACTGTCTCCTGACCTGATTCAGTTCCCAGAACCCATTATCAGCAGCTCGAAACCTTCTGTAACACCAGCTCTACGGAATCCAATGCCCTCTTCTGGCCTCCATGGGAACCTGCACACACATAGCCCCCCAGCGCGCACGTGCACGCACACATACATATGCATGCACACACACACACACACACACATTCACGCACACACACACACACACACACACACAGAATTAAAAAATAAAATAAATCTTTAAAAAGAAACAAACCCCCCCCCCCCCATCTCCATGGGCTGGACAAATAGCTCAGTGGTTAAGAGCACTGGCAGCTCTTACAGAGGCCCCAGCCTTGATTCCTAGCACCCACGTGGCAGGTAACAACTGTAACTCCTGTTCTAGAGCAGAGCAGGCATTGTATGCAAGAGGAGCACAGGCAGGCAAAGCACTCATACACATAAAATAAAAATAAATCACGTGTTTAAAAAGATGAATAAGGCCGGGTGTGGTGGCGCACGCCTTTAATCCTAGCACTCAGGAGGCAGAGGCAGGCAGATCTTTGTGAGTTCAAGGCCAGCCTGGTCTACAGAGTGAGTTCCAGGACAGCTGGGGCTACAGGGAGACCCTGTCTCAAAAAAGACCAAAAAAATAAATAAATAAAAAATAAAAGATGAATAAGGGACTGGAGAGATTAGAGGTTAAGAGTGCCGACTGCTCTTGCAGAGGACCTGGGTTTGATCCCCAGCACCCACATGGCAGCTGAGAACCGTCTTTAACTCCAGTTCCTGGGGAATCTGATACCCTCTTCTGACCTCTGCGGCATTGCATGACACAGGTGCACAAACCTACATGCAGACAGTACATTCATACACATAAAAAAAATAATTTTTAAAAGATGAATAAAAATTAGAAAAATGGTTAGAGTGACTTCCGCTTTCCATGTCCCAGTCTTCACTACCCTAAGTGGTAGCACAGACCTCAGGCTCAGTGCTAAGCCTGAGCCTTAGAGACCTCCAGCTGAGAAAGGACCAGAGGAGGGGCTGATGTCTCTCTTGAGGCTGCTGGGAAGGCAGATGTGGGCTCCTGGGATCCTATTCCTGTCACACCGAGGGCTCATGGCCACCAGTTCCTCCATCTTGTAAGAATTCTGGAGTGGCCTAGGTGGCTCCCATGGGGCTTCCTGGCTTTGACCTCTTCAGGGGAAGGTCTGACCACCATCCACCATCCCTTTGCCTCTGGTCCCAATGGCTGCCTTCTCTAATCTTCTGCCTGGTTCTGTGGCTTTGGGCAGGATGTCCTTCAAATGTCACCCACGAGTGCTGAGACAGGATAGAAAGGCTGTGAGAGAGAAGCTCCTCATCCAGGCAGCAAGTTGAAGAGTTTACCAGAAGCCAGCAAGAACTCAAGCACCAGGCTGGAGAGATGGCTCAGTGGTTAGCAGCACTGGCTGCTCTTGCAGAGGACCTGGTTTCCGTTCCCAGCACCCACCTGGCAGCTAACAACCACCTGTAACCACAGCTCCAGGGGAATCCAAGATCCTCTTCTGGACCTTGGCAATAGCCACACATGTGTTGTGCTTACATACATTTAGGCGAACACTCATACACATAAAATTAAAATTAAAAAAAAAAAGAATTTCAGCACAATTAACAACTGCTTCAGGCTCTTTTCCTTTCCAATCAAAAACTTACAGTTTCCTAGGACTCTTGCCAGAAACCCCATTTATAGGGAAGGACTTGTACTTTGAGCAACTGTAATTGCTTCTATTTCACCTTATCAGATTCAGATTATGATGACACCTCAGGCAACTCTGGAACAATCTCTTGCATCTCTCTTATGAAGAGAGTGAGAGAGCAAGAGTGAGAGCAAGCTAGAGAGTTAAAAGCACTGGCTGCTTTTGCAGTGGATCTGGGTTCAGTTCCCAGCACGCACATGGCGGCTCACAGCTCTCTGTAACTCCAGGAATCTGATGACTTCCATGGCACCACACCCGTGGACACCTCTTCATACACTTGGCAACACTAATATACATAAAATAAATACAAATCATTAAAAAATTAAAATCAACCTAAAATCAACCCAGGTATGGTGGCCTTGAACTCACTATGTAGACCAGGCTGGCTCCTAACTCACAGAGATCTGCCTGCCCCAGCCTCCCCAGCAGCTGGGATCAGGCATGCCACTACCTAACCCCTCTCTGCTTTCAGCTTTTGATGAGGTGAGCCTCAGGGACACAAGTACAAGGAAATGAAAGTCTTGGAATAGGCCCTCCCCAGGGGACCCAATCCGGGGTCTCCTGCATTTTCAGCCTGCACTCTACCAACTCAACAGTATTCCCAGCCCTAAACCAATGGGACTTAAAAATCAGCTTTATTGCCTGGTGTAGTGGTGCCCGCCTTTAATCCTAGCACTCGGGAGGCAGAAGCAGGTGGATCTCTGTGAGTTCCAGGCCAGCCTGGTCTACATAGTGAGTGGAGCTACAGGGAGACCCTGTCTCAAAAAGACCAAAAAAAAAAAAAAAAAAAAAAACCAGAAAACCCCAAAACAACAACAACAAAACAACAAAATAATGACAACAAAAAAACCCCCACAGCTTTATTGAGAAATAAGATTCAACCCTTCATGTCAGATGGTGTGTCATCTGAAATATTCATCTGGTGGTCCTTTAATATTGTGTGTGCTGCATTCCACTAGATGTTCTTCTCCCTAGACCAGGGCTCGCAGCTTTGCAACACTGCCCAGTCCCAGAATTGTTCCTCAGGCCTGCCTGGTAACAATTCCCAGGACCAAGCCGCAGGCAGGGAGGGGAAAGAATGGTGAGAAGGAAAAAAAAAAAAAAAGAAAAGGAAAGGAAAACGGATTCAGAGAGAGAGACCTGAGTAAAAGACTCAGTTTAATGTTGTAACTCAAGGCTTTTTAAACAAATCCTTGCAGAGGGCTGGGGTGCACAGGACTGGGGGTAGGGAGAGGTGGTTGGGACAAGTGGGACCCCAGGCCATCTGTTCCAGATCAAAGCTTTGTCCCAAGGGATCAAAGGTGGAGCCAGGGCAGGTTTGGCATCAGCAGGATATCAGCAGGGGTCAAGGCTTGGGGGCTGCTTGCTGACTCTCTTTAAGTGCTTCTGCCAGAAGAATGCCTACATCTCCCCATTTTTACTTAAAAAAAGCTCAGTTGTCACATACTGTTATTATTTTATCTATTGGGGATACTCTGGAATAGTGCAGCCCAGCGCGGCTCCCACTGGGTGTGTGTATAGTAAGCTGGAAGTATGACATTTGCTCAGTACGTCAAAGGAAAAGCCTTCAGGGTCTGGAACTTTGCTGAAGTAGGCAAGGCAAGAAATACTGCATTATCCCAACTTCACTGAGCTATGAGATAGCCCACAGAGATTATCAGATAGCTCACAGAAGCACCTGAGACAAGGTTTCGCAGATTCCTGCCTCAAGCCAGACAAAGTCTCATTACCACAGTGGTGATCCCAGCACTCAGGAGACAGAGTCAGGCAGAGCTCTGTGAGTCTGAGGCCAGTCTGGTCTACATAGCAAGTTCCAGGCCATCCAGGACTACACAGTGAGATCTTGTCTCAGAAAAAAAAAATCCACCTCTTCAAAGTATATAGTTTTGAGCCAGCATGAAGGCTCAGTGTATAAAGGCATCAGCCATGACAACCTGAGCTTGATCCCCAGAATACACATGGTAGAGGGAACTGAATCCTCAAAGAGCGTCAATTCCCAGTACCAACTAAACTGGGTATGGTGCCTATACCTGTTACCCCAGAAGAGTGGAGTGGAGGAGTGGAAGAAAAGAGAGCCAGAGGTGATCCTTGGCTACTTAGTGAACTGGAGACCAGCTTAGGCTACATGAGACCCGGCCTCAAAAAAATAAGAACATTAGGGTTGGTGAGATTCCTCAGGGAGTAAGAACACTCCCCACCAAAATAAGTGAATAAATAAATAATAAATAAATATGAATTTTTCTGTTTTTATTATATTCAGAAGGTTGTGCAACCAGTGTCACTAACTATTCCAGGACATTTTAATGAATCATCATTACTCCTTATCATTTTCCTCAGGGCCTGGCACCTCCCTGCACTGTCTCTAGGCTGTCACCTCCCTGCACTGTCTCTAGACTGTCACCTTCCTGCACTGTCTCTAGGCTGTCACCTACCTGCACTGTCTCTAGACTGTCGCCTACCTGCACTTTCTCTACACTGTCACCTCCCTGCACTGCTTCTAGGCTGTCACCTCCCTGCACTGTCTCTGGGCTGTCATCTCCCTGCACTGTCTCTGGGCTGTCTGTCACCTCCCTGAACTGTCTGTGGGCTGTCACCTCCCTGCACTGTCTCTGGGCTGTCACCTCCCTGCACTGTCTCTGGGCTGTCACCTACTTGCATTGTCTCTGGGCCGTCACCTCCCTGCACTGTCTGTAGGCTGTCACCTCCCTTCACTGTCTCTGGGCTGTCACCTCCCTGCACTGTCTCTGGGCTGTCACCTCCCTGCACTGTCTGTAGGCTGTCACCTCCCTGCACTGTCTCTGGGCTGTCACCTCCCTGCACTGTCTATAGACCTGTACTTCTCGTTGGTTGGAGCCCAGATTCTTCTCTCCTGCTGTCCTCACAGTCACCCGGCTGCAGCTCTGGTAGATTGGGACTAATACTTCTCAGGACACCAGCATGCCGCCCTGTATACACAGATTCCCATTTCTCATCTGTGCACACTTGGAGGGCTAGGAAGTGGTGGCTTGTATTCCTAGAGTAGTCCCCACATGACGAAGAGGCACGAGAAGGTTGAGCCTGTTCTTGGAATGAATAGACTGGCATATCATGATATGTCAGCTGCTGCACCAGCAGCCAGGTAGGGGACAGCAAGGACTTCTTTCAAAAGCTGGCCCTGAACTGGCATGGTTCTTTTCAGGCTGCAGACACCCATGATCACCACTAGGTGGAGCATTCTCCCTGCAGGCAGAGCAGGCTGGCTGCTCAGAAAGGACCCTTCACCCAGTCTTCTGCATTCAGGTAGGTGCAGGCTGGAAAGAGAGGCAAGTGCTTGGGGGCCATCAGCGAGAATACAAACACACACACAGGTGTTAACTTGAAATGAAATTCAATTAGCAAAAACTGTCTTTAGCCAATTCTCTGTTTGTGTGTGTGTGTGCATGTGGGCATGGGTGCAGGCATGTATGTGCCACAGCCTGCACATGCAGCTCACAGAGCAACTCTCAGAATTCGGCTCTCTCCTGCCACCTTGTGGCACATGACCCCGAATACGAAAAAATATTTTTTAAAAAGAAAGAAAAGAAAGAAAAGCTTTGTAGGACCAGGGAAAACAAGCAGAGACACTTGCTTTCAGGCGTGGCCACCTTGAGTTTAATACCCGGGGGCTGGAGAGATGGCCTAGCGGTTAAGAGCGCCGACCGCTCTTGCAGAGGACCCGGGTTCGATCCCCAGCACCCACATGGCGGCTGAGAACCGTCTGAAACTCCAACTCCAGGAGAACTCCAGCTCCAGGGGAATCCGACGCCCACTTCTGACCTCCGNGCATTCCCAGGTGGAGACACAGGGAAAGCCCAGCAAAGCGTTGCTGGGAAGAAGCACAAAGCCGAACTAGATGAAAAGGTCCAAAGTAGGAAGAGTGCAGCGGAACCGGCCCTGTGCTGGGCCCCGGGTGGAGGCTGCAAGGACCCTGCCAGCAGCTCTTCCCGCACAGCTGCCCTTCCTCCTTCTCGGGAAGCAGGTGAAGAAATGTGCGGTTGGCACTGTGCGGCTCGGCACTGTGCGGTTGGCACTGTGTGGCTTGGCACTGTGCGGTTGGCACTGTGCGGCTCGGCACCGGCCACCTGCTGCCTTTGGCTTTTTCTTCTTTTTTTTTCCTAGGGGGTATTAATGGAAGATGAGCAGATGGTACAGGCAGTGACCCAAGCTTTGTCCGTAGAAGCTTCTTGCTACAAGCAGGTATATCACAGTCCTGCTAAAGGGAAGGGGAGCACAGTAACATGCCTGTGTCCACTGTAGGTAACTGACCCCTAGGTGCAGAGGTCAGTCGGTGATTCCTAACATAACCAAACCTGAGAGGTACTTCCAAACACAGGTCCTTAGCCTGGCGGGACAACAGGAACCCTTCCCAATTTGGGTGCTGCTTTTCCCACCTGCCCCAGCGGACTCCGCGCCCTGGACAGGACTTTCCGGCTGTATGGCGTTGCCTATTTGGCCAGCTATGCCACTCCACAATTCACTTCACCACACCAGCTCTCCAGATTGGTGGTCTAAAGGACCGCCATCCAACCCACTAGTCACTCCCAATGAAATTCAGGCCTGTATGGATGCAAAAAGTAACGGCTGGAAATTCTGTAATGATTGTAATGGAGAATTCCATTATTGCTGCTACAGCCAGTTTGTTTGTTTGTTTTGTTTTTGTTTTGTTTTGGTATTTTGAGGACCGGGTCTCTCTTTAGTCCCCAGCTGGCCTGGACACTCTCTGTAGACCCGGTTGGCCTTGATTTCCAGCGATCCCGCCTGCCTCTGCCTCCTAGTGCTGGGATTAAAGGGCAAGGGCCACCTACTCCCAGTACAGCTTGCTTTTACAAGCAAACTTTTCATGCTCCCGAGGCCCCCAATCACAGGTTCCCCAGTTAAGCCTACAACACCATACTGCTGCTGACTAATGCATCTGTACATGGGCCAAGTGCGTGTTCCTTCTTGGGGCCGGGTCAGAGAAATCCCATGACTCCCACCCACAAGGTGCCTGAGGGTGCTAGCTGAGAATCTAGCCCCCAATTCAAACTGGATTTTTCCACAGTTTTTGTGGTTCTGGCGTTTCCCTGAGGGTGGCTGATGTACACTAGGCCAGACAAGACCATTGACTCCCCCCGACCAACCATGCAGGATGGCCTTCTGTCTTAGCCTCGACCTGACTCCATTTATCCATTTCCCTTTCTTATTTTACAAACCCAAAACTTTTTTTTTTTTTGGTCTATGGAAAAGGGTCTTCCTGTAAGCCCAAGCTGACCTGGTCTATGTGGACTAGGGTGGCCTTGAACTACAGAGATCACTCCTGTCTCTGCCTCCCAAGCTGTGGGATTACAAGCATGTGCAACATGCTGGTTTAAAAAACTATATTTTAAAAATTCAGTTACTTTTAACTTTATGAAAGGAGTATCGTAGACTGGCTAGGATGGCTCAGGGGTAGAAAACACCCCCCAGACTGAACTTGACAACCCTAAGATTGATTCTTTGGACTCACATAGTGGAAGGAGAGAACTGATAAAAACTGACCCCATAAACTGTCTCCTGACCTGATTCAGTTCCCAGAACCCATTATCAGCAGCTCGAAACCTTCTGTAACACCAGCTCTACGGAATCCAATGCCCTCTTTGGCCTCCATGCGGCAACCGGACACACACATGCCCCCCAGCGGCACGTGCCACGCACAACAGACATATTGCAGCACACACCAACACACACACACCACATTCACGCACACACACACCCACCACACACACACAGAATTAAAAATTAAATTAAATCTTTAAAAAGAAACACAACCCCCCCCCCCCCCATTCTCCATGGTCTTGGACAAAATTAGCTCCGTGGTTACTGCGCTACTGGCAGCTCTTACAGAGGCCCCAGCCTTGATTCCTAGCACCCACGTGGCATGGTAACACTGAACTCCTGTTCTAGTTAGTCGCCGGAGAAGGCATTTGTATTGAAAGAGGAGCACAGGCCAGTCCAACACTCATTACACCTAAAATAAAAATAATCACGTGTTGAAAAAGATGACTAATGCCGGGTGTTGGTGGCGCACGCCTTTAATCCAGCACTCAGAGGGCAGAGGGCATGCAGGATCTTTTGTGCTTTCACGGCCAGCCTGGTCTAAGAGTGAGTTCAGGACAGCTGGGCTAAGGGACGACCCTTGTCTCAAATAAGACCAAAAAAAAAATAACTAAATAAAAAATAAACAGATAATACGGGCCTGGAGAGAGTAGAGGTTTAGAAGTGCCGACTGTCTTGCAGCGGACCCTGGGTTTGATCCCAGCACCCACATGGCAGATGCGAACCGTCTTAACTCCAGTTCCTGGGGGGAAGAAGTGAGTACCTCTTCGTGACCGCTGCCGGCATTTGTCAGGACACAGTGAACACACCTACATGCAGAAAGTACATTCAACACATAAAAAAACATCAATTTTTCAAAAGGATTGAATAAAAATAGAAAAATGGTCAGGATGTGACTTCCGCTTTACATGTCCCCAGTCTTCCACTACCCTACGTCTGTAACAGACCTCAGGCTCAGTGCTAAGCCTGAGCCTTAGAGACCTCCAGCTGAGAAAGGACCAGAGGAGGGGCTGATGTCTCTCTTGAGGCTGCTGGGAAGGCAGATGTGGGCTCCTGGGATCCTATTCCTGTCACACCGAGGGCTCATGGCCACCAGTTCCTCCATCTTGTAAGAATTCTGGAGTGGCCTAGGTGGCTCCCATGGGGCTTCCTGGCTTTGACCTCTTCAGGGGAAGGTCTGACCACCATCCACCATCCCTTTGCCTCTGGTCCCAATGGCTGCCTTCTCTAATCTTCTGCCTGGTTCTGTGGCTTTGGGCAGGATGTCCTTCAAATGTCACCCACGAGTGCTGAGACAGGATAGAAAGGCTGTGAGAGAGAAGCTCCTCATCCAGGCAGCAAGTTGAAGAGTTTTCCAGAAGCTCAGCAAGAACTCACGACAGGCTGGAAGAGATGGCTCAGTGGCTTAGAGCACTGGCCTGGCTTCTTGTTCAGAGGACCTGGTTTCCGTTCCCAGCAACCCAACTGGCAGCAGCTAAACAAACCCACCTGTAACACAGCTCAGGGGATACAAGATCCTCGTCTGGACCCTTGGATACATAGCCACACATGTGTAGTGCTTACATACATTTGGCGGAACAATCAACACATTAAAAGTAAATGAAAAAAAAAAAGAATTAAGCACAATTTAAACCACTGTTCAGGTCTTTCCTTTCCAATCAACAACTTACAGTTTCCTTTAGGATTTGCCAGGAAACCCCCATTTATAGGGTAAGGAATTGTAACTTGAGCAAACTGTAAATTGCATTCTATTTCACTTATAGATTCAGCTTATGACTGACACCTAGGCAACTCTGGACACAATTCTCTTGCATCTCTCTATGAAGAGAGTGAAGAGAGCAAGAGTGAGAGCAAAGCTAGAGAGTAACCGCAGTGGCTGATTTGCAGAGGACCTGGGTTTTCAGTTCCCAGCACCTACAAGGTGGCTAATAACTGTTAGTAACTCCATTTCCAGGATGACTTCCACATGCATCGTACAACATGGGTACACTGGCACATATGAGGGCAATATACTTATATACATCAAATAAATAAAATCATTAAAAAATTAAAATCAACCTAAAATCAACCCAGGTATGGTGCCTAGAAATCATATGTAGACCAGGCGGCTCCTAACTCACAGAGATCGCTGCCCCAGCCTCCCCAGCAGCTGGGACATTTCGGCATTGCCATACCTAAACCCCTCTATGCTTTAAGGCTTTGATGATGTGAGCATCAGGACACAATACAAGGCAATGAAAGTCTTGAATAAGGCCCTCCCCAGGGACCCAATCGAGGGTCTCCTGCATTTTTCATGCCTGCACTCTACCAACTCAACAGTATTCCCAGCCCTAAACCAATGGGACTTAAAAATCAGCTTTATTGCCTGGTGTAGTGGTGCCCGCCTTTAATCCTAGCACCGGGAGGCCGAGAAGCAGGTGATCTCTGGATGTTCCAGGCCAGCCTGGTCTACATAGTTAGTGAGCCTACATGGAGACCCCCTTTGTTCGCAAAAAGACCAAAAAAAAAAAAAAAAAAAACACCCAGAAAACCCCCAAACAACAAACAACCAAACAACAAACCTACTGACAACAAAAAACCCCCACACTTTATGAGAAATAAGGACTCACAAACCTTCATGTTCAGATGGTTGTCTATCTGAAATATCATCTGGTGTCCTTTAATATCAAATGTGCTGCATTCCACTAGATGTTCTTCTCCTTAGACTAGGGCTTGCAGCTTTGCAAACACTGCCCCCAGTTCCAAGGATATTGTCCATCAGGCCGCCTGGTAAACAATTCCAGGGACCAAGCCGCCGGCAGGGGAGGGAAATAATGGTGACGAAGGAAAAAAGGAAAAAAAAAAAAAAAAAGCAAAAGGAAGGAAAATACGGATTCAGAGAGAGAGACCTGAGTAAAAGGGACTCAGTTTTAATGTTGTAACTAAAGGCTTTTCTACAAACCCTTGCAGAGGGGGCTTGGGGTGCACATGGGACTGGGGGTAAGGGAGAGGTGGTTGGGAAAAGCTGGGACCCCAGGCCATCTGTTCCAAATCAAAGCTTTGCCCCAAGGAATCAAAGGTAGCACCAGGGCCAGGTTGGCATCAGCAGCGATTATCCAGCAGGGGGGTCTACGGCTGGACTTTGGGGTGGCGCTTCGCTGACTTCTTTAAGTGGCTTTCCAGTAAGATGACTACATCTCCCATTTTTAATTAAAAAAAAAGCTCAGTTGTCACATACTGTTCTTATTTTATCTATCAGGGATACTCTGGAATAATGCAGCCCAATGAGGCTCCCACTGGAGACAACAGAACCTGGGTGTGTATAGTAAGCTGGAAGTATGACATTTTCTTGGTACAACAAGAGAGAGCCCATAGGGTCTGGAACTTTGCTGAAATAGGTGAGGCAGGAAATACTGCATTATCCCAACTTCACTGAGCTATGAGATAGCCCACAGAGATTATCAGATAACTCACAAAAGCCCTTGAGACAAGGTTTTGCAGATTCTCGCTTTAAGCCAGACAAAGTCTCATTACCACAGTGGTGATCCCAGCACTCAGAGGACGAGTCCGGAGACGCTCTGTGCGTCTGAGGCCCGGTTGGGCTACATACGCAAGTTCCAGGCCATCCAGCGCACACAGTGAGATTTTGTCTCAGAAAAAAAAAATTACACTCTTCCAAAAGTTATTCTACGTTTTAGCCCGCCATTGAAGGTCAGTGTATAAAGGCATCCAGCCATGAAAAATGAGCTTGATCCCCGAATACACATGGTAGAGTGAACTGATCCTCAAAGAGCGTCAATTCCCAGTACCAACTAAACTGGGTATGGTGCCTATACCTGTTACCCCAGAAGAGTGGAGTGGAGGAGTGGAAGAAAAGAGAGCCAGAGGTGATCCTTGGCTACTTAGTGAACTGGAGACCAGCTTAGGCTACATGAGACCCGGCCTCAAAAAAATAAGAACATTAGGGTTGGTGAGATTCCTCAGGGAGTAAGAACACTCCCCACCAAAATAAGTGACTAATAAATCTAAATAAATTAAATATGAATTTTTCTGTTTTTTATTATATTCAGACAGGTTGTGCAAACCAGTGCACTAACATTCCAGGACATTTTAAGAATCTCATCACTCCTTATCCATTTTCCTCAGGCCACTACCCGGCACACCTCCCTGGACTGTCTCTAGGCTGTCACCTACCTGCACTGTCTCTAGACTGTCACCTTCCTGCACTGTCTCTAGGCTGTCACCTACCTGCACTGTCTCTAGACTGTCGCCTACCTGCCACTTTCTCTTACACTGTAACCTCCCCTGACTGCTTCTAGGCTGTTCACCTCCCTGCCTGTCTCTGGGTGTCCATCTCGCTGCACTGTCTCTGGGCCTGTCTGTCACTCCTGAAACTGTCTGTTGGTTGTACCTCCTGCATGTCTCTGTGCTGTCACCTCCCTGCATGTATCTGGGCTGTCACTACTTGCATTTGTCTCTGGCCTTACACCTCAACTGCAACTGTATGTAGGCGTCACCTCCATTAACCTTGTCTGGGCTGTCACACCCTCCCTGCACTGTCTCTGGGCTGTCACATACTTGCATTGTCTCTGGGCCATCACCTCCCTACACTGTCTCTGGGCCATCACCTCCCTACACTGTCTCTGGGCCATCACCTCCCTGCACTGCCTCTGGGCCGTCAACCTCCCTGCAACCGTCTCTGGGCCGCACCTCCCTGCAATGTCTTGGGCCATCTTCCATTCCCTCGAATGTCTCCTGGGACTGTCAACCCCTGAACAGTCTCCGGGCCATAACCTCCCTCACTGTACTCTGGGCCCATACACCTCCATGACCTGTCTCTGGGGGTCAATCTCCCCGCACTGTCTCTGGACTTTCACCTCCCTGGACTGTCTGTAGGCTGTCACCTCCCTGCACTGTCTCTGGGCCGTCACCTCCCTGTACTGTCTCTGGGCTGTCACCTCCCTGCACTGTCTCTGGGCTGTCACCTCCCTGCACTGTCTCTGGGCTGTCACTGTCACCTACTTGCATTGTCTCTGGGCCATCACCTCCCTACACTGTCTCTGGGCCATCACCTCCCTACACTGTCTCTGGGCCGTCACCTCCCTGCACTGTCTCTGGGCCATCACCTCCCTGCACTGTCTCTGGGCCATCACCTCCCTGCACTGTCTCTGGGCCGTCACCTCCCTGCACTGTCTCTGGGCTGTCACCTCCCTGCACTGTCTCTGGGCTGTCACATACTTGCATTGTCTCTGGGCCATCACCTCCCTGCACTGTCTCTGGGCCATCACCTCCCTGCACTGTCTCTGGACTGTCACATCCCTGCACTGTCTCTGGGCCGTCACCTCCCTGCACTGTCTCTGGGCCGTCACCTCCCTGGACTGTCTGTAGGCTGTCACCTCCCTGCACTGTCTCTGGGCCATCACCTCCCTGCACTGTCTCTGGGCCGTCACCTCCCTGCACTGTCTCTGGGCCATCACCTCCCTACACTGTCTCTGGGCCATCACCTCCCTACACTGTCTCTGGGCCATCACCTCCCTACACTGTCTCTGGGCCATCACCTCCCTACACTGTCTCTGGGCCATCACCTCCCTACACTGTCTCTGGGCCATCACCTCCCTACACTGTCTCTGGGCCATCACCTCCCTACACTGTCTCTGGGCCATCACCTCCCTACACTGTCTCTGGGCCATCACCTCCCTACACTGTCTCTGGGCCATCACCTCCCTACACTGTCTCTGGGCCATCACCTCCCTACACTGTCTCTGGGCCATCACCTCCCTACACTGTCTCTGGGCCATCACCTCCCTACACTGTCTCTGGGCCATCACCTCCCTGCACTGTCTCTAGGCTGTCACCTCCCTGCACTGTCTGTAGGCTGTCACCTCCCAGTACTGTCTCTGGGCTGTCACCTACTTGCACTGTCTCTGGGCCATCACCTCCCTACACTGTCTCTGGGCCATCACCTCCCTACACTGTCTCTGGGCCATCACCTCCCTGCACTGTCTCTGGGCTGTCACCTCCCTGCCCTGTCTCTGGGCCGTCACCTCCCTGGACTGTCTTGGCTGTCACTCCTGCACTGCTCTGGGGCCTGCTACCTCACTTACTGTCTCCTGGGCCGTCCTACCTGCACCTGTCTCTGGGTGTCAACATCCCTGCACTGTCTTGGGGCTGTCCCCTCCTTGCATCGTATTGGGCCCATACCTCCCTCGCACTGTCTCGGGCCATCACCTCCAGGCACTGGCTCTTGGGCTGTTTCCCCTCCCTGCAATGTCTCTGACTGATCACCTCCCTGCACTGTCTGTGGGCTGTCACCTCCCTGCACTGTCTCTGTGCCATCACCTCCCTGCACTGTCTCTGGGCCATCACCTCCCTGCACTGTCTCACCTCCCTGCACTGTCTCTGGGCTGTCACCTCCCTGCACTCTCTGTAGGCTGTCACCTCCCAGTACTGTCTCTGGGCTGTCACCTCCCTGCACTGTCTCTGGGCCATCACCTCCCTGGACTATCTGTAGGCTGTCACCTCCCTGCACTGTCTCACCTCCCTGCACTGTCTCACCTCCCTGCACTGTCTCTGGGCCGTCACCTCCCTGCACTGTCTCTGGGCCATCACTTCCCAGCACTGTCTGTAGGCCGTCACCTCCCTGCACTGTCTGTAGGCCATCACCTCCCTTCACCGTCTCTGGGCCGTCACCTCCCTGCACTGTCTCTGGGCCGTCACCTCCCTGCACTGTCTCTGGGCCATCACCTCCCTGCACTGTCTCTGGACTGTCACCTCCCTACACTGTCTCTGGGCCATCACCTCCCTACACTGTCTCTGGGCCATCACCTCCCTACACTGTCTCTGGGCCATCACCTCCCTACACTGTCTCTGGGCCATCACCTCCCTACACTGTCTCTGGGCCATCACCTCCCTACACTGTCTCTGGGCCATCACCTCCCTACACTGTCTCTGGGCCATCACCTCCCTGCACTGTCTCTGGGCCGTCACCTCCCTGCACTGTCTCTGGGCCGTCACCTCCCTGCACTGTCTCTGGACTGTCACCTCCCTGCACTGTCTGTTGGCTGTCACATCACTTGCACTGCTCTCTGGGCTGTACCTCCTCCTGCACTTTTGTCTCTGGCGCTGTCATTCCTACTTGCATCTGTCTCTGGGCCTATACCCTCCCTGCATTGTCTCTGGGCCGTCACCTCCCTGTACTGTCTCTGGGCTGTCACCTCCCTGGACTGTCTGTAGGCTGTCACCTCCCCGCACTGTCTCTGGGCTGTCAACCACCACACACACCCAGCATATCCTTGTTCTGGGCCATAACACCACTACACCCTCCGCATGTCTTCGGGCCAAAAACCTCCCCACACACGCACTTCACCTACCTTGGGCTGTCCCCTCCCCCCCGACCACCCACTCTCTCCGTAGGCCGTCACCTCCTGCCCCACACTCGTCCTCACTCCCTTGCACTGTAATCTGGGCCGTACCACATTCACCCCCACACACGCAACCACCCCACACAACCCGACCTCCGGCATAACGCATCACTTCCTGCCCCACACACAAAACCGACCCAGACTCCTGCGGAAACCAAGACACACACACCACCAACATGCACTCACCCACCGTATCCACTCGCGCTCCCCACAGTCACCTCCTGCCACTGTCTCTGTGGCTTCACACCCCCCACCTCCCTGCACTGTCTCCGGGGCTACGACCAAACCACCCCACATCAACCTGCACTGTCTCTGGGCCGAATGTAACAATCCTGACATCTGTCCTCTGGGCCGTCATCAATCCTGCCAATCTCCTGCTGGGCCGTCCCAACCCATCCCTGGGACTGTCTGTCAGCGCTGTCCAAATCCCTTCACGCACTTCTCTGGGCCGGTCACCATCCCTGCCACTGTCCTCGCCTAGGCCCCCCCCCTCCCACCCCCCCCCCCTCCTCTGTCATCCTCCCTGCATGTATCTGTGCTTGTCCTTCCCTGCACTGTCTCTGGGCTGTCACCTCCCTGGACTGTCTGTGGGCTGTCACCTCCCTGCACTGTCTGTGGGCCGTCACCTCCCTGGACTGTGTGTAGGCTGTCACCTCCCTGCACCGTCTCTGGGCCGTCACCTCCCTTTCTTTTTTGCACTGTCTAGGGCACGTCATCTCTCCATCGCTACGTCTCGGGACCGTACCTCCCCTGGGATGTTGTAGCGGCTGTCCACCTCCCTGCACATTGTCCTATGGGTACTGTCCCCACCCTCCACAGCATCCCTGCTTGCCTAGGTGTACACCTTCTAATTTTCCTGCTACCGTCTCTGGCTTGTCACATCCCTTTGCCATGTCTGTAGGACGTCACCCTCCTGGCCTGTCGTAGGCTGTCCCTCCTGCACTGCTCGTAGGCCTGTCACCTCCCTGCACCTGTCTTGGCATCCACATCCCTGCACATGTCTCTGCGGCCATCACACTCCATGGATCCTCGTCTGCTAGGATGTCACCCTCCCCTGCCCTGTTCTATGGGCGTTCACAATCCCCTCGCTTGTCTGTAGGGCATTCTTGTTAACCTCCCTGCACGTCTCTGCGGCATGCTCCACCTCTCTCTGCAACTTTTCTGTATGGCCGTAACATCCTGGACGCTGTAGGCCTTTCACACTCCCCGACAACTGTACTCCTGGGCCCGTTACATTCCATTGTAGTCTCTGGGACCGTCCACCTCCACATCGTCGCCTACTGACTCGTGACCTGCTCAACAGTACCTGCCACTGTCTCCTGGTCCTGCTCCACACTCTATCCTGAATCTCGTCTCCGGCCATCACCTCCATGCATCGGTCCCTCTGGACAATCACCTCATGCACTGGCTCTGGCTGTCACCTCCTTTCCACTGTTCTTGGCTGTCACTCCCTGCCAACTGATCTCTGGGCTTTCACACTACCTGCATTGTCTCTGGGCCATCACCTCCCTACACTGTCTCTGGGCCATCACCTCCCTACACTGTCTCTGGGCCATCACCTCCCTACACTGTCTCTGGGCCATCACCTCCCTACACTGTCTCTGGGCCATCACCTCCCTACACTGTCTCTGGGCCATCACCTCCCTACACTGTCTCTGGGCCATCACCTCCCTACACTGTCTCTGGGCCATCACCTCCCTACACTGTCTCTGGGCCATCACCTCCCTACACTGTCTCTGGGCCATCACCTCCCTACACTGTCTCTGGGCCATCACCTCCCTACACTGTCTCTGGGCCATCACCTCCCTACACTGTCTCTGGGCCGTCACCTCCCTGCACTGTCTCTGGGCCATCACCTCCCTGCACTGTCTCTGGGCCGTCACCTCCCTGCACTGTCTGTAGGCCGTCACCTCCCTGCACTGTCTCTGGGCCATCACCTCCCTGCACTGTCTCTGGGATTGTCACCACCTCCCATGGACTGTCTTTAGGCCCATCATCCTCCCTGCAATGTTTTCTCTGGGCCCCGTCACCCTCCCATGCACTGTCTCTCGGGGGACTTCACCACTCCTGCACTGTCTCTGGGCAGTCACCTCCCTGCACTGTCTCACCTCCCTGCACTGTCTCACCTCCCTGCACTGTCTCACCTCCCTGCACTGTCTCACCTCCCTGCACTGTCTCACCTCCCTGCACTGTCTCACCTCCCTGCACTGTCTCACCTCCCTGCACTGTCTCACCTCCCTGCACTGTCTCACCTCCCTGCACTGTCTCACCTCCCTGCACTGTCTCTAGGCCGTCACCTCCCTGCACTGTCTGTAGGCTGTCACCTCCCTGCACTGTCTCTGGGCCGTCACCTCCCTGCACTGTCTCTGGGCCGTCACCTCCCTGCACTGTCTCTGGGCCATCACCTCCCTGCACTGTCTCTGGGCCATCACCTCCCTGCACTGTCTCTGGGCTGTCACCTCCCTGCACTGTCTGTAGGCCATCACCTCCCTGCACTGTCTCTGGACTGTCACATCCCTGCACTGTCTCTGGGCCGTCACCTCCCTGCACTGTCTCTGTGCCGTCACCTCCCTGCACTGTCTGTAGGCTGTCACCTCCCTGCACTGTCTCTGGGCTGTCACCTCCCTGCACTGTCTGTAGGCTGTCACCTCCCTGCACTGTCTCTGGGCTGTCACCTCCCTGCACTGTCTGTAGGCTGTCACCTCTCTGCACTGTCTCTGGGCTGTCACCTCCCTGCACTGTCTATAGACCTGTACTTCTCGTTGGTTGGAGCCCAGATTCTTCTCTCCTGCTGTCCTCACAGTCACCCGGCTGCAGCTCTGGTAGATTGGGACTAATACTTCTCAGGACACCAGCATGCCGCCCTGTATACACAGATTCCCATTTCTCATCTGTGCACACTTGGAGGGCTAGGAAGTGGTGGCTTGTATTCCTAGAGTAGTCCCCACATGACGAAGAGGCACGAGAAGGTTGAGCCTGTTCTTGGAATGAATAGACTGGCATATCATGATATGTCAGCTGCTGCACCAGCAGCCAGGTAGGGGACAGCAAGGACTTCTTTCAAAAGCTGGCCCTGAACTGGCATGGTTCTTTTCAGGCTGCAGACACCCATGATCACCACTAGGTGGAGCATTCTCCCTGCAGGCAGAGCAGGCTGGCTGCTCAGAAAGGACCCTTCACCCAGTCTTCTGCATTCAGGTAGGTGCAGGCTGGAAAGAGAGGCAAGTGCTTGGGGGCCATCAGCGAGAATACAAACACACACACAGGTGTTAACTTGAAATGAAATTCAATTAGCAAAAACTGTCTTTAGCCAATTCTCTGTTTGTGTGTGTGTGTGCATGTGGGCATGGGTGCAGGCATGTATGTGCCACAGCCTGCACATGCAGCTCACAGAGCAACTCTCAGAATTCGGCTCTCTCCTGCCACCTTGTGGCACATGACCCCGAATACGAAAAAATATTTTTTAAAAAGAAAGAAAAGAAAGAAAAGCTTTGTAGGACCAGGGAAAACAAGCAGAGACACTTGCTTTCAGGCGTGGCCACCTTGAGTTTAATACCCGGGGGCTGGAGAGATGGCCTAGCGGTTAAGAGCGCCGACCGCTCTTGCAGAGGACCCGGGTTCGATCCCCAGCACCCACATGGCGGCTGAGAACCGTCTGAAACTCCAACTCCAGGAGAACTCCAGCTCCAGGGGAATCCGACGCCCACTTCTGACCTCCGCGGCATTGCACGACACGGGTGCACAGACTTGCATGCAGACAATACATTCGTACACATACAGAAAT
>VZQC01012751.1:75494-92582 GCA_009823505.1 Rhizomys pruinosus | reverse complement strand
AAAAAAAAAAAAAAAAAAAAAAAAAAAAAAAAAAAAAAGGCCACTTCCCATAACAGACCTTTTGTCCTCCCTGGATGGGCAGAAGGACCCAGGGGCATCTGGCACACTGTCCTCTCCAGCACAGTTGCACAAGTTGCTTGCTGCAGTGCCTTTGAGTGTGGCCTGTCCTCTGCTGTGCCCAGGGGTCTGCGTGGGCAAGGCAGGAGAGGCAGGAGGAGTTCTTACTTGACTGTGGAATCTGTGAAAACAGACTTACACTATGGTCTCATGAGTTTTCACACTATGGTCTCATGAGGCTTTAACACATCTTCAACTTCAGTTTCAGTTTCAGGGGATCCAACACCCCCTTCTGGCCTCTGAGGGCATTGGACATCCACGGTGCACTGATATACATGCAGGCAAAACATACACGTAAGGTTTAATCTTAATAAAAGAAAACGAAGGGCAAGGTGGCTTGGCAGTGAAGGCGTTGGTGCCAAGGGTGATGACCCGAATTCAGTCCCAGGACTCACATAGCACAAGGAAAGAACTGACTCTTGCAGTTATTCTTTGAGCTCTACACGTGTGCTGTGCTGTCTACATGTGTCTTTCTTCTTCATTTTTATCATTCTTTCCTGTTTTTATCTTTTGTTGTTGTTGTTGAGAAAGGGTCTCCCTGTAGCCCCAGCTGGCCTGGAACTCAGTATGTAGAGCAGGCTGGCCTTGAGCTCACAGAGATCCGCCTGCCTCTGCCTCCCCGAGTGCTAGGAGTGCTAGGATTAAAAGCGTATGCCTGCTGTCAGCCACTAGCAGACAGTTGCAGGTTCTACTGCAACTGTGGTACATTCGAGTGAAGACACATCAGAGTTCTCCGCCAGCCTCACAGAGCTAGATGGCTCCCGGATGACCTCAATGAGTCTCAGTAGGGAGGGTGACAGGATGCGCTGTGTATTAGTCACTTTTCTGTTGCTGTGATAAAGCACCATGACCAAGGAACTTATAAAAGAAAGAGTTTATTTGAGCTTACGATTGACGGTTCCAGGGAATTAGAGTCTATTGTGGCGGGAGGCGTGGTGGCTGGAGACTGCAGCAGGAAGCTGAGGGTCACATCTTGCAAAGAGCACAGGAAGCAGAGAGCGAGCAACTGTAGACCATGAGGCCTGTTAAACTCTCTAAGCCCTGCCCCCAGTGACACACTTCCTCCAGCATGGCCACACACCCCAAGACCTCCAAAAACAGCGCCACCAACTGGAGACAAACGTCTGAATACCTAGAGCCTATGGGGGACACTCATTCAAACCACCACACACTGGTTTCCCAGGGCATGTAAAAGCATTACTTACTATCAGACTGTAGTCCAGTAAGTTCGTAATAGTATTGTGTTCCCCAAACACGTCCCAAGTTAAAACACCTGATTGTGCCTGTGGTGGCCAGGGCCTGTAATAAGAACTTGGTCAGCAGAGGCAGGATTGACAGTCTGAGGCCATGTGCGCTACAAAGCCAGACCCTATGTCAACCAACCAACCAACCAACCAACCAACCAACCAACCAATCACCACTACTAATAATGTAACAGAAAAAAATAAAAGCCTGGGGCTGGAGAGATGGCTCAGCGGTTAGGATCACCGACTGCTCTTGCAGAGGACCTGGGTTCGATTCCCAGTACCCACATGGCAGCTAAGAACCGTCTTTAACTCCAGTTCTAGGGGAATCTGACACCCTCTTCTGACCTCCGAGGCATTGCACGACATGGGTGCACCAACCTACATGCAGGCAGTACACACATACACATAAAAAATAAAAAAATAGTGAGGCGTGGTGGCGCTCACCTTTAATCCTAGCACTTGGGAGGCAGAGGCAGGCGGGTATTTGTGAGTTCAAGGCCAGCCTAGTCTACATAGTGAGTTCCAGGACAGCCAGAGCTACAGGGAGACCCTGTCTCAAAAAGACCAAAAATAAATAAATAAATAAATAAATAAATAAATAAATAAATAAATAAAATTAAAAAAAAAACCAAAAGCCTTCCCAAACAAAAAGCCCAACTTTATAGTTAAAAAAATGCCACCCAGGTGTGGGCGCCCGCCTTTAATCGTAGCACTTGGGAGGCAGAGGCAGGCAGATCTCTGTGAGTTCAAGGCCAGCCTGGTCTACAGAGTGAGTTCCAGGACAGCTGGAGCTACAGGGAGACCCTGTCTCTAAAATATCAAAAAAAAAAAAAAAAAAAAAAAAAAGCCAAGAGCCATCTGAGCCTTTAGTGAGCTGCTATCTGCTACTTCAGGCTGTCAGAGTGATGAGATAGTGCAGTTGCAGGAGGCTGCCCTCCACATCACCTCTCCACTCCTCCCTTCATGAGTCATGACACTTCCCTGTGACGTGTGGTGCTGTTTGAATTTTCTTTTTAAAAATCGTATTACTTTTTATTTTATGTGTATGAGTGTACTGCCTGCACATATGTAGGTGTACCTGCCATGAATACCTGCAGAAGTCAGAAGAGAGCTGGATTCTCTGGAGCTGGAGATATGGGTGATTTTTAGCCACCATGTGGGTGCTGGGATTTGAAGCAGAGTCCTTTGCAAGAGCTCTTAGCTGCTGAACTATCTCTCCAGTCCCTGAGAATTTTCTTTCAAAAGTGGAGTAATACTCTCAAACCCTGCTGTTGCTTCAACTGTTTACTGATATCCAATTTCCTCAACTGTTATTCGTTAATGTTGTGGGTTGAATGAGAAGTGTCTCCTATAGGGGCCAAGTATTTGAACACTTGGTCAGTTAGTGGGGCTGTTTGGAGAGGTTGGGAGGTGTGCCCACTTTCAGCTCACTTCGCTCCGCCCGCTTCCTGTGCCTGCTCAGATGTGACCACTAGGCTTGCTGCTCAGGCCAACTCCCTGCCACAATAGACTCTTATTCCCCTGGAACTGTAATTCAAATAAAATCTTCCTTCTATAGATTACCTTGGTTATGGTGTTTTATCAGTGACATAGAAAAGAACTAATGTAGTTATCTGGGTAGATTCCATCAAAAAACCTTTGGCCAGATGTGGTGGTGCACACCTTTAATCCCAGCATTTGGGAGGCAGAGCCAAGTGGATCTCTGTGACCTCAAGGCCAACCTGGAACTTGTTCGAAATTGTGAGTTCCAGGCCAGCTGGAGCTACAGAGGTCTCCACGCCCTTCTGCCCTGGACCTTTGAGCCCCCTGTCTGTTCAGGTCACCATATAGCACCAGAAGCTTGAGGTCTGCTGAGCCCGGTCAGGTGCAGAGCTAGTGGGGCAGGCAAGCCTGGGAGGCACTGGCCCCTGTGCTGACAGTTCGCTTTCTGTTCTGTCTCCTGTGCATTTCTTTCCCTTGGCATCAGTGGAGAACTAAATCCTCACACAGACTCAACTGTACTGAGTTTGACTGGAAATGTTAAAATGTAGAAACATCCCCCAGTGCTTACTGGGCATGGAGGTCTGCAGTGATATAACCCAACTACACCCTTCATTAAGCACAGGTGGTTAGGGACTTCTGATGTCCCCTGTAAGCTATACCTCAAAGGAAATGTAGGTTTCATGCAAGGACACAGGACTCTTGAGGTCCTTTCTGCTGAGACTGAGGGCGCACTACAAGTTAGAGGCAGCACAGGACAGGGTGGTGCCCCTCTTCCAGCTCCACCAGCTAGTCAAATAGGACCGAGGTTAGGGACGTGTAGATTACCCAAAGCACTTTAAGATGAGTTCTCTGAACCAATGCAGCAGATACCCTCAGTAGTCCTGGAGAGGGTGCTACTGGGCCCAGCAGCCTGCTCTTCATGAAGGCCCCTCCTGAACCCAGAGTTTCCTGGCATGGTCGGTGACTCTACTGTACGTGTCCTCACCCAGGCCTTTCTTGAGGGTTTGGATACCAGTTTTCAGAACTCTGTCAGAAGGGTGACAGCTATCTCAACCACAGAGCCTGCCAGGAAGGAATACAAGGAAGGAGGCCTTGCCAGTGTGCTTGCTGACCCTGAGCTGGCTCAGGTGGGCAAACCGTGGGAGGCAGATGGCAGAGAAGAGGATGTCTCTGAAGAGAGTGGCACTCAGGCTCCTGTGGAGACCCGCCAAACGAGGGTGGCAGATGGGCGCCAATGAGTCTTGCCTGCACTGTAGGGCTGGGGGGTGGGGGCATCTGAGCCCTGATGACAGCCAAGACCCTAACCCTGCTTTGGGCTACTTCACCAGAACCAGAACCAGAACCACTCTGCCTGCCCAGCGGTCCACAGGAACTTAAGCAATTTTTTTTCCTTTTAAATTATTGCTTAAGTTTTGCGACAAGATCTCCTATGTAGCCACTTCTGAAAGCTAGACCTGGCCTTTATAAGATCAGCTTTAATTTTTATTTATTTATTTATTTCTGTATGTGTCTGAATGTACTATATGCATGTAGGTTTGTGCACCCGTGTCGTGCAATGCCGCGGAGGTCAGAAGAGGGTGTCGGATTCCCCTGGAACTGGACTTCTCCTAGAATTGGAGTTTTAGATGGTTCTCAGCCGCCATGTGGGTGCTGGGGATTGAACCCGGGTCCTCTGTAAGAGCCGTCGGTGCTCTTAACCTCTAGGCCATCTCTCCAGCCCCAAGATCAGCTTTATTTTTTTATTTTATTTTTTTATTTTATTTTTTTATTTTATTTATTTCTGTATGTGTACGAATGTACTGTCTGCATGCAGGTTTGTGCACCCGTGTTGTGCAATGCCGCGGAGGTCAGAAGAGGGTGTCAGATTCCCCTGGAACTGGAGTTCTCTTGGAATTGGAGTTTCAGACGGTTCTTGGCCGCCATGTGGGTGCTAGGGATCGAACCCGGGTCCTCTGTAAGAGTGGTCGATGCTCTTAACCGCTAGGCCATCTCTCCAGCCCCCCAAGATCAGCTTTAATGAAGCATCCAGAACCTTTAGCTGGCAGACACGTCAATCTGGCCCCTCTGGGACAGCAAAAAATCCAGTCCCGATGGCTATCTGGAAAGGCAGGCCATAAAGAGTGGCTCAGGGTCATGCTGTTTCCCTCTAGGAATCGGAGCTCACTGACAGAGGTCATACCTAAGCCCTAAAGCAGGGAAGAGCATGGAACCCACACAGAAGGTTCTGTGTTCACAAAAGCAGTCTCCACTGAATCCTGGGGAAATGCATGTTAGAGAACGTAGCTGACCCACCTGCTTCGGAGCAAAAGGAGAACTGCTACATGGATCCTCTAAGACTACCATTATCGCCTGCTAGGGCCGAGAAACCAGTCTCCATCTCACTGTAGCTCCGTCATTACCACAGGAGGCTTGGTTTTGGACTCTGCCGAGGAGAATAGCCAGAGGGAAGGAAAGGACCCTCCTTAGGGCCTTCCCAGTCTCCTTACCAAACGCCATCACCACAGCCCCAACAGCTGCAGCCTCCATCCTACAAAACAAGAGGCAGTGTGAGAGCATGGGTTTCTCAACGTCTCAGCAACCCACCAGAGCGGATAAACATTCAAGCCCTGGCTGGAACTTTACCAGAGCCCCCACACTGCAGAAAGCACAGCTGTTGGGCAGCTTCAAACCCTCCACAGCCTCCGAGTCTCACTGAAATATGGCCTTTGAGGCCACTGCATTGAGCTGTGCATACTCTACTCTGGTTTCCTTACAGGTTATATGAAGGGAGCTGGGAAGAGCAGGACAAGGGTGGAGGGTGACGTGTTTCATGGGCATTGCCACCAAAGGGACAGACAGATGCCCTAAGAAACCAGCTTCTTTGGACCAATTCCCACTTTGACAATGTCAGCCCCTGAGAAAATTAGTTCCACCATCTCTCCCATGACCACATTCCCTGCCTGAGATGGCAACCAAAATATCTTGCCAGGCGTGGTGGCACACGCCTTTAATCCCAGCACTCAGGAGGCAGAGGCAGATGGATCTCTGTGAGTTCAAGCCTAGCCTGGTCTACAGAGCGAGCTCCAGGCCAGCTGGGACTAAAGGGAGACCCTGTCTCAAAAGTACAAAAAAAAAGAGCCTGTTATATGCATCCTTCCAAAGGTGATCTGGCCTAGTGACCACTCCAGCGCTCAGACCTTGGCCTTCTAAGTCCCCAATTTCTCCCCACCCCCACCCCAATACATGAAAAAAATCCCAGGCTTAGCTGGGTGTGGTCATGCACCCCTTTAACCCCAGCACTCAGGAGGCAGAGGCAGGGGGATCTATTGGAGTTCAAGGCTAGCCTGGTTTACATAGTGAGTTCCAGGACAGCTGAGGCTACAGGGAGACCCTGTCTCAAAAAGACCAAAAGAAAAAAAAGTTTTTTAAAATTCCAGGACCTAGCCTCTAGTAAGACTACCAAAAAACCCCTTCTGCCAAAGGCAGGGGTAAGGCCACTGGTGACACCACACTCCAACGGCCTTGCCTCAGGGCTAGGGTGGGAATGGGAATTCAACGTGGCTCCTGAGAAGGGCCCTAACTACTCCTAATTGGCACAGTGAACATAAACCCTCTCCTCCCTCTCCAGTCCCCACACCTGCACCTTCAGCTTCATCATCTCCTCAACAGTCTATGTGTGACCAGACCTCACCTAAAGCAGGATCTCAAACTTCTGGGGAGTTCCAGGGGGAAAAGTGGACATGATCCACTGATGCAGGACAAAGCTTCCTCTGGCTGCAATTCAGGGATCTGGCTCAAAGTTGAAATCATGAGGTCACTGATGTTACCCACGTGGCACCCGGGATTCTCACTGATGTTACCCACGTGGCACCCGGGGTTCTCACTGATGTTACCCACGTGGCACCCGGGGTTCTCACTGATGTTACCCACGTGGCACCCGGGGTTCTCACTGATGTTACCCACGTGGCACCCGGGGTTCTCACTGATGTTACCCACGTGGCACCCGGGGTTCTCATTGATGTTATCCATGTGGCACTCAGGGTTCTCGATGTTCGTATACATCAAGGTCTAGATCCTGAGGCATTCTATCTTGCCTTGTAGCTTTGGGGGTTCCAGGGCCTTGGGAATGGGAACCAGGTTACTAGAGAATGGCAACCCATCTAGCAACAGAGGTGGGAGCCTGGGACAGAATGGGATCCCCGTGGATCAGAACATCAGCAGGTGGTGTGTAGCAGAGATGAGCAGGCCTCTAGAGACTGGGAGCAAAGAAGCTCCCTTCTCCTGCCGACAGGGGCCCACCTACTGGGCCACAACCTGCCTGGTAGATGTAGGGGAGCTAAATGGGCTCTCAATTTCTATCTCATTGAGTAACTACAAAGCTTTTTATAACAGGTGTGGTGGTGTATGCCTTTAATCCCAGCACTTGGGAGGCAGAGGGAGGCAGATCACTGTGAGTTTCAAGGCCAGCCTGGTCTACATAGGAAGTTCAAGGACAGCTGGGGCTACAGGGGAACCCTGTCTCAAAAAGACCCCTCCCCCCCAAAAAAATGCTTTTTAGCTCATGGTGTTTCCAGGAAGCTTCTGGAAAGTGGCTAACTCTATCACAGCCTTTCCTATGCCTCAAAGTCCCAAACACACAAGACCTGCTGCCAGCAGCGTGGGTCACTGACTGCATGCTTAGGGACAGCACACACCTGCTGCCAGCAGCGTGGGACACTGACTGCATGCTTAGGGACAGCATATACCTTTGAGCGTGGGAGAGCACTGATGTGGTATGCCCACAGACCCCAAAGTTTTCTGAGCAGGGAACAACAGCCTGTGAGAAACACCCATAGTAAAGCCACCAGCCCCCTGTTTAACAGGGCTCAGTACAGAATCATCAAAGGCGGAGCAAAAACAGGCACCCAGAACCTGAAGGAGAATTGTCCTTCAGTGCACTTTCTCAGCAGGTTAATGTGAGCTCCAGTGAGACAGCACCCTAGACCAAGATCTGCTCCTCACTCCTTGTGGTGCTCTGGGGATGCTGGCCCAGCATGGCAAACTGTGTGCCTTGCACAGGCTATGTGGCTTCCTGCACTGCACCTGGGATGTGACTTGGAAATGTGATCTACCACAGCAGAACACAACTGACCAGTGACCTGGGGCAGCACTCCAACACAGTTGTGGGGAAAAAATTTAATGTTAAGTATTTCTCCATTAGAATATACAAATAAATAAGCTCAGAAGAGCTGACAGGAAAATCACAAATAAGTAAATCTTCAACTGTCTTCAGTCTCAGATATTCCACTTCCAAAATACTAGTAAAATATACAAATTAACTAATAAGAAGATGCAAAACATTCGACATAAACATTCTAAAATAAAAAATAAAATCAAGGGCAAATGCTATTCTTCCTGTGTAACAAGACTACAACAAATAGCATTTAAATACTTAATTTATTATTCAAATTAAGAAATTATACATTTTGTTTGATAATGGTCATTGTCTTCAAAGTGTCATTCAGTTTCCCACATCTAAAAGTATATTGCTAATTCTGATTTCCGAAGCCCACAGCATGAAGAGCCTCCAGCCACACAGATGCTGGACAGGACAGAGACGGTGGGTCTGCAGCCCTTGCCAGCTCCTTACAGCTGGTCCCTGCATGCTGGCCCTCCGGATGCTTCCCTGCTTTCCACTGGCAGAGGCTGAGGTCACCTGGCAACAAGTCGGACCCTGATAAAGTGCCTAAACCACCTGTTGCTCTTCCCCTGACACACGCCAAGGACACAGTCTTCCTCAGAATGGCAGCAGGAAGCATAGGGGCTGAGCCCTAGAGTGCCCCCAAACACTGGGGATGGTGGCAGGATGGCCCGGCCAGGAGGGTGCGTGGGTCATGGAGAGACGCAGCCTGCCACTTTGGTTCAAATGACTTTAATAGAAGCTGCAGTACCCAGGTCCCCCAGTCAGCACTCTGCCGGTGACACGGCTGCCTCCAGAAGTGCGGTGACCCTCCTCCTCCGCCTCCCCTGAAAGCTCTCCAGGCACAAGGCAGAGACAGGAACAGAGTAACGAGTGCAACAGCCACCTCACACCCACACAGCACCGGCCAAACCTCATGATGCAGTCAGTGGGATTCTGAAAACAAGCATGCGAGTCCTGCCTGGGGAAATGGCTTCAAAAGCACAAATAAAATAATACTATTGTTATCCGTTTTCCAAACCTAACCACTTTGGGAAAAGGCAGTAGGAAAAAAATGCCTTTAGTTTTTACAATTAGGCTTGTAAACAATCAACCACATGAGAAGCAGTGGTCCAGAGCCCTCAGCCTCAGCCGTAGACTCTGCAGGTGTCCAACCCATGATGGGATGCTAAGTGGGACACCATGGCCAAAGCTTCATCTTTGGTTAATTTCACTGAGTTGCCACTAGTCTAAAACCTGTGTGCTCTTCTTAGCAAAATTACTAAACCAGCCACATGGCACATAACAATGGTTAAGTTATGCAAAAAGCAATGTCCATCTTGTGTCACAATAAAATCACCTAAAAAATGAGAAGGGGGAATGCCGCAAATAAGGCCTGAGGAGAGCCACGGTCCCGCTGAGCGCTCTCGTGGGTCTGGCAGGCTGCTGCTGCTGTTGGGTCAGATCTAGCTCCCTGGGCTTGGCTCAGCTCAGTTCAAAGCCGGCAGCACACTCAATGGCGTAGAGCAGCTTGCTTCGCAGCAGGGCCTCGTCATAGAACTCCGGGAGCTTCAGGAGGTTCATGCAGGTGCTGGCTGTGGGAAGCCGCTCAAGGTCAGAGCCTCCATTGTGAATGCAGAATGCAGGGTAAAGCTCCTGGAAGACAAGGTGCAAATTAAAAGGAATATTTAACAAAGCTGGGTTTGGTGGTGCACACCTTTTTTAATCCCAGCATGCAGGAGGCAGAGGCAGGCAGATATTTGTGAGTTCAAGGCCAGCCTGGTTAAGAGGGAGACCCTGTCTAAAAAAGTCCAAAAACAAAGGATACTCAGGATAAGAAAAAAAACGATCCTGATATTTGGGGGTGGAGGCATGTACTTGGATCTAAGGCAGGGCCTTGCATACTAAGTACCTTACTACTGAGCCACATCTCTAGTTCAAGGCAACAATGAATTAAAAAGGTGGCTTTCGAGAGTGAATGAAATGAAGCATGGCCAGGCGTGGTGGTGCACGCCTTTAATCCTAGCACTTGGGAGGCAGAGGCAGGTGGATCTTTGTGAGTTCAAGGCCAGCCTGGTCTACAGAGCGAGTTCCAGGACAGCTGGGGCTACAGGGAGACACTGTCTCGAAAAGACCCCCCTCCAAAAAAAAGAAAGAAATGAAGTATGACGGGCCAGAATGGGAAAGAGCACAGGTTTTTTTTTTTTTAATTTTTATGGTGGGGGTGGGTAGGTTGGGATGGAAGGTTGTGTTGAGACAGGGTCTCACTATGTAGCTGGCTCAGAACCTCTATGTAGGTAGACCAGGGTGGCCTCCCTAAAGGTATGTGACACCATGCTCAGCAAGCACATACAGGTTTTCTTCTATTTAATATCTCCCATTTTCTAACTAAAACATAAATTTTGTTAGAGGGCAAAAAGAAAATCCAACAATGTAAGAAAGAGGATTCACCTCGCAGGCATCATAGTGGAGAAGAGGAACAAAATCGGAGCAATATTCTCAGTGCAGCAGGGACTTGGGGGGCACCTGTCACAGCTGACACGCTCAGCTGCTGAGCTACCACTTCAGCACACTGCCTCATGTGCACCTTGAACTCAGCACATGCTGCATGGCAGGCCAGCACTGAGTAAGAAGCACAACCCACAATGAGCTGCACAAAGACATCTATGCTTGGTTTCCATCTGTGTGGATTTGCCACAGGTTAAAACTTCACCCAAGAAGTTACACATGGTGAAAACCCTTGTGGGGCTGGGGTGTGGTGGTTAACTCCAGCACTCGGGAGGCTGAGGCAGGAGGGCTGCGGCTCCTGGCCAGTCTGGGCTACTTCAAGAGACATGTTCAAACAGAATCTGTTTTTAGTTTTTTGTTTTTGTCTTTTCGAGACAGGGTCTCCCTGTCACTCTGGCTGGCCTGGAACTCACCATGTAGACCAGGCTGACCTTGAACTCACAAAGATACACCTGCCCCTGCCCCTGCCCCTGCCTCCCGAGTGCTAGGATTAAAGCCATGTGCGAAACAGAATCTATCTGAAACACACAGTAAGACCCTCTCTCAAGAACAAAGCAAAACAAAAGAAAAACGGCAAACAAGAACATACCACTACTCTTTTTTTTACTCCTAACTACAGTTGATGAGCTACTTTGAATTTCCCATAAAAGACAGAACAGGAACCAAAAGAGAACCAAGAAACATGGGTTTCAGCACCCAGTGCTCTGAGCACACAAACCATGGTTTTCTCAAGCACCCGAGCAAACTAAAACGGAAGCAGCACATTTTGAGACAGACAAGGTCCTGGACAGCAGTTAGCAGCTGCTCTGTACGGAAAGCTCCAGACAGCTTCACAGTGGAATGCTGCACTTTATTATTTCTTTTTCATGATGCTAATTGAATTTCCTACTTGGAGTCTTAAAAGTAGAAAAAGATGAAGTTCTTTATTGAAATCTGGGTCAAAGGCACCATTTTGTACATAATTAAATACAGTACAATGGGAATTTGCATTAATTCAGAGACAGAAAAACCATCAATTTACTGCACAGCCTGATGGTAACATAACAATTTTCTACAGCAGTTAACAACTTTTGTCCCTAACAATCCCATTCATTAAAAAGACCACATGTTCATCAGCATAGTAGACACTATTCTCTGCTAAGCAGGCAGAGGTGGTATGCAAGCTCCTCTGCGGCCTGCAGTGCTTCCCGTGGTGTGCCTCCTCCTGCACTGCGTCAGGCCCACGCCACCAGAGTGCTTTCCTTTAGTGGGAAGCTCAGCCTCAGCACACTTCTTTTTGGAAAAGATAATACTTCTCTGTTTTTACATTTCCTACTTCACGATTCTTGATATTTATCTTCACTTTCTATTCCTGATAAATGTAACTGGTTATTTATCTTGTCCCAGTAATTTGGAAGATTCAAACAATTTCTGTTCTATTTGTTTCAGGAGTAACATTATTTGCTAACAGGTAAAGTCCATGTTTCTGTCACTCACTGACCCCAACAGTGCGTACAGCTGCTTCCATGAAGGATGAGTTTGCTGCTGCTGTGTGGATGTATCCTTGTCCCATCTCTGGCTCTGTCACGGGGTCCTTGGGAACTTAACTAGGATGCTGTATGAACCCACTAATCTTTATTCTTAAAAAAGTTTTTGCTGGGGGGCTGGAGAGATAGCCTAACGGTTAAGAGCACTGACTGCTCTTGCAGAGGACCTGGGTTCGATCCCCAGCACCCACATGGGGCTAAGAACCGTCTGTAACTCCAATTCAAGGAGAACTCCAGTTCCAGGGGAATCTGAGACCCTCTTCTGACCTCCGCGGCATTGCACGACTCAGGTGCACAAACCTACATGCAGACAGTACATTCGTACACATACAAAAATAAAATAAAATAAAATAAAATAAAATAAAATAAAATAAAATAAAATAAAATAAAAGTTTTTGCTGGAGCTAGAGGGAGACCCTGTCTCAAAAACAGCCCCCCCAAAAAAGAGGGGCAGGGAGTCAGCCACACCTCCCAAACAACATAGCTGCAGAAGGGGGAGGGGCTAAGGGTATAAGCTGAGGAAGCCTTGGGGAGGGTCTCTCACCATTTTGTGCAGCTGTTGGGGAGTTATGATCTACACCTGGATAGAGACTTTCTAGAGTGACCTTAGGAGGAGAGCACCCACACCCCTAGGAGCAAACCCTCACCCAGGGCTCTGTAAATATACTCAAGAAACTCACTGGTTTCCTGGAGTGCGGTTTGGTGAAATTACACCTCAGTTTGTCGTAGGGACCATGGGAGGACGGGGCTGGGCGCCTCCCAGAAGGAAATTTACCTCCCATGTGTCCATGTGCTCTCACCTGTCCTGAGTACACTCTTAATGATAGAACACTTTCAAGAGAACTTGCCTGCACCTACCCTGAACTGATCTTCCTGCCTCTTTACCAAGTAACTAAGCCATCTTCTCAAATACTCAAGCAACTTTATTTATTAATTTTTTCAAGCAGCTTTAATTGATAAAAATGATATGCTAAGTTATATGAGGTCAACACTAGTTTTTAGAAATAAACAAGGCTAGGTTATATAGGCAAGCACAACCAAAGTCTCCATCTACTTCTCTCCAGCAGAACATTCTTGCTCTGTGTACTCCTCAGGCCAGGGTGGAAAAGGACCACTGGGCACTGTGGACGGTGATGACTTCAATGCCAGGCAGCCCACTGGAACACAGGCTCAGCAGACAACGCAAGCACAATCACCAACTACTGCAGCACTTGGTACTGACCACGGAAAAAAAAGGCAACCCATATAAAGCCTGTGCCAGCCTCTTTGGCTTTAAAGCAAACAGTGTGAAAGATACACACCTTGAACCCCAGGAGAGGGGGACGAGAGCAGCTTGTCACAAACTTGAGCAACTTGCGCTTTTCTTCATCAGTGAAACCTTCTACAACTCTCCAAAAGATTTTAATGACAGGATGATCAGCAGAATAGCCCCCTATGACAAAAGGAACAAAATGCTGCGTTCAAAGTAGAGCCCAAGAGTAGAAACAACAAACCCGGTAGAGCATGTGACACTACTCCAAGGAGCCTGAGCTCTGTGAGGGTCAAACTGGAAGACATCTGCCTCTGTCCTCGGTGGATGACATGTGCTTCCATGGGGCGGCTGAGGGAAAGAGGAAGGCCAGCAGACGCTAGCTACACACCAATGCCACATGCAGGACCCCACGTGACCAGAGATGGACATGCGGCCACACATCTGAAAAGTGTTAGACACGGGGGTGGAGATGACTCATGGGTTAAAAGCACTGGGTGCTCAGGTTTGGTTTGACTCAGGTTTGGTTCCTAGCATCCACGTGGTGGCTAACAACAGCCCATAAATCCAGTTCCAGGAGATCTGACCTCTTCTGACCTCCACAGGCATTGTATGACATGGATGCATTTACATACATGCACACGATACATGCAAACACACATAAAATAAAAACAAGTAAAAAATAAAATAGATATATTTTTGGTGTTTTTGAGACAGGGTCTTCCTGTAACCCCAGCTAGCCTGGAACTCGCTTTGTAGACCAGCCTGGCCTTGAACTCACAGAGATCCGCCTGCCTCTGCCTCTCAAGTGCTGGGATTAAATGTATGTACCACCATGCACGGCCAAATAAATAAAATATTTTTAAAACGTTACACTGGGATCTTATTTCTAGGAGAGCTAGGCGTTTGGCCAACATGATCTCTGTGTCTTGTTAATTTTATTGCTTCTCTTTTTGATAATAAGATTCAGACCATGGCCAACAACCAGCCCTGCCTGTGATTAGACATGATTCTAAAATGTACTATCTGGTACTTACAGCTTTTAATCTCATTAAGTGGTTCCTAAAACTGAAATAATTGCTATATATTGTTCCCTCATTGTTAATACGTTACAGAAACAACATCAATAAGATAACTTAAGTGCATTAATTGGCACCAAGATGACTACGGTAGGATTTAAGCATATTTACTGGAATGGCGGAGACTGTTAAAGGTGTAAGCTCTCAGGGACAGGGTTAGGCAAACAAACCCAAGCAACTTCTCGGCAAAGGAGAGTCAGGGTGTGCTGGATAGTTTTAGTGTCACCTTGATATACCTGGGTTGAGGGACCCTCAACTGGGGAATTGCCTCCATTGGACTGGCCTGTGGCCATATCTATGGAGTATTATCTTGATTGTTGAGCAATGTGGGAAAGCCCAGCCCACTATGGGCGGTGCCACCCCTGGGCAGGTAGTTGTGTATTGTATAAGAAAGCATGCTGACATGGGCCAGAGGAGCAAGCCAGTAATGGCCAGGCACGCCTTTAATCCTAGCACTTGGGAGGCAGAGGCAGGCGATCTTTGTGAATTCAAGGCCAGCCTGGTCTACAGAGCAAGTTCCAGGACAGCTGGGTCTACAGGGGGACCCTGACTCGAAAAGACCCCCCCCCAAAAAAAAAAGCATTTCTCCATGGCCTGCCTCCAGGTTCCTGCCCTGAGTTCCTACTTTGGACTCTCTGAGTGATGAACTGTGACTTGGGAGATGTGAGCTGAATAAACCCTTTCCTTCCCAAGTTGGTATTGGTCAGAGTGTTTTACACAGCAATTGAAGAGAAACTAGAATAGGAATTGGTACCAGAGAGTGGGCTACTGCTGTGACAGACCTGACCTTGGTATTTGGGGGAGGATTGTGGAAGTGTTTGGAACTTTGGCCTGGAAAAGCCAATGAATGCTTAGAGTTTGTTGCTGTGGAACTTGGAACAGTTATGCTGAAAGAGCTGTAGACAATGGAGGCCTGGCTTGTGAAGCTTCAAAGGGAAGCAGAAATCATAAGGGCTGTTGGTTATTTTTAAATTGAGAATCTGGTCAGCTGGGGCTGAAGAAACAGCTGTAAGTAACAAGAGACCAGAACCTGAAGTGAAACCTTTGTTTAGCTGGGACAACTGATGCTGGTTAGCTGGGGCTGAAAAAAATCAGCTGACCAGCATCACTGTAAGTGAAATCTGGGAAGAATTTCCTCAGGGTCAGCACACAGAAGCTGTGGTCCAGAGGGGGCCTGGGCCTCCAGCTCAAGCCATTGGTAATGTGTAAGAGTCTCCTATATGGTTCTGGTATTGAAATGTGAAGGGGTCACAGAGAGCAGCTGAGGCTTGGCACCATGAAAGGTCAGAAAGCCACCCTGAAAGTGCACCCTGGTTGGAGTGAAGACCCCAGGATTGCAGGGGTCATGAAGAGAGGCTGAGGCTTTGCATCAGGAGAGGTCAGAAGCCTCAGTTGGTGAAGGTGCAGCCTCAGTTTCAGTGGAGACCCCAGCTTTTTGGAGATGTCAGGACCATAGGACGACCACCAAGAGCAGCAGCAGGTGTGGAATGGAGCCGGCCTGGGCCTGCGAGATGAGCTGTGTGTGCTGTAGATGGCAGAGTCAGAGAAGGGGAGCTGCTGAAACCCCAAACTAGAGCCCAGAACATCCTGAGTGAATCCCAGGTGTCCAGCCCTGAGCTAGTTTGCTGGACTTGGGTTTTGCTTAGTTAGGTGTGCCTGATTCTTCCCCTTGAAATAAGACCATACTTGTTTTGGATTTTACAGGAGCCCACAGTAAAAAGTTCATGGTCTGTTAAAAGTCTCTTAAGTGTTTGGACCTTTTAAGGACTGGGGCTTTTAAAGTTGTTCTTTTGTTGTGATATTAATGTTAACATTATTATCTTGGGGATAAGAAATGGAGCTGGGCGTGGTGGCGCACACCTGTAATCCCAGCACTTGGGAGGTAGAGGCGGTTGGATCTCTGTGAGTTCAAGGACAGCCTGGTCTATTTACTGAGTTCCAGGACAGCTGGAGCTACAGGGAGACCCTGTCTAAAAAAAAAAGAAAAATAAAATAAATGGAAAGGTTGTGGTTTTAGCCAGGTGTGGTGGCATGCACCTTTAATCTCAGCACTAGGGAAGTAGAGGTGGGTGGATCTCTGTGAGTTCAAGGCCAGCCTGGTCTACAGAGGGAGCTCCAGGACAGCTGGTACTAAAAGGGACACCCTTCCTCAAAAATACACACACACACACACACAAAAAAAGAAAAATGCAAACAAAAACTTCCCTCCCAGAACTTCTGTTACAACTCCACTGAACTCACAATATTCAGTGTGGACTGGTCCTGCCTGTACCCTCAGCCTCTACTCAGAGCTGCCCACTTTTTTAGCCTTTGGATAAACTGAGGTCTGTAGGGCTTCACAGTGACTATTTCTTATTGCTGGGATTCTTTTCACTAGAATCTTCATATGCTAATTCCTTTTTGTTCCCTGGGCCTAAGTGTACTGTCTTCAGAGAGCCCTCCCTGACCACAAGACCCCTTTCTCTGCCATGTACTCTGCCCTACTCATGCCTGTCATGTCCC
Organism: Rhizomys pruinosus; assembly: GCA_009823505.1. Taxonomy (NCBI): domain Eukaryota; kingdom Metazoa; phylum Chordata; class Mammalia; order Rodentia; family Spalacidae; genus Rhizomys; species Rhizomys pruinosus. The sequence goes on along the minus strand of VZQC01012751.1, from coordinate 75,735 downwards.
CTCACACATTCAAGGTGACACATTTAACACTTGTTTACTTCTGTGCTCAGTGATCTCTCCCCTGGTTGCCAGTGTCCCTATGGACCTGTGTGCCTAGTTTTCACCTGGGCCTGAGATCCTAGAATCATTTCTAGCTCAGAATAGGTGCTCATTCAGTGTCTGTTAAACAAAGAATACAGATTTAGATGGCTAAATGTGCAGATCTGAACTTCTGGTGAAAGTTTGGGGCTAGAAGTATGGA
>VZQC01012751.1:0-75383 GCA_009823505.1 Rhizomys pruinosus | reverse complement strand
TAATTTATTTCTGTATGTGTATGAATGTACTGTCTGCATGCAAGTTTGTGCACCCGTGTCGTGCAATGCCACGGAGGTCAGAAGACGGTCTCGGATTCCCCTGGAACTGGAGTTCTCCTGGAATTGGAGTTTCAGACGGTTCTCGGCCGCCATGTGGGTGCTGGGGATCGAACCCGGGTCCTCTGAAAGAGCGGTCGGCGCTCTTAACCGCTAGGCCATCTCTCCAGCCCCTATTTTCTTAAACTTATGACTTGAGAGTGGGGACAATGTGACCCGTGGCATTATTTGCCTTCATATAAGATTCACAGTTCAGGTTCCCAGCAACAGTAACTATAGAAGCAAAGAAAAGCAGCGCCACCGTCTCTAGCTCCACAGACGTCGTACATACAAACAGCATTCAGCAGAGCACAGGAACCTGGGCTGCAGTTTTCATTTTCCTTTTCTTCACTTTCCACCTGCCTCATTCCAATTTTGAGAGAGGGTCTCACTTTGTAGCTCAGGCTTGCCTTGGACATAGAAATTTCCTGCCTCAGGCCCCTGAGTACTAGGATAAAAAATGTAAGCCACCACATCCAGCTTGGATTTAAAAATTTAAATTATTTATTTTGTATTTGAGCACACATGTATATATCATGGCTTGTGTGGAGGTCAGAGAAATTCTCAACTTATTTAGTGTATGTGTTTATGTACATGTGTGCATGGAACTGTGATTTTTGTTATATAGCCTTTAGCTGTACACATGCATTACCTATCCGTCTGTCCATCCATCCATCCTTCCATTTACCTATTTATCTACCTACATACCTACTCATCTATTTGTCAATCCATCTACCTATCTATCTACTGAGCAACCTCAACCTCAACATCCCCAGGGCCTCACACATTCTAAGCACATACTCTACCGAGTACTACCCAAGACTAGCACCATTTTTTAAAGCAAAAGCCTAGAAGCAACCAAATGCCCATAGTAGAGATGTGAGAAGGCAGACTGTAAAGAGAAAAGGATGACAGGGATGGGGCAGGGCTCCCTGTGTCCTGCAGTGCTCCACCCACGTAAGAGGTTACAGTGAAGCTGACACCTTAGAAAGGGCATACCCCACTGTGGTGCCACATACCTGAATAGTTTGTAAAGGATTTTAGGTCCTCCAGACTTATGGGAACTTGTGCACCAGAAATTAATACCTGAAAAGAAGTATGAATTATAAAATTGGAGGGAGATTTTCAGAAAGTTTTTTATTTCCTGAGACAACTGTGTCCGGGAGTCAGCACAGGGCACCTGAATTTCCTGCTGGTCAAACATTCTGAGCCACTCCAGGCTGACAACGTTGGCCAGACCCTGGCGGAAAGCCAGGCAGTGTGGGCGGATCTGCTTGTTCAGGCGGTAGTCAGCCACCAGGTGGATGTAGGCGATGCGGTTGGCCCCCGTGACAGGGATGTCCTTCCCACCAAACTTCAGTTCAACTACCTGCAAACATAAAGCACAAGCTTCTAAGTGTGACAACAGGATAACAAAAGAAACAAATGTTTCAGGAAAACGAGACTAGTGATATACGGCTATAGCAGGGGTTCATAGGTCAGATCCAGTGTGGGGGGGCTGGGGGGGCACATTCTGTCTTTCTCATCATCCACCATCTTGCCCTCTCCACATGAAATTGAGACGCCTTCATCTCTGTCTACTATAGAGAGCTTGCACTATGATTTAAAGGACAGTGGTATGGCAGTGATTATGACCATCGAACTCCTGTATATAAGTAGAGTCAACAAGAACAATATTTTTGGGGGGAGGGGGTGTGCTGGTGCATGCTTATAGCCCTATCACTCATAAGGGTGAGGCAGGAGGTCCAAGTCTACTTCAAAAAACAAAACATCCCAAAACACAAACTTTTTTTCTGAAATGCCGCCTTGACTACCACCTAAAAGAGTTACATTCCTGGAGTTGGCTGAGGGTTACCTATTCCATGCACAAAGAATTAAAATAACTGGGTGAATGGGTTGTGGTTTTTTTATTTTTATGTGTTTATTTTGTTTTTGAGACACAGTCTCATTATGTGGCTCAGAGTATCCTCAAATTCACAGAGATCTACCTGCTCTGCAGTGAGTGTTGGGATTAAAGGTGTGTGCCATCACACCCTGGGGTGCGGATTTATAATCCAAGCACTTGGGAAAGAGGCAGGTAATTTAATTCAAGGCAGCATGTCTACACAGTGAGCTCCAGACCAGCTGGGGCTAAAAAAAAACAAGCCAGAAAGGCAGAGAGAACACATAAGATAAATAAGCAAAGACAAATGGGAATCCATATAATGATCAGAAAAACTCCATTTTTGAACAGAGAAACTGTATTTTATTTTTATATTCATTTTATTTTATATTTTATATTTTATTTTATATTATTTTATATTTTATTTTGAGACAGTTTCCCTTTAGTCCTAGCTGGTCTGGAACTTGCTCTATAGACCAAGCTGCCCTTGAACTCAGAGAGCCTGCCTCTGCCTCCAAGTACTGGGATTAAAGGCGTGTGCCACCACTCCAGGCTCAGTTTATTTTATTCTTAGCTCGAGGTTGCACAGCTGATATCAGGCAGCCCAGACCCTTCCCCTTTCCTTTAGAAATGCTCCTGCTGCCAACTTTGATAAAACAGACATAATTAACTGCTGGTCTTTGGTTTCTGTGACTTGCTTGTCCTGCTGAAAGGCACCTGAATTTTCTAAGTGGGCCAGAAGTATAAGGCAGCTGCTTTCTTACCTTGGTTCCCCTCTGACCCATTTGAGCTCCTGTAGCTTCCAACAAATTGGGAATGGAGCTGAATGCCTGGCAGCTGCTTTATCAATAAATTTGGCTGATTAATATTTGACTTGGGTCTGGTGGTCTTTCTTGGTTTTCTTTTTTTGTTTTTTGGTCTCCCTATAGTCCCGCTGGCCTGGAACTCACTCTGTAGACCAGGCTGGCCTTGAACTCAGAGATCCATCTGCCTCTGCCTCCAGAGTGCTAGGATTAAAGGCGTGTGCAACCATGCCCGGCAGTCTTTCCTGGTTTTCTAAAAACTCCATAACACCCCTGTCAACAAGAGCGCTACAGCTGTGAACCTTGAGGGATGTGGGCCACTGCCAGGGGTCTGAGGAAGCAGGAGGCAAGCTCTGACTGGGGGACACCAGCTGTGCCACCACAAGGGAGTAGGGAACTTGTGCACTGTGCTGGGCACCACCTGCGCAGTGGCTTTTTTTTTTTTGGTCTTTTTGAGACAGGATCTCCCTGTAGCCTCAGCTGGCATGAAACTTGCCAGGCTTGATCAGGCTAGCCTGCCTCTGCCTCCCAAGTGCTGGGATTTAAAGGGGGTACGCCACCACGCTGGCTTTTTCTTTTTTTATGTGTGAGTGTATTGTCTGCATGTATGTAAGTGCACCCATGTCATGTAACAACTGTGAAGGTCAGAAGAGGGCATTGCATCCCCTGGAACTGGAGTTAAGTAAGGATGGTTGTTAGCCACCATGTGGGAGCTGGGAATTGAAACCGGTCCTTAACCACTGGCCATCACTCCCATCTCAGCAGTGGCTTTTATACCCCATGTTTTACTGCTTTACATGAAGGCATTAAATGTGAAGTGAAGAGCTTTACTTACATCATCCTGAATCTAGTACTCCAGGGCAACATAGTCTGCTAATTCCCACTTTAATATAAGTTATGCAGCTTTTTAAACTTGCCTGATTCAATTCCTTCATCAGCTCACATTTTAAATATTCAATCTTTCTTGCTAATTCATTTTCTTAGTTTAAGACTCATCAAATCTCACAATGGGCTTTCAAGCCATTGTCGTTGGGCTGAGTGAAGACTGTTCATTATCTTAATTCCTCTGCTTATACTCAGCTGACGTCCATCTGTTAAGTAGGCCTCCTGAGGCTGTCCATTACATACCCATATATAAAAACTACCCTTCCCTTAAATGGATTAAGGCAGGTAATGATAATGATGTGCTTGTGTGATGTGAAGACAAAGGAGCAATCAAGTTTTCAGTTAAAGGAACTTCCAAAGCCACCAATTACCCTGTCTAATGAGACAACAGTGAATTTCCAGTAACTTTAATACATAAAATTCTCTCTTAGGCTAAATCTAAACATTTACAAGTATTTAAAAGTCATCTAAACATCAGGAGAGATGGCTCAGTGGTTAAGAGTACTAGTTGTTAGCCTGGCGTGGTGGCATGCACCTTTAATCCCAGCACTCTGGAGGCAGAGTCAGGCAGATCTCTGTGAGTTCAAGGCCAGGCTGGTCTACAGAGTGAGCTCCAGGCCAGCGGGGACTAAAGGGAGACCCTGTCTCAAAAAAAACAAAAAAAAAAGTACTAGTTGTTTTGGGGCTGGAGAGATGGCTCAGTGGTTAAGAGCACCAACTGCTCTTGCAGAAGACCCGGGTTTGATTCCCAGCACCCACATGGTGGCCAAGAACCATCTTTAAGGTGGGCGTGGTGGCACACGCCTTTAATCCTAGCACTTGGGAGGCAGAGGCAGGTGGATGTCTGTGAGTTCAAGGCCAGCCTGGTCTACAGAGTGAGTTCCAGGCCAGCTGGGGCTATAGGGAGACCCTACCTCAGGGGGAAAAAAAAAAAAGGGCTGGAGAGATGGCCTAGCGGTTAAGAGCGCCCACTGCTCTTGCAGAGGACCCGGGTTTGATTCCCAGTACCCACATGGCGGCTGAGAACCATTCCAGGGGAATCCGACACCCTCATCTGACCTCCAAGGCATGGCACGATATGGGTGCACAAACCCTACACGCAGATAATACATTCATACACATAAAAATAAAATAAAAAAATAAAAGGAAAAAAACAAAACAACAAAAAAAGTTTTTACAGTGGACCTGGTTTGATTTTCAACACCCACATGGCAATTAACATCCATCTGTGACATAGTTTCAGGGGATCTGATGCCCTCTTTTCACCTCCACCGGCACTGTATGACGTAGGTGCACACATGCAGGCAATACACTAATACACATAAAATAAACAAAAATTAAAAAAAGGTCACCCGGAACCGGTTGTGGTGGTGTACACCTTTAATCCTAGCACTTCGGAGGCAGAGGCAGGCAGATCTCTGAGTTCGAGGCCAGCCTGGTGACAGAGTAAGCTCTGGGCCAGGTGGGACTACAGGGAGACCCTGTCTCAAAAAAAAAAAAAAAAAAAAAAAAAGTCACCCAAACCTGTTAAAATTCCAGGTCTGATAGGCACATTAAAATATACCTCAAAGGGTGGGGTGTGGTGGTACACAACCTTAATCCCAGCACTCAAGAGGCAGAGGCAGGCAGAGCTCTGTAAGGACAACCTGACCTACACAGCAGGTTCCAGGCCAGTGGGAGCTAGAGGGAGACCCTGTCTCAAACACACAAACAAGCAAAAAGGCGGTGGATACCTTTAATCTCAGCACTCAGGAGGCAAAGGCAGATGGATCTCTGAGTTCTTGGCCAGCCTGGTGAGTTCCAGACTAGCTGGAGCTATAGGAAGACTGTCTCAAAAAGACAAAGCCAAACAAACAAACAAAACAAAATACCCACAACCACCTAACAAACAAACCAATGAAACATCCTAGGACTGCTGGAAGCTGTTATCTCTTGGCTATCAGCTGCCATGCCACCTTGGACATTACAGACTCTAATCCCTCTGGAACTTTAAGCTCCAATGAACCCTTCCTTTTATGAAAAAAAAAAAGGGGGGGGGGTAGGGTGTGGTGGTGCACACCTTTAATCCTAGCACTTGAGAGGCAGAGGCAGGTAGATCTCTGTGAATTCAAGGCCAGCCAGGTCTACAGAGTGAATTCCAGGACAGCCGGGGCTACAGGGAAACCCTGCCTCAGGGGAAGAAAAAAAAAAAAGGGCCATGGGCATGGCTCATTGGTAGAGAGGGAGCTTGGCTTGCATGCTTGAGGTCCTGGGTTCTATCCCAGCAACAGCACAGGGGAGCTCTCCTGGTAGGTACTGCACTGACCCTGGCACTTCGGAGGGTCAGCCATGACAGCACAGCAGCTGCTCCTGCAACAGGGAAGGCCCTGTGACTTGCCTAAGGCCACAGAGCCAAATAGCAAACCAAGCACCTCAACCAAGGTCTCCAATTTCCACTCCCACCATCCACACAGGTGAAGTCCTTCTGCCACACTCAGGAAGACAAGCATAAATCAGCAGCCTAAAACTTTATGCTCATTTTTATACTAATAGCCATACTGATTACACTAAAGGAAATCAACCCAGGAGTAGTACAGCTGCTTTAAAAGGGAAGACCAGGTAGCTGCTAACACAGTGAAGTGTGCACATTACAGAGCTTTACATGACAGCACATTAGACAATAGACAGAGGGTCACCTACTGTATTTCTAGAGAAATCCCTAAAGGCTGGGTTTACCATGGTGTTTTTTCTTCTAATTAGACTCTGTAGCATAACTACTCATGTGATGGTTAATCCTGGGTGTCAACTCGACTGGACTAAGGAACAAATAAGAGAAAAAGGATCTTCCGATTGGACCACCTCCGGATGGCCCCCAAATGTAGCGTTACCTTTCTGCTGGCAGGCAGTATTAAAGGCCACGGCAGAGGGAGCTGGTCCCTTTTTTTCCTGTGGCTTGCCTCTCTCACTGGTGAGTTTGTCTTGCTGCTGTGATCAACCCTTCGGATCCCAGCATGTACTGAGACTGGCAGATCTCCTGGAATCCATCGGGCCTTCAGCACCAGATTGGGACTACTGAGACATCCAGCCTTGCGGACTAAGCAGTTCTCTGGATTCTCAGCCTCTCCAGTGTGGCGCGGCTACTGTTGGACTCCTTGAACTCTGTCACGTGAGCAACTCAATAAATTGTATATAGCTATATATTCATCCTGTTGCTTCTGATTCTTTAGAGAACCCTGACTAATACAACTCATAAATATCATCTGTAAGTTAACTTCAGCATGCATCCTCCTGCACATGACATCCTCACAACAGTGCAAACCTCCTCCTAGCTAGCACCTGCTCTCTGCCTTCTGAGATGACAGGGCTGTGACACCAGGTCTGTGAAGAATCGCTTCTCCACTTCTTCTCCCCATCAAAACCTCAGCTTCCAAACAGGAAAACAAGCAGCGTCTGTCCCCTGTGCATTCTGAAGTGCAGTGGCTGGAGGTCTTCCTCCACAGTACTGCAAGTCCCATCACCTGCCTTCAGGCAAAGCCTGTGGGAACAGGTCTGCCAGCCCCTTCTACAGCACCCACCAAACAGCTCTTGGTCACCTAGGCAGTTTTCTTGGACCTACCAGAAGCTTAGCACTTTTGAACTGCTTATAAATTACATGTACCTTCTACTGCACAGGCCACACTGCTTCACAAACACAGCTGCCTCTTGATTTATCAAAATACCTAGAATTTTATTTCTTGCAGAGTCAGCTCTCTCCTTTCAGGACCACAAGAGTCATGGGGGTCAAACTCAGCCCAGGCTGGGCAGCAAGTACCTTTACCTGCTGAGACATCCTGCTGGGCCAGAATACCAGTAATTTAAAAAGGAATCTCCTACATATAGCATGACTAGTACAGAGTTATGTATCATGACCAATGAAGAAACAAATCAACATGGAAGCACCTCCCCACTGACTGGATGAAACAAACCATGCTTACCTGGGCTTCCCCCAGGTCATTGTTCACCACAGTGAAGTTTAGCCCCAGCTCTTCCACGTCCTCCTCATAGCTCTTGAGGAACAGTAGGTTCTTGTAGACTTCAGGGTCTAAAGAAGCCAGGTGATGAATGTCCACATCTGCACTGGTTCCCAGCAGCTTGGACAGGAAAAAGCCAGCAAAGGGAAGTTCCACCAGCATGTTCTCATATAAAGCCTTCAGATAGTGACAGAGGTAGACAGGGATTAGCCTTCAGTATTGTTCCCATGTTTCCTATCACCAGATCACAGGCCGGATTCAAGTGGCAGGGTACTGAGACAAGAGCCTGTCTCCATAACGTGAGGCCAGTACATTCACCACACGTCAGGACTGAAACCAGAGCGCCAATACCAAATGGGGACTTTTTTTTTTTTTTTTTTTTTTTTTTTTGAGACAGGGTCTCCTTATAGCCCCAGCTGTCCTAGAACTCACTACGTAGACCAGGCTGGCCTTGAACTAACAATCACATCAGAGGTTAGCAAATGCTTTCCATAAACAATCAGGCATGAGTGTTTTAGGCTTTGCACATATGTTAGGTTCCTTGTCTGCTGCAAAAAAGGACCACAAATGGGAGACTCACCAAACACCAGAGTACGTCCATGGTGGACCCGCTCTCCCTAGGTCCTCATGGCTCTGGGAGTCTTTGGCATCCTGCACTCTGCTACGTGTCTGCACTTCCTGCTCTGTACTGCTGTCTCTGCTCTGCGTGTCTGCACTTCCTGCTCTGTACTGCTGTCTCTGCTGCATCTCTGCACTTCCTGCTCTGTACTGCTGTCTCTGCTGCATCTCTGCACTTCCTGCTCTGTACTGCTATCTTTGCTGCATCTCTGCACTTCCTGCTCTGTACTGCTGTCTCTGCTCTGCATCTCTGCACTTCCTGCTCTGTACTGCTGTCTCTGCTCTGCGTGTCTGCACTTCCTGCTCTGTACTGCTGTCTCTGCTCTGCATCTCTGCACTTCCTGCTCTGTACTGCTGTCTCTGCTGCATCTCTGCACTTCCTGCTCTGTACTGCTATCTTTGCTGCATCTCTGCACTTCCTGCTCTGTACTGCTGTCTCTGCTCTGCATCTCTGCACTTCCTGCTCTGTACTGCTGTCTCTGCTCTGCGTGTCTGCACTTCCTGCTCTGTACTGCTGTCTCTGCTCTGCATCTCTGCACTTCCTGCTCTGTACTGCTGTCTCTGCTGCATCTCTGCACTTCCTGCTCTGTACTGCTATCTTTGCTGCATCTCTGCACTTCCTGCTCTGTACTGCTGTCTCTGCTCTGCATCTCTGCACTTCCTGCTCTGTACTGCTGTCTCTGCTCTGCGTGTCTGCACTTCCTGCTCTGTACTGCTGTCTCTGCTCTGCATCTCTGCACTTCCTGCTCTGTACTGCTGTCTCTGCTGCATCTCTGCACTTCCTGCTCTGTACTGCTATCTTTGCTGCATCTCTGCACTTCCTGCTCTGTACTGCTGTCTTTGCTGCACCTCTGTGTCACATCTTTATGTTAGAAAGACATGGTCACTGGACTTAGGGACCTCTCCTAATTTAGTGCTTAAAAAAAAAAAATTGACCACATACATTTTCACATGAAGCAATGTTCACAGGCTTGGTATGCCAAGACACAAAGCTCTTTAGAGGTTACACACTTGGTGACCTCAGCCACAGCTGCCCGTTCTGCCCCGTAATCCAGAAGCTGCAGGGACAGTATGTGTACGACCAAAGGTGGCTTGTTTTAAATGTGGGCTTCATGTGACTTTCACAAGTAAAATACTATATCCTAGTATATGGAGTCTGGGGCAGGAGGACTGTGAGTTAAAAACTTGCCTGGGCTACAAAGTAAGACCCACTTAAATAACAAAAAACAACAAACAAACAAAAATGTGATGAAGAGATGGCTCAGTGGTTAAGAACACTGGCTGCTCTTGCAGAGGACCAGGATTTGATTCCCAGCACTCACATGGCTGCTAACAACTGTCCTTAACTCCAGTTCCAGGGGGATCCAACACCTTTGGACATCCTTGGGGACTGCACGACATGGGTGTACCTAACTGCATGCAAACAATACACCTATACATATAAAATAAAAATATTTAAAAAAATGAAACAAAGGAAAATATTTCTTTTGAGACAAGGTCTCACTACATAGCCTGATGGGCCTCAAAGTCAGAGATCCACTTGTCTGGGCCTGCTGCGCGCTGTGCCACCTGCTACTCCAAATTATTCCCACCGCTACCTCTGTCTCTTTTTTTCACAATTATTTGCACTACAGTGTAACTGACATATACGGAAGTAGACAAACTATGCCTAGCTGCTTGATGAGTTTCTTACTTGGTTATACCTGAGTAGCTTCAGGAATCACCCACCATTCTGTTGTCACCAGGAGTAAGGTTTACCAGTCCCAAGACTTCCGATTAGATGGCACACACTAGGTTTTAGGGATTCTTTTATTGACTGCGTGAGAGGTTCACTTATTCACCCATGTGTACATATTTAGGAGATCAAAGGGTATGGAGGTAATGGGCACAGATATATTCACCCATGGGAGATACCACCCAAATAATTTCCAAAATTCCAGCACTTTCCTTCCTAACAGAGAAGTATGAGGACTCTATTAGCTGTATTGCCACCATTTTAATCTTGGCCCTTGTGCTTGGGGCATCTGATTGTGGTTGGAAGCAGCACTTCCTGACATCTACTGGATTAATTAGTGTTGGTGAATTACTATGTGGATCTCCAGAGATTCCCTAGCAGAGATGAGAGGTAAAATCAAGATTTCCAACACCAGGTCAGAGTTTCGTGCCACATAGTAATACTCCAATGGCTCACAGTTGTGAAACAGAACAAGGACTCAGAAATGCACTGTGAAACTAAAGAACAAAAGATCCTCAGGGGCTAGTGATCTGAGCTCAATCATTGGGACCCACACAATGGAAAGAGAGAGCTGCCCCAAGTTGCTATTTGACCTCCACATGTGTACCACGGGACTTACAGTCACAAAAAAACCAGGTTAAGTAAAATTAAAACTCTACATTCTCCGTGTCTTATTCTTTTTTTGTCTGTTCGAGACAGGGTCTCCCTGTAGCCCCAGATGTCCTGGACCTCACTCTAGACCAGGCTGGCCTTGAACTCACAAAGATCTGCCTGCCTCTGCCTCCCAAGTGCTAGGATTAAAGGCATGCACCACCACGCCCGGCCTGTGTCTTATTCTTACAGGCAAGCTTAGAACACATAACCAATCTTTTTTTTTTTTTACTTCTTGTATGAGTGTACTGCTTGCATGTAGGTAGGTGCACCCATTTGTGCAATGCTGCGGAGGTCAGAAGAGGGCGTCAGATTCCGCTGAGCCATCTCTCCACACCCCAACCAATTTTTCTTGTCAAGCTTCCTGCTAAGAAACTTGAACATGGGTACCACATACCATGACTGACTCTGTAGGGACTATGTCCTGTTTTACACTACAAAGATGATTCCTAAGCCAGGCGTGGTGATGCATGCCTTTAATTTCAGCACTTAGAAGGCAGAGACAGATTTCTGTGAGTTCAAGGCCAGCCTGGTCTACAGAGCAAGTGCCAAGCCAACTGGGAATATAGGGAAGTCTGATTTCCTCCACAAGTGGTTTTTCTGACAGGCTATGTCTAGTGAACAGAAATCCACATCCACAGTGACCCTGTGCAATGCTCCCACTTCCCAGGTCAGCTGTATGGCTTTGGCAATGCTCAAAGCACAACTTCCTCCACAGGGCAATTACTCTCCACAGACCAGTGGTCTCCTAGCTGAGAGGCCATCACCAGGACCCATCATACACCTCAGAGGATACCTGAGGGTCCAAAGAGGTCATTTTCCCCCTCAGTCACAGTTCCTTGTAAAACCACATTCCTCAGTCAAGGGTGTCACTTGGTGCTCTATGAAGTCACTAGCTCTCATACACATACTACAGAGTCTACATACACAATGTGCACAGATACTATGGGAGATCTGCTATTGAAAGACTTGCACGACACTAGAAAATGGCTGGGAACATTTCCCCAAAGGCACACCCTGTGTTAATGGTCTTGCTTCAGAGGCCACCTCCACATACTCTGAAGCATACTTCCCCAGAGGCTGCCCTCCCAGAAGACCTTGGCCACCTCAGCTGGGGAAACCAAGGCACACTCCTTGTGGTTTGTTTCTATCTGAAGATGAATGATTTCTCCATTAATTGAGAAGATGGCAACACAGAACTTCTTAACAAGAGAATGAGTAATAAAACTGCAACTAGCACTTAGCATCTACTTATGATGTAAACAAGTTGTTCCAAAAAGCTGAGGTTTGCTTCATGTTAAGAATGGTTAATACTATTAACCTGCAGCACTTATAAACACCATTACTTCTAAATGAAAGATGAGTTCAAAGCCAAGGAGAGCATTTTGCATAAAGCTACATGATTGATCCCAGGTATGGAGAGAAGCCCGATTTGCACAGTGGACTTCTAAAGTAAGCCGGAGTGTAAATCATTGGCTGTTCAATAAGGAAGGTCATTGTTTGCCATTTCTGCATTAGTAACAATAGGCCAGAGAAATTCGTTACATGGATTAGGGCTACCTGAATTTTAAGCAGAAATCCCACTGTGACTCATAAAATGTAAATGTGTAGGTATAATTTTTTACATAAGGCAGGTTTAAACTTTAGAGCATTTAATATACAAACACTAATAAATGATAGCACTAAAAACTATGATTGCATCAGCTAAATGGATTATAAATTAAATTTCCATAATGTATGCAACTGAGATACAAATGTAAGCATAAATCAAGGTATTTTCTAAACATAGGTTAATTATACAACTCTAAAACTCTCTATTTTTTATGCAAAATAATCCACTTAGCATTTTCTAGCCTGCTGTACCACACTTGTTCCTAGAAGCATATCAATAACTATCTGTCACAGAAAAGTAGCAATAGGTATACAGAAAAAGCCTATGCTGTGTTTTCCAGCTATCTGTTCTTTACGAGTGTTTATAGTCAAAAAATGTGCCAAAATGATTTGAAATGAAAAGGATTAATTATAGTAGAAGCCTTTTAATATAAGTGAGTGCAGTCGCAATGTAATTAATGCAAATTGTGGCTCTATCAGGAGAATAAATGTGAGCCGCAGCACAGGCCACTTCTGCTTGCTGCCAAGTAACTTCAGTAATTTACTACATTAAGAATCAATAAAAAAAATAATGCCTTTCAAATGCATCTCTATCAATCTTCAGGTAGTTCTAAAGTGAACATTTATAACTTAATCTAAAAACTATAGGAGATGACGTCTTGCTTTAAAACCATCCTAATTGAGCAAGCAGATAATTTTAATTATTTCCAATCACACTAACCACATAGCTTGAAAAACAAAACACAGCTCTGAGATAAGTGCATATATTCAGAGCAACAGACTCAAGTAACCTGATCTTTAATACCTGAGCTTTAGAACTAGTAACTGGACTAACCCAGGAAGGTCTGAAGCCACAACCTCCTGCTCAGAGGGTCAGGAGTCCAAGTATAATCAGCAGTACACTGATTAAGTGCCAACTATATGCCTGCTACCATTTACACACAGGGAGTCTATGTCTTTGAATCTGTTTAGAAACCATCCTTCTTCCTCATCTGTTGGGATTACCTACAGTTATGCACACTATTAGGATCCATCTAAACTTTTCGATTGTCGTGGTGTCACACATCTTTAATCCCAGCGCTCAGGAGGCACAGGCAGGTGGATGTCTAAGAGTCCTAGGACAGCTGGAGCTACAGGGAGACCCTGTCTCAAAAAGACCAAAACAAAACAAAAACTTTTTTTTGGTTGTTACACAGAGCCAACTATTAGAGCATTTAGGTCCACAAAGCTACCCGACACTAAATTTGATCTGTGGTTAGGCCCCCAATCATGCCCAGTAAGCCAGATGCTGAGCTCTGCTGTGTGCCTGTGTTGCCTGAATGTTAGCTGCAATGAGTGGAACTGCTTATAGGGAGTCTGCAGGTTTAACTAGAAGTAATGAGCACAGCCTGTGTCATCTGAAGAACAACAGGTGCTTCAGTTTGTTACTGGTGTTCTGAAGGCACAACTGTATTAAGTTTTGATTAAGAAAACTGATTTTTACCTTTTTGAGACTGTGCTCTGGTTTCACATGTAAGATGTAAGGATGGCTGGGGACTCTGGTGCATTCAATTCTGTCTCACTGCAGTGGGTAGCCTGGGCTACTGCCCTCTGTAACCTTGCAGTATTTCACCCATGCCTGGTCTTGTTCTCCTATGTCAACTGCTGGGGCCATAGCCAGAGCCAGGAGGTCCCTTGGCCACTGATGCTTCCAGACAAAACTGCCTGTGCTGGGCCAGGGCCACATGGCTGTGCTCTTCTTAGTGCAAGATTAACCCCTCCCCCCAGCTTAGGGGGGGGGGGGGGGCGCGCTTGCCATACAAGTGTGATAACACAAGTTTGTCCAGAACCCACACAGTGTGGAAGGAGAGAACTAACAAGTTACCCTCTGAACTCCAAAGGTGCACTGTGGCACAATCCCTTCCTCTTTATAATAATAATAATATTCAATTTAAAAATAAAAGATTTTCAATCCAACAATCTGACAACCTTTAGTGACTTGGTGACCCTCACAGACAGGATCTAATATCCTGGCTCCTCAGTTCTTGCCAGCCCACACCCCGGCAAGTGTTCTTTTAAATGCTGAGCCATCTCTCTAGCCCCTGTTTTTGAATTCTTGATCTTCTGCTTCTACTTCCCAAGTGCTGATACACAGGTATGTGCTGTCACACCAACCTTTCTTACCTCCCCTAGCTAGAGGCACTCTGGCCCACTCTCACTCACACCCAGTCAACCGGCAATCTGATGTTTCCCTGGACAGTTGCTCTCCTAGTCAGCCCATTACATGTTTGTTTGTTTTTTTTCTTTTAATTAAAATAACATTATGAGGATATTGTCTGCATGTATGTAAATGCACCGTGTTATGTACTGCCCACAGAGGACAGAAGAGGGTGTCAGAGTCCCCTGGAACTGGAGTTATGGATGGTTGTTAGCTACCATGTAGGTGTTGGGAATCAAACCTGGGTCCTCTGTAAGAGCATGAAAGTGCTTCTGCCCCTTGGTCACGTGCAGTGTGCTGGCCACCAAGGTCTGTGCTAAGGTGACTGTCCCAAGGCCAAGGGGTGACACAGCAGCTGCGTTGGTCTGATGGCAGTGGGTGAAGCCAGGGATGCCAGGAGAGGAACTTAGGGCTCAAGCATGATGCAGGAAGAGCAGCTCTGCAATCCAGACAAGGCAAGAGTGCTAACCTCAAGCTTCTAAACCTCAGAACCCAGTGAACATTTCCTAAGGGACACTAATGACACACAAAAATAAATTCTCTTAGCCTCCAGAAAGGTCAAGATCAACTGCTAACTGCCAACATCACACTTTATGATACATTAACCACACACTTAATTCTACTGAAATACACAATTATAAACCATGCTGAAGTTACACAATCTGCTAATTAAAATGTTCAAATATATGACCAAGGTATTACCAAATAATCTGATTTATAGGCATTCGGTTCCAATTAAATCAATATTGCAAAGCAGGGGGAAAAAAGTGTCATTTTCAAGTAGAATTCAAATATGATAAAGGATTTGTTCCAATAAATATTCTGAACTTAATTGGCTTAAATGGACTAAGGTGCTTCTGTCTGTAAAAAAGTCCAACGTGACATGACCACATCCCAGGCTGTTTACTTATTCCTGTCTGGAGGCTGATTTACAGGCAACAAAGTGCAGCTGCGACCCACAGCCCAGGCAGGAACCATCTGCTAATGGAACTTTTAGCTGAGAAGTGACCAGTGCCGGGAGGTAATTCTTCCTGTGTGAGGTTGCTCTGAAGACCTTTTCATACTTTATCACAGTAAACAATCACTAACATATGCATTAAGGAAAATTTAAATATATTAGGACCCAATAAATACCACAATCAATCAATAGCTAGTTTTCTTCTCCTGCAATTTAATGTCCAGGTACTGCACCATTAGTGCTGTGTGGTTGCAGTCACATCAATTGGACATGCCATGCAAGGTTAACCACTCACCATCAGGTAGTAAGCAGATGTTTAAGAAACCTCTTAGGAATTTCCATGCAGCAAACTATGTGGAATTAAATTAAGCACTTTTCTAAAGTAATTACAGCTTTAAAAATAATTTAGCTTCTCTTTTTATTTTACAGTCCTAGGGAATCAAACAACTGTACAAGCACTCTGTCGGTGAGCTGACAAGCCTTTGCTTTTTGAGGCAAGGTCTTGTTAAGTCCTTCAAGCTGGATGTGAACTCATAATCCTCTGCCTCAGATTTCTAGGTGATGGGAATAAAGCATGTATCATATTGCTTGGCTCTTCTTTTTATTTCCAGCCTACACATATGAACTGTATATATGAATGGGGTCCAGAGTATGGTATTTCTTTTTTTTTTTTAATGCAATTTATTTTTTTTAAATTTTTTAATTTATTCTTGTATGTGTATGAATGTACTGTCTGCATGCAGGTTGGTGCACCTGTGTCATGCAATGCTGCAGAGGTCAGAAGAGGGCGTCGGATTCCCCTGGAACTGGAGTTAAAGACGGTTCTCAGCCACTATGTGGGTGCTGGGGATCAAACCCGGGTCCTCTGCAAAAACAGTTGGCACTCTTATCCGCTAGGCCATCTCTCCAGACCCTCTTTTTTTGTCTTTTTGAGACAGGGTCTCCCTGTAGCTCTGACTGTCCTGGAACTCACTCTGTAGACCAGGCTGGCCTTCAACTCACAGAGATCCGCCTGCCTCTGCCTCCCAAGTGCTAGGATTAAAGGTGTGCACCACCATGCCCAGCTCAGAGTACGGTATTTCAACATGTGCATACAGTGTGGAATGATTGAATCCAGCCTCCCTTTATCTACCCTTTTCCCTTCCTGACCTGTATCCATCATTACTCCAGGTTCGGGTCAACTGTACTTTAGCTTCCACATCTGAGAGTGCACTTGGTGGGGGTGGGGCTCATCTTCCTATGTTTGAATTATGTCGCTCAACACAATGTCCTTGAGTCTCATTTATTTTGTGGCAGATGCCAGGGTCTCACTTCTCTTTGCAGCTATGTATTACTCTACTGTGAACACACACTGTCATTTCTTTCTGCACTCCACTGTCAGGAGCACCATGAGCATCTAGGTTAATGCCACATCTTGGCTAGCTAAATGTTACACGGAATATGAGCAAGAGGGATTTGACAGCGGACTTACTTTCTTTGGGTATGTATTAGGGGATGACAAGGGTGAGCCACCACACCTGGCTGGTGTGACTTGGTTCAGGAAACTTTGTACTGGTGTCCATAATGGTTATTCTAATTATGTCCTCACTGGGCTGGAGAGATGGCCTAGTGGTTAAGAGCGCCGACCGCTCTTGCAGAGGACCCGGTTCAATCCCCAGCACCCAACATGGCGGCCGAGAACCGTCTGAAACTCCAGTTCCAGGGGAATCCGACACCCTCTTCTGACCTCCGTGGCATTGCATGACATGGGTGCACAGACCTGTATGCAGACAGACATTCATAAACATACAGAAATAAATAAAAATATAAAAATTAAAAAAAAAATTAAAAAAATTTAATTATGTCCTCACCAACTTTGCATCAAAGCCCTTCTTCTCCACTCTCATCAGTATTTCACCCATATCCCAGGCAGGCCTGGAACTTAAAAATCATTGTTCTGCCATGACCTCCCTAATACTGGGATTATAGGCCAGAGCTACCATGTATGGGTCTGTCTTCTGTTTTTATTTTTTCTCCTGAAGCAGGGTCTTCCTGTAGCTCCAGCTGGCCTGGAACTCACTATGTAGACCAGGTTGGCCTTGAACTCACAGAGTGCCTCCCAAGTGCTGGGATTAAAGGCATGCACTACCACACCCAGAGATTTTTCGTGTGTGTGTGTGTGTGTGTGTGTGTGTGTGTGTGTCTGTGAGAGAGAGAGGATAACTTGCAGGAGTTGATCCTCTCCTCCCAGTGGGTGAGACCCAGGGAACAGATGAGCCATCTCGGCACTGGCCCTACCCCCAAGCCGGTTTCTCTAAGACTTCTTGCCCCATATCCCATTTCTCTAAGACTTCCTATGTACCCCAGGCTGGCCTAGAACTCACAAACTCCCTGACTCAGCCTCTTGAGTACTGGTGATTGGAGGTGTATGAACTTTTTTCCCTCAAGATCTGTTGGTCATTTACATTTTTTTTTTCTCCTATTGAAAACAGTCTTTTGAGAAGACTTGCCATTTTCAACCTGGATTATGAGGGTTACTTTTGGGATCATGTCTCAACCTCACTGCCTGCACCTGTGTCACAAATGGCTTTACCTTTGTTTTCTTCTACAAGTTTCAGGGTCAGGCCCCAATTAGGTCTCTCCTTCACTGAGAACACAATTAGGCTGTCTGAGCAGGGTTACTTGGTTTCCTATCCAAGGTCTCTCTTCTCTAGGATGCTTCTGGCATTTATGTCAAGAACCACTTTCCTTTTTTTTGACAGGGTCTCCCTATAGCCAGAGCTGTCCTGGAATTCACTCTGTAGACCAGACTGGCCTTGAACTCACAAAGATCCGCCTGCCCCTGCCTCCAAGGCATGCGCCACCATGCCCGGCAAGAATCACTGTCAATTAAGACAAGACTTACAAATTGTGAAACCTACAGGTCTCAGAGGGCACTTCAGATCATGGCAAACTAAAAGCTCATCTTTGCCCCAGGCTTGTTTGTTTGTTTATTTATTTATTCATTCATTCATTTATTATGTATGTATGTATGTATGTATGTATGTATGTATGTATGTATGTATACCAATGTACTGTCTGCATGTAGGTTTGTGCACCCACGTCGTGCAATGCCTCGGATGTCAGAAGAGGGTGTCGGATTCCCTTGGAACAAGAGTAAGACAGTCCTCAGCCGCCATGTGGGTGGTGGAGATTGAACCCAGGTCCTCTGCAAGAGTAGTCGGCGCTCTTAACCGCTAGGCCATTTCTCCAGCCCCTGCCCCAGGTTATTTAAAAATTTTGTTATTAATCTAGAAAGTTCTTGGGCCCATCTTAGCTGAACAAACTATAATACATTGTTTGCAAGAATCTCATAGCTGGGCATGGTGGCGCACGCCTTTAATTCTAGTACTTGGGAGGCAGAGGCAGGCAGATCTCTGAGTTCAAGGCCAGCCTGGTCTACATAGTGAGTTTCAGGACAGCTGGGTCTATAGGGAGACCCTGCCTCAAAAAGACAAAGAATCTCAGGAAATGAGAACATCATCTTTTCTGTTTTAAAAAGGATTTTATCTCTCTCTGCTTCCTGTATTCAAGGGAAGATGTGAACCTCAGCTTTCTGCTCCAGCCCCGGCCACCATGCCTCCCCTTCCACGATGGACTCTAATTCCTTGGAACTGTCAATCATAAACTCAAATAAACTCTTTCTTTTATAAGTTCCCTAGGTCATGGTGGTTTTATCACAGCAATAGAAAAGTGTCTAATACAGTAATATGCCAAGGAGTGGTATAACCAGGTCAAATCCAACCACGTAAGAGGAAACTCACACAGTGACTTACCAAAATGCCTGGAAAGCAGATCCTGAGTCCAGACACCATGGTCAAATGAACAAAAAGAGAAACCCAATCAATGGATCCTTTGGAGCCCCTCCTTTGGAGTCCTTTAGAAATTCTAAAGGACATTTAATTCATTCTGTTCTCCTTGTTCCCTGCTTAGAAAATATAGCTAATTACTCTTGCCTCCTCCTTCACAAGCACCAGTCAAGGACTTTGTTCTCTCTATAGCTATACTTTTGGGGGTCTTTACATAGACCCACTAAGCAGGGGGTACCCCAGTTGCCACACCCTATACCCTTCTCAGCATGGAAGAAGT
This sequence comes from Rhizomys pruinosus, assembly GCA_009823505.1. Taxonomy (NCBI): domain Eukaryota; kingdom Metazoa; phylum Chordata; class Mammalia; order Rodentia; family Spalacidae; genus Rhizomys; species Rhizomys pruinosus. The sequence goes on along the minus strand of VZQC01012751.1, from coordinate 55,851 downwards.
CAGAGCAGTTGGTGCCCCATTCCCTCTTGACAATTGGGGTGACATCCTCAGAGGGTACTGTGATAATAGGAGCTAAAAATTGACTCGGCAGCTTAGGGTCAAGACCCCCCCACCCCCAAAGAGCCAGTTTCTTTTTCAGCTGACAGTTGAAGACACTGTGGATTTTCCAGTAAACTTATCCTTTTGGTTGCTCTGATTTGTGGTCCATGCATCCTTAACTCACTTGTCAGATTTATTTTTATTGCTTTTATTTTTATTTATTTTTATTTTTTTTATGTGTGTGAGTGTACTGTCTGCATGTAGGTTGGTACACCCATGTCGTGCAATGCCTCAGATGTCACAAGAGGGAGTCAGATTCCCCTGGAACTGGAGTTAAAAATGGTGCTTAGCTGCCATGTGGGTGCTGGGAATTGAACCCAGGTCCTCTGTAAGAGCAGTTGACGCTCTTAACTGCTAAGCCATCTCTCTAGCCCCATTTGTGAGATTTATTAACCAGTGGGTAAATTCTATCAAACTCATGGTGCTAAGGACCCAATATAACCCCCTCCCTAGCGGAGATCATTCCACTTCAGAAACACCTACTGCGGTCAACTCTTTTTTTTTTTTTTTTTTTTTTTGTGTCTTTTTTTTTTTTGAGACTTTCCTCTCTAGCCAGCTGTTCCTGGACTCACTCTTATACCAGGCTGGCTTGAACTCACAATCCAAAAGTCCGCCTGCCTCGCCTCCCAGTGCTAGGATTAAAGGCGTGCACCAAGCCGGGCGTGGTGGCGCACGCCTTTAATCCTAGCACTCGGGAGGCAGAGGCAGGCGGATCTTTGTGAGTTCAAGGCCAGCCTGGTCTACAGAGTGAGTTCCAGGACAGCTGGGGCTAGAGGGAGACCCTGTCTCAAAAAGACCAAAAAAAAAAAAAAAAAGGCATGCACCACTACACCCAGCCCAAGGTCAACTCTTACAAACTTCCTTCAAGGATTTGAAGATCTCACAACAACAGGCGAGGGGAATATAATAAAGAATTATAAATACTCAGGGTTAGTGCTCACAGACGCCATTAAGTTCCATTTTCCCTGAGTCATTCCAGGAATGATTACCTGCTTGCTTCACACATCTTTCCTTGATTGGTAACTTTAACTGTCATGTTAAACTCTGATTGGCTATTACACTTATGAAAAGCTATGTAACCTGCTCCTCAGTTGCCACACTCCTCGGGCATTGAGTGTCACCCAGCATCAAAACTAAATCAAACTCTTTCTTTCTTTTTTGTCTTTTTCCAGACAGGGTCTCCCTGTAGCCCCAGCTGTCCTGGAACTCACTCTGCAGACCAGGCTGGCCTTGAAATCACAAAGATCTGCCTGCCTCTGCCTCCCAAGTGCTAGGATTAAAGGCGTGCACCACCACGCCTGGTGAATCAAACTCTCCTTTAAAAACAACCACCACCACCACCAAAAAAAAAAAAGGTATCTTATGCAGGGTGTGGTGGTGCACCCCTTTAATCCCAGCTTGTTAGCTGCTATCTGGGTACTAGGAATCGAACCCAGGTCCTCTGCAGGAGTAGCCAGTGTTCTTAACTGCTGAGCCATCTCTCCAGCCCCCAAAATATCATCTTGTAAAGGAAGCTAAAGCTGTGATTCAAAATGAGGCCCGTCACTCCCAGCAAGGAGGGAGATGCCACTCCTAAGAACTGACACTTTGTGAAGCCTGTGCACAGCTCCAGCCCTAATGGCTATGATTTGCTAGTGGTTCACCCTAGGTTGCCGAGCTAGGCTGGGTTCCAGTACAGCATATTGAGAGCTGGAAGAACCTGTACAAGGTGGGTCCCAGTGGGCTTGCCCTCAGGGAGATAATGCAGGTCTCCTGGGACCTCAGCTACTGTATCACTGGTTTCCTGTCTCACTATCCTACATGATCCTGTCTTACTGCACTGTCACTTGCCATGAAGTCTTTACCAGAGCCAAACACCATACTAATGAACTTGAAGAACCTAAGAAACATCTCTTCTTAGTAAGACTGCCTTGGCCATTAAGTTATCAGAAAAAGTTCTAATACACCCCCCCACACACACAAACACAACTTTTTGTTTGTATTTTTGAGATAGGGTCTCTCGTAGCCCCGGCTGGCCTTGAACTCACAGGGATCTGTCTGCTTCTGCTGGGATTAAAGTTGTGTGCCACCACACCTGGCTTAATACAGATATCTTAAAGTAGGAAAATTATCCGTTTAAAATCTAAGCGTCATTCAATAAAAAATGTATAATAAAAGAAAAAAAACGTAAGAGCACTGTCTGCTCCTAAAGAGGACCCAGTTTCCATTCCCAGCATTCATGTCAATTGGTTTTTTTTCTTTTTAATTTTTTTTTTATTTATTTCTGTATGTGTATCAATGTACTGTCTGCATGCAGGTCTGTGCACCCGTGTCGTGCAAGTCAATTGGTCTTTTTTCATGTAACATGTCCAAACCATGAACAGCAACTGTGGCCTTTTTAAAATGGTTACTTTGGGGCTGGAGAGGAGGCTCAATGGGCAAAGTGCTTGGCACTTCAGCACAAAGACACCAGTTTGATTCCTAGAACCCACAATAACAAAACCAAAGAAAAAGGCCAGGCATGACAGCACACACCTAGAATCCAGCATGGGACATGGAGACCACTCAAGGTTCAGCAAGAGACACTGTCTCAACAGAATGAAGAAGGCGGGGCGACTAAGGAAAGCAGCACTACTGACCTCCAGCTAGGTGCACAGATGAGCAGGCACAAACACAGACATCAACTCATCAGACCAATACTAAAGGTAGCTACTATAAAACTTTTCAGTACTTTTATAGCACTTCCTGTTTGCTATGTTAGACCAATTGCTTCTGTGTATGTGGCTACTGCCCATGCAGCACATGATACTGAAAAGCAGTCGCCATGCAGGTTTGGACTAGTTAGGGATCACCAGGATGATCTTAACCATTCTGAGTAAAGATAATCAAGCGACCCAACAGCAGCATCTTTGGTCCCGAGCTTCTCTACAAAGATTACCTTTCCGAGCATCCTGCCTAGGAAGTAGTAATGTCTTGCAAAAGAATCGCCCACAAGCATCTGAGCAGCCGGGTTGGGGTACAGAAGCCCTTCATTAGTAGTTTTAAAGAACCCCTGATTGGGGTTAAATCCTGATTTCAGTAGTTCATTTAAAAACTCTCTGAAAATACCACCACCATCGATGCCAGCTTCATCCAGGCCATGGGCATTGAGCAAGTGCACACGAATCCGCTTTTTCAAATCTGGCTCTGTTGAAAAAGAACAAGGGAATAATAAACAGATGATAGGAAGTCTTAGGTAAAGGCAGTGAGAATATTAAGCACTTTTTTTTTTCTTTTTGGAGACAGGGTCTCTCTGTAGTCCCAGCTGGCCTGGAACTCTCTCTGTAGATCTAGCCAGCTCTGCCTCCCAAGTTGCATCCCATGTACTCCTAAGGCCTGGACAATACTGTCTGTCTTTTTGACCTGAAAGGACCCAAGGAACTTTGCTAGAATTAAAGATTTACTATGAATGAAGAATCAAAGCAGGCAAGAAAAGGATTCAAGGAAGCAGACTACTGATACCTTTTGTGTTTTCTAAAATTTCATCTTTGTATATGTGTTTATTTTTTTACAGCAATGTCCTGATACCTAGGCATGGAATATGGAAAAACATGAAGCTTTCAGCTTTTTTTTTGGTCTTTCTGAGACAGGGTCTCCCCATAGCCCCAGCTGGCCTAGAACTCACTACGTAGACCAGGCTAGCCTCAAACAAGAGATCTGCCTGTCTGCTGCCGCCACCCCCCCAGTGCTGGGATTAAAGGCGTGCTCCACAACACTCAACTCAGCTTTTATCTTTATGTCTTCAACTTTAGAGCCTATAATTGCCTCTTAATTGAGTTTTGATGGAAGTTAAGTATTATAAACCAGACAGTTCTTTCTGGCATATGATCATTCAAAGTGTGTTTAGATAGGAACGGGCAGAGACCCCGCTCTGTTCACGTATAGATACAAGAGTCTTTAAACTGCATGACAACTAAGACATGCCCTTCATGAATTCTTTCTATAAAATACTTTATTATTTTATGTGTATGAGTGTATTGCCTGCAGGTATGTAAGTGCGGCTACATGCTGTAATGCTCTCAGAGAACAGACGAGGGCTGGGCAATGGGCACTGCTACAAGGCTGAATGAAGACTTTATTTTCCTTAGAGAAAACTGATTGTTCCTTTCAGAGAACACAACGGCATTTCCTGGCCAACACTCCACCATTGACCAGAAATCTGACAGAGCTTTTATTTTTATTATTTATTTATTTATTTATTTATTTATTTATTTATTTATTTATTTATTTTTGGTCTTTTCGAGACAGGGTCTCCCTGTAGCCCCAGATGTCCTGGAATTCACTCTGTAGACCAGGCTGGCCTTGAACTCACAAAGATCCACCTGCCTCTGCCTCCCAAGTGCTAGGATTAAAGGCATGCGCCACCACGCCCAGCAATTTTTAATAATCTGAACATAGTACTAGGGAGTTAAAACTGTTAGAAGTGCTGGGCGTGGTGGTGCACACCTTTAATCCCAGCACTCTGAAGTAGCAGGTGATTCTCGATGAGATTGATGCCAACCTGGTCTACAAAACGAATTCCAGGCCAGCTGGGGCTACAGCAATGCCCTGTCTCAACAAACATTAAGTGGATACTAGCTTCCAATTCTCATAACTAACAGCACTGTGCTGAAGCACATTATCTTCATAAATACAGAATGCAACAGCATTTATTTTAGGATAACTTGACTTACAAGTGTATTTGAGGAATATATGTTTATATGGGATATTTAGAATGTAAAACCAGGTTCAGATGTGCACCCATCCCAGCTTTCAGGAAGCTGAGGCAAGAGGACTATGAATTCCAGATCAGCATGAGCTACATAGGGAAGACGGTTTCAAGAACAGTAACAAAGGGAAGAAATAAAGAAATGGGTGTCATCAGCGGTTTTGGAATTAGAGGCAGCAAAATGAACTTGAGATACAACATGGTGATAGGGATTGGGAGTTACCGTTAAAAGAAAAATTAGTGGGGCCAGACATGGTGGCCACACCTTTAGTTCTTGTTCCCCAACCCCAGCACCAAAAAAGATCATTTAAAATGCATGGGTTTTGCTGGGCATGGTGGTGCATGCCTTTAATCCCAGCACTCGGGAGGCAGAGGCAGAGGCAGAGGCAGAGGCAGGCGGATCTCTGTGTGTTTAAGGCCACCCTGGTCTACATAGCAAGTTCCAGGCCAGCTGGGACTAAAGGGAGACCCTGTCTCAAAAAGACAAACAACAAAGCAACAACAAAAAAACCACATGGGTTTTGATTTTTTTTTTTTTAATTTATTTTTGTATGTGTATGAATGCACTGTCTGCATGTAGGTTTGTGCACCCGTGTCGTGCAATGCCGTGGAGGTCAGAAGAAGGTGTCGGATTTCCCAGGAACTGGAGTTAAGATGCTTCTCTGCCACCATGTGGGTGCTGGGGATCGAACCCGGGTCCTCTGTAAGAGCGGTCGGCGATCTTAACTGCTAGGCCATCTCTCCAGCCAATCCTTTTTTTAAAGACAGTCTTACTATGAAGCCCTGGTTGGCCAAGAAATTGCTATGTGGATCAGACTGGCCTAGAACCCAGAGAGATCCTCCAGAATCCTGGGATTAAAGACATGCACCACCACGTGGTGTAAAACGCATGTAGTGATAACTATTATTACTTTCAGGAATATTATTTGATGATATATATCTACTAATTTTATCTGCTACATTTCATTTTAAATATTTGATTTATTATTATTATTATTATTATTATTATTATTATTATTCTGGGTTTGAGACACAGTCTCTGTAGCCCCAGTCAGCCTGGAACTTGCTATGTAGATTAGGCTGGCCTCGAAGTCAGAGATCCATCCACCTCTGCCTCCTGAGTACTAGGATTAAGCGTGTGCGCCACCACACCTAGCAGCCAACAGAAATCCTTTAAAAATCAGTATTTTCTACAGAACCCTCCCAGTTTCCTTTCTCTCATATACAGAGACAGACTGTCCCCCCCTGTATAATTTTCTAAATGTACAAACATATATAAATACATAAATATACCATTTTCTGGAGAAAGTTTGTCATAAGCATCTTCATAAATATAATTTCTTCTTATTGTGACATTAATTCCATCCAGAAATGGACCATCTCCTTGAACTTCTTGCTTATCTGCATAAATCAACCTCTGAAAGATCTAACGAAAAGGCAAAGTTGTAAGGTTATTAGAAGCACAGCAATCTAAAGGAGAAAATTGCTAAGTTAAACTGTATCTCCATAAATTCTGGAATTGTTTTTTTTTTTATAGCCATAGTAGCAAATTGACTTTTTCAAGAAATGAGTATTATTTCTAAAAGCTGTTCCTTCAATTTCACAACAAAATTTGAAAGACTCATGTCACAGTGTATTTGCATTAAAAAATCATTCATAAAAATTTAGACAAGGGCTGGAGAGAGTAAAGGAACTTGCTGCAGACTCATGACCTAAGTCTGATCTCTAGGACTCACATGGGAAGGAGAGAACTGACTCCTAAGACTTAACCTCTGATCTCCACATGCACCCTGAGGCATGCACATGCATGTGTATGCAGGCATGCACTCACACATACGCACATGCACAGGTTAAACACATTTAGGAGGGAAGAAGGAAGCACAGCTCTGAGGGCCAGATGTTAATACAGAGGAATACTCTACATGGATGAAATTAAAATGTCTGTGATGTTGAAAACCCAGCGATGGAGCTCAGGAGTTGGGAACCACTGTGTGTTTCCATGAACACACACCCACAGCCTCAGAGGACTCCATTTGAGGCAAGGAGCTGGGCTATCTGGCTAGTTTTCATAAAGCAGCACATAACATACTTTCACAAAAAAACTGGTGTTGCTCAACCAGTGACAAAGGGAAAACATGGCTTTAGCTTGTATAAAGAGGTATCTGGCTGGAGTTTATAAATGATGACGCTCTGGAGATTTTCTTGTTGGTAGGTTAACTTTTCAACATTAACGTGCTAAATTAACATCCAAGTGTGTAAGTGGCATACCTTCACTCGCTCCTCAAATGGAACTACGAAAGGAAGTTCTGTCAGGATGGCGAGCTGCCGCTCCTCAGACACAGACAAGGGGGGTGACTCCAAACCCACTGCAACACACAAGGCAACGCATTAGTCCATCCTTTTCACTCATTGCCAGCTACTAAAAGCAGGATTCATAAAATCATCTGTAAGAATCTAACAACTACTTCTTCACCCGTCTTCCTCTAGCTCCATGAACACAACACCCTCCAGGCCCAATCTCTGAGGTCATTCCAGACAGGCAGCGACACAGGTGCAGAGTAGGTCAGTCCTACTGTCCTCTGCAATGGTAAGCTAATGTCTCAGCTGTATGCTTGGCCCGCAAACACAGCCAGCACTCGCAGTGTGGCAAGCTCAGCCCAGGTGTCAGGGTGGAAGTGGGATGTGCCTGTACAGTCTGCATGTCGGGTATATATGCATATCCATATATGGAGAGGGCTGCCTAAGAGAGGGCTATGCGTCTGGCAGCCAGCACTGATACTTCACTGGTAATGCATACCCAACTTCCCAACACTGAACAAACAGGCTGGCACAGTGAAATCACAGTTCACCCTTCAAACTCATTTCAAAGGAGAAACAAACCCCCCTTCCCCAAAATTTTTAGAAACAGGGTTTACTATGTAGCCTGGCTGGAGAGATCTGTGCCTCTTGAATGCTAGGATTAAAGGTTTGTACCACTACAGCTAGCTCCTGATTAATTTTTTAAATTTTTTTTTTTTTAATTTTTTTATTAATTTTATTTATTTCTGTATGTGTATGAATGTACTGTCTGCATGCAAGTCTGTGCACCCGTGTCGTGCAATGCCGCGGAGGTCAGAAGAGGGTCTCGGATTCCCCTGGAACTGGAGCTCTCCCGGAATTGGAGTTTCAGACGGTTCTCGGCCGCCATGTGGGTGCTGGGGATCGAACCCGGGTCCTCTGCAAGAGCGGTCGGCGCTCTTAACCGCTAGGCCATCTCTCCAGCCCTAAATTTTTTTTTAATGTGTATGAATGTACTGTCTGCATGCAGGTTTGTGTGCACCCATGTCGTGCAAGGCCGCGGAGGTCAGAAGAGGGCGTCAGATTCCCCTGGAACTGGAGTTAAAGATGGTTCTCAGCCACCATATGGGTGCTGGGGATCAAACCCAGGTCCTCTGCAAGAGCAGTTGGCACTCTTAACTAGGCCATCTCTCCAGCCCCATAATTTTTTTTTAAATGTGTGAGTGTACTGTCTGCATGCAGGTTTTTGTGCACCCATGTCGTGCAATGCCGCGGATGTCAGAAGAGGGCATTGGATTCCCCTGGAATTGGAGTTAAAGACGGTTCTCAGCCACCATGTAGGTGCTGGGAAGTGAACCCGGGTCCTCTGCAAGAGCAGTCTGTGCTCTTAACCACTGAGCCTTCTCTCCAGCCCCGATTAATTTTTAACAGTTTATTTCAACAACTCTAAGAGCAAGTGGGGAAACTAGACAGCAATTCATATTGTAGTCAAGTCTTAGAAATGCCTATCTTGGAGCTGAAGAGATGGGTTAGTGGTGAAGACCACTTTCAGAGGTCCTGGGTTTGGCTCCCAGCACCCACATGGTGGTCCACAACTGTCTGTAACTACAGTTCTAAGGTGATCCAATGCCATCTTTGAGCCTCCACAGGCACCAGGCACATACCTGGTACACACACATAAATGAAGGCAAAACACTCATGCACATAAAAGAAAAATAAACTAAAAAATTCTTAAAATGAGGTGCCTAAGCTTTCTGTGTAGTAAAGAACATATTTTCCTCCCCAGAATCACTGTCAAAAACCCATTTGGCTTAGAATTCCTCAAACATAAGCTCCATTTTAATTACAAAATAAATTCTTTTGGTAGCTGAAATTCCATATAATAGGTTTATATTGAGAATAATGATGGGCTAATTCTTAACTATCAGCCAATGAAAAGATCAATCAAGAATGTTCTTCTGTGTGTGTGTTTGAGGATACAATAAAGCCAATTAAGAATGAATTAAGGGGCTGGGCGTGGTGGCTCATGTCTTTAATCCTAGCACTGGGAGGCAGAGGGAGGCAGATCTTTGTGAGTTCAAGGCCAGCCCAGTCTACAGAGTGTGTTCCAGGACAGCTGGAGCTACAGGGAGACCCTATCTTGAAAAAAAAAAAAAAAAAAAAAAAAAAAGAATGATGATGGAGAGATGGCTCAGCGGTTAAGAGCACTGACTGCTCTTGTAAAGGACACGGGTTTGATTCCCAACATCCACATGGCAGCTAAGAACCATCTTTAAGCCAGGCGTAGTGGCCTGCAAGCCTTTAATCCTAGCACTTGGGAGGGAGAGGCAGGTGGATCTCTGTGAGTTCAAGGCCAACCTGGTCTAAAGAGCAAGTTCTGGGCCAGCTAGGGCTATAGGGAAGAGACCCTGTCTCAAAAAAAAAAAAAAGAAGGAATTAAGTTCTTTATAAGTTGCTTTAAAATTTCAGACTAAAAAAAAACAACAACAACAAAAAACAACAACAAAAAAACCCACCTCTGGAAAGACTCAGAAAAAGCTGCAAGACAAGTATGGCAGAGTGCAGGAACTCAGGTGGGGTGGGGGGCATGTAAAGGGAAGTTTCTCTAAATTCAATTGAGAAATGATGTATGATGTATGGAAAAAGTTTAATAACAATAAAAACATAAATTAAAAAATAAAAGTAACTAAAGGAGAAAATTTTTTTTTTAGACTTTTAGACAGGTGTGGTGGCACACCCTATTAATCTCAGCATTTAGGAGGCAGAGGGAGGAAGATGTGTGAGTTTGAAGCCAACCTGGTCTACAGAGTTAGTTTGAGGCCAGCTGGGAACCTTATCTCAAAATAAATAAATGTAATAAAACCCACCCCACACTTTACATACACAAAACCCAAACCCATCCAATAAAACAAAACAGAATGACAATTTCAAGAACTGACTAGGACATGAAAACATTAAAGCCTAAACCACACATGGCCGGTCCAAAATGCAAGATGGTACGCCAGTCCAAAATGCAAGATGGTACGGCCACTGCAGAACACAGTGCTGTGGTTTCTTACAACGTTAATGATACTTGTGGAGACTCAGGATTCCAGCTCCCAGGTGTTTACATACATCAAGCAAGAAGGCATGTTACACAAATACTTGTACTGATGTTTACAGCAGTTGAATTCATAATCACCAAAGACTGAAAAAATAACCCAATGTCCTTCCACTGTGGCATACCTACTCAATGCAATGGTGTGTAACCCTGAAGACAGCAGCTGCACCCACAGAACCCACTGTCTCATGCTCTTACTCAAAGGCCCCACCTAAGGGCCTTCAGAGAAGCCAGATGTCCATCAGAGGACAAGGCAATTCTTACTGGGGGGACAAAAATGTTCTTTGTGTTCACACTAAAGGAGTGGCTGCTGTGCTGTGTACACACTTTTGGTTGAAAAAGTGCTAGCTGGGGAAAACTCACCCTCCAGGGTGGACTGCAGTGGCCCAATCCTCCCCATCCTCCGGAACCTCCACACATGTCTGGACGCAGGCACGTAGAGCTGGGTGACCTGTGGAACCAAATTGAGGTCAGTAGTTCCTTCGGCTCACCACTTCCTTGTGGCATCTAAATAGACCAGGGGCTGCACTTCCTTTAGGAGCTGTCCATACATTCTTGGTCTGCCCAGACTGTCTTGCACAGCCCTTGCTGGGTGGTCTCTAATACTTTTCAAATGGGCTCCTAAGGGACTAAGTGAGAGGTAACTCAGTAGTTAAGAGCATTTTTTGCTACCGTGGAGAGCCCAGGTTTGGCTCTAGCACCCACATGGGAGCGAACAACTGTCTGTAACTCCAGTCCCAAGGGTATCTGACAAATTCTTCTCGCATCTTCAGGCATTGTGTGCATGTGGTACACTTACATAATGCAGGTAAAACACTCATACACATAAAAAGTAAAATATTTTAAAAAATTGAAAAAATTTTAAAATATTTAAAAAAATTTATTTACTAATTTTTAAAAAATTAGTGAATTACCATAATGATATAATTATAAAACATACTACAATTAAATAATTATTCTATATCTTATTCCCAAGCTTCTTCAATTAATTTGGTTGACTTAGTATTTAAATAAAACAAGAGGAGATGTTCTCAAGTTTTGCTTTTAATCGTCAGTTCTTCTCATCCTTTATTTTACAATTATTTTATTTATTATTATTATTTTATTTTATGTGTGAGTGTAATGCCTGCATGTGTCCAAGTAAACCTGTTTCTTGCAATTCCCACAAAAATTAGAAGATGGCATCAGATTCCCTGGGAACGGGAGTTAGAGATAGTTGTTAGTAGTCATGTGGGCTCTGGGAATCAAACCCGGGTCTCCTCTGGAAGAGCAGCCAGTGCTCTTAACCACCGAACCATCTCTCCAGCCCCATCATCCCTATTTTCAGCCCTTGCAATATTCTAAAAGGTACAAACTTTTGTTCCAAAATCCCTACAGTAGGACTGTGTTCACTGCACCCTCATGGCCGGCCCTCACTATTACCAGCCCATGTCTCCTAGGTGGTGGTAAGTTCTTACAGTCTGCTCACTGCTGCTGAGGTCACACACTGGTGTGTGCCTATGCCATTGGTGGTCCTCAGGACATAGTTTCTGCAACAACTTTCAGAAGTGAGGAAGAGGCGGGGTACCGCCCCCCTACCCCCTATACCTGCCCTCATCTCCTACAGAGGCTTGGGCCAGGTCTGGGGATGGTGGGCTTTCCCATCCTTCCCTGAGCCCACAGAACAGGACACCACTGCAGTCTGCACAGCCTTGTGATGTAAGTCAAATGCTTGAACACTCTCTAAAATAATAAAGTGGTTCCTTCACACCTTATAAAGTTGAATGATGAGGTTCTTCTCTGTGGCATCACTGTGAAGGTGTAGAGCAGTTGGAAAGCAGGCATGTTTGATGTGAGTCCATGCAGCTATTTCCAGTGAGCTTCCAGGGACAATGTCCATGTAAGGGAGGAGGGGCTCTCAGCAGTTCCTACCTCTTCCTCACACTCTAGCAGCCTCTACTGTGACAGGGCACCACAGCTCAGACTCAGAACTGACCACTGGGATGGGTTGGTGGGTAAAGTTCTTTAGAGTCAGCCACTCACCTGGGCCTTAGAGCTGTACAGAATCTGCCCATTTCCAGATCCTGCCAGTGGGCAGAACTAGAGGCTGGATCCACAAGGACCCAGTCACCCTTCAACTGTTCTGCACTCTCCTTCCTGCATCTGCAACCCTGTGTCTTCTCTGTCCCTTCTCTGCTTTCCATTGGCAAGACTCTGGAGTGTGTCCAGTTGATGTCCTGTTACTACATGCTTTCTGACGGGCTAGAAGAAGCAGCCTGCTTTAGGGTTTTTATTTGCTCCTTCAGACAACTGAAGATAAGGTCTATTTCTTTCTTTCTTTCTTTCTTTCTTTCTTTCTTTCTTTCTTTCTTTCTTTTTTTTGTCTTTTTGAGATAGGGTTCTCCTGTAGCCTCAGCTGGCCTGGAACTCATTCTGTAGACCAGGCTGGCCTTGAACTCACAAAGATCCGCCTGCCTCTGCCTCCCGAGTGCTAGGATTAAAGGTGTGCGCCACCACGCCCGGCTAAGGTCTATTTCTTTTAACTATCAAATACATACTATTAATAATAAAATTGAAACTGTTTGCAGTCTCAATTAACAATTACTAGGCTTCAATCTTACCTGAGGCAAAACAAGAACAATGTGGATAATGTTGATCAGGATGATGTATAGATAATGCTATTGCTACATATCCTGCCCTGTGACCCAAGAGTTAGTAGTACATTAACCTCTACCCACAAGTCAAGTAACAAGTCAAAGAAAAGGACTGATTCTCCTCAGAAAGACAAAGGCTTTAACCATTGTTAATGAAATATTGGGAGTATCTTGTCAGTGACCTTATCTGCTTTAATGTCCTCCTGTTCTGACAGCCAGTGGTTTGGAGGACAAAAATTCCTTCTTGTGTCTCTGGACTTTAGCATTTTCACTAGGTTGGTGATGACCTGAAAAGGAAGGACAAGGCATTACCACACAAGCAGCTTAGTGACTGCCACTAACTAAGTGCCAGGACCCTGGTGAGGGTCCTCTTCTTCCCAAGAAAATGGACCAAACCCTCTAGAGCAGGTTATGGAAAGTCTCCTGAACACAATGGAAGAAGAAAGCAGTCATCTGTCAACGAATATGAAAAAGCAACACAAATTTGTTAAAAAAATGAAAATAAATTTATGTGAAAAAAAAAAAAAAAAGAAAAAGCAACACAAAAGCACACACACAAAGGTCCTTTTTAAAACTCAGGGATGGGGAGCTGGAGAGAGGACCTGGTTCAGCTCTAGAACATGCATGGTGCTAGCAACCATTTGTAAATCCAGTTCCCGGGATCAGATCCCTCTTCTGGCCTCTGCATGCATTGTACGATATGGGTGCACTTATATACATACATGCAGGCAAGGCACTCACTCATGCACATAAAATGAAAATAAATTAAAACAAAAACCAAAACCAGGGTGGGGGGTTGGTGGCTGAGTGGTTAAGAGTGGAGTTCTTGCACCTCCAAGGATCCACGTTTGGTTCCCAGCATCCATATCAGGAGTCTCAAAATCAACTTTAACTCTAGCTTTAGGGGATTAAACAATACCTGCTCTTGCAAAAGGACTTGGGTTCAGTTCCCAGTACCCACATCAGGTGGCTTACAACTGCCTGTAACTTTAGTTTCAGGGGTTCCCATGTTTCTGATCTCTGAGAACACATGTATGCACATGGTGCACACAAACTCATGCAGACACTTTCTAAGTCTTAAAGATTACAGATGTGAACCACGACAGTGTGGTTCCTAGGAATCGAGTCCCACAGCAAAGCAGCAGACCCCAGAATGACCAGCTGTGTCTACGATATGCAAGTCAGCAGATTCCACAAAGACAGCGTCGTGTGATTACTGTCTCTTCTGCTGGATCAACCCCTAACATTGAGTAAGTGCTTAGACATTAAAAAAATCAGTCAGTGTCTGAAGTACTCATTGCTGTTATACACACCCCATACCATTCTCATGCAACTTGGGTCATAATCTGTAAACTGGTTTCCCTCAATCCCAATATTAAAATAATGAAAGAAGCACCTACAAACAAGCTTTTTTTTTTTTTTTTTTTTTTTTTAGTCCTTTTTTTGAGACAGGGTCTCCCTGTAGCTCCAGCCGTCTTGGAACTCAATCTGTAGACCAGGCTGGCCTTGAACTCACAAAGATCTGCCTGCCTCTGCCTCCCAAGTGCTAGGATTAAAGGCCTGCGCCACCACGCCCAGCAAGCTTCTTTTTTTTCAAACTATAAACTACAGACCCATTTCCGCTAGCTTTCTTTCTTTTAAAATTTATTTACTTTTTATGTATATTAATGTACTGTCTGCACGTAGGTCGGTGTGCCCATGTCGTGCAATGCCGTGGAGGTCAGAAGAGGGTGTCAGATTCCCCTGGAACTGGAGTTCTCCTGGAATTGGAGTTACAGACGGTTCTCAACCACCATGTGGGTGCTGGGAATCGAACCTGGGTCCTCTGCAAGAGCAGTTGGTGCTCTTAACCGCTGAGCCATCTCTCCAGCCGCTACCACACCATAATACAAAGCAGTACTATACATAACAATTCTGAATGCAGACAATTGCTATTTATCATATTGTAAACAAAAATACATATAGCCCATGTTTGGAAAAGCAACTATAAGAATAAACTATGATATAAAAATCACTTTAGCCGGGCGTGGTGGCGTACGCCTTTAATCCTAGCATTTGGGAGGCAGAGGCAGGCGGATCTTTGTGAGTTCAAGGCCAGCCTGGTCTACAGAGTGAGTTCCAGGACAGCTGGGGCCACAGGGAGACCCTGTCTTGAAAAGACCAAAAAAGGGGCTGAAGAGATGGCCTAGTGGTTAGGAGCGCCGACACTCTTGCAGAGGACCCGGGTTCAATCCCCAGCACCCACATGGCGGCCAAGAGCCATCTGAAACTCCAATTCCAGGAGAACTCCAGTTCCAGGGGAATCCGACACCCTCTTCTGACCTCCGCGGCATTACACGACACGGGTGAACAAACCTACATGCAGACAGTACATTCATACACATACAGAAATAAATAAAATTAAAAAAAAAAAAAGACCAAAAAAAAAAAATCACTTTAAAGCTAAGTGTGATGGTTCATGACTTTAATCTCAGTAGCTGGGAGTCAGAGCCAGATGGATCTCTGCAAGATGGAGGCTAGCCTGGTCTACATACCTAGTTCAAGGGCAGCTGAAGCTACTGAGAGACCCTCTCTGAAAAACAAACAAACAAACAAAGCTGGGCATGGTAGTGCATGCCTTTAAACCCAGCACTCAGGAGGCAGAGGCAGGCAGGTCTCTGTGAATTCAAGGCTAGGCTAGTCATACACAGTGAGTTCCAGGACAGCTGGGGCTGCAGGAAGACTGTCTCACAAAAACAAAACAAAACAAAACAAAACGAAACAAAACAAAACAAAAATATAGTACTTGTAGTCTATTCAGTAGTGGAGTCCTTGTCTATCAGCATGAGACCCGTGGGAGGGGAATGGATGGACCCCCACTGTACCAAGAGTTCACAGCAGTGCCACCAGGCCTGCCACAGCTAACTGTTTAAAGGGCTCTGCACAAAGCATATTCAGCAGCACAGAACTTGCAGGGATTTAAGGTGGCCAATGTGCAATCTGACTTCAGGGTCTAGAGAGATGGCTCAGTGGTTAAAAGCACTGGCTGCTCTTGCAGAGGACTTGGGTTTGATTCCTAGCACCCACTTAATGGCTAATAATCACCGATTAAGGGGCTAGAGAGATGGCCTAGCAGTTAAGAGTGCCGAACGCTCTTGCAGAGGAGCCGGGTTCAATCCCCAGCACCCACATGGTGGCTGAGAACCGTCTGTAACTCTAATTCCAGGAGAATCTGAGACCCTCTTCTGACCTCTGCGGCATTGCACGACATGGGTGCACAGACCTACATGCAGACAGTGCATTCATACACATAAAAAAATTAAAAAAAAAAAATCACCGATTAATTCCAGTTCCAGGGGAATCCAACACCCCGTGATGTCCACAGTCATTGTATGACATGGGTACACTTACATACATGCAAGCAGTACATTCATACACATAAAATAAATAAAAATAAAAACATATTAGTTTAAAAAAGATCTAGGGACTGGAGAGATAGCCTAGCAGTTAAGAGCACAGACGCTCTTGCAGAGGACCCAGGTTCGATCCCCAGCACCCACATGGCAGCTAAGAACCGTCTGTAACTCCAATTCCAGGAGAACTCCAGTTCCAGGGGAATCTGAGACCCTCTTCTGACCTCCGCGGCAGCATTGCACGACACGGGTGCACAGACCTGCATGCAGACAGTACATTCATACACATACAAAGATAAATAATAATAATAAAAAAAATTAAAAAAAAAAAAGATCTGTCAGAGCCAGGCATGGTGGCCCATGCCTTTAATCCCAGCACTCAAGTGGCAAAGGTAGGAGATCTTTGTGAGTTCAAGGCCAGCCTGGTCTACATAGTGAGTTCCATGACAGGTGGGGCTACATGGAGACCATGTGTCAAAAAGACAAAAAAAAAAAAAAAAAGGTCTGTGTGAGCATCATCTCGCAGGACAATCCTCCCAGAGATGAAAAGAACACAATGAGTTTGCCCAAGTCTTCACTTCACAGCGTGACACTGCAGAGGACTCAGCCTGAGTCAAACTGTAATTCCCTAAAACACGGCAGGGGCCAACATACTGTGGCTTAAGCAATCAGTGGGGGAAGCTTGGGATACCAGTTGTGAGCTGCAGGGGACACAGGTAACCCTGCTTTACACAGTCCTCAGCTATCACCTGTTAAACAGTACGTATTTCGCAAGACAACACTTTCTCACATGTCTGAAACACTACAAAATCATTTCTTAAAGTATTCATTTCAATTAGTCATCAAAAAGCAAAAGCTGGGGCTAGAGAGATGGCTCAGTAGTTAAGAGTGCTGGCTGCTCCTGCAGAGGACTTAGGTACTAAGTTCTCAGCACAAACATAGCGGCTAACAACCATCTGTAACTTCCGTTCCAAGGGATCTGATGCACACTTCTGGTCTCTGTAGGCACTGCATGACATGGGTGCACTTACATACATGCAGGCAAAACACTTATACACTTACAAATAAGAATAAATACACAAAGCCAGGTGTGGTGGTACACAACTTTAATCCCAGCCCTTGGAAGGCAAAAGCAGGCAGATTTCTGAGTTCGAGGCCAGCCTGGTCTACATAGTGAGTTCCAGGCCAGCTGGGACTGAAGGGAGACCCTATCTCAAAAAGCAAAGCAAAACAAAACAAAACAAATAAACAAAAACCAATAACAATAAAACAGAAGGTAATTTCAGGTACATCATATGTGGTTAGCAAATAAATAGCCAAAACATAGCAGTAGTTTCCTTCCTATGGCCTATGACTTCCTTAGCCACAGGCTTTTGACTGGGCCTACAGTAACAGATATGAGACTCCTCCTGTGGAACAACTGTTAAGACTAACTGGAAAACGGTTACCAGCAGAGCATGGTGGCACACGCCTTTAATCCTAGCACTCAGGAGGCAGAGGCAGGCGGATCTCCGTGAGTTCAAGGCCAGCCTGGTCTACAGAGCGAGCTCCAGGCCAGCTGGGACTAAAGGGAGACCCTGTCTCAAAAAGACCAACAAAAAAAAAAACAAAGGAAAAGGGAACTGTTAGCTACCCCCACAACAGACTAGCTACTTGTGTTTTTTTATTTTATTTTATTTTTTTAAATTTTATTATTATGTATATGAGTGTACTGTCTGCATGTAGGTAGGTGCACCCATGTCTTGCAATGCTGCGGAGGTCAGAAGAGGGTGTTGGACTCCCCTGGAACTGGAGTTAAGACAGTTCTTAGCCGCCATGTGGGTGCTGGGAATCGAACCCGGGTCCTCTGCAAGAGCAGTCTGTGCTCTCAATCGCTGAGTCATCTCTCCAGCCCCCAGACTAGTTACTTGTACCAATGGGCTCATTAGGCCTGAGTAGTGGGCACAGTGGCACACAGGAATCATAGCTGAGGAGATGCTGATGACTGACCCCTCATAGTCTCTGCAGGGCACCTTCCATAAGGTCTGCACAGTCTAGGACGCAGGTCAGCAGACAGTGTGTTCAGCCACTCCAAGGTTATTTTTTATTTAAGTTGGCCTGGAACTCACTATGTAGACCAGGCTGGTCTTGATCCCCTACCTCTGCCTCTGCCTCTGCCTCCCAGTGCTGGGAATAAAAGGCATGTGCACCACTCCCAGCTCAGTCCTAGGATTTTTTTTGAGACAAGGTCTCCCTAGACTCCAGGTTAGCCTGGAACTTGTGGATCTTCCTAGCTCAGCCTGCTGAGTGCTGGGATTCACCAGGTTCACCACCTTGCCCAGCAAGGTTTTTCTTGCAAACCAACAAGAAGAAAGCATGCTGGTGATGCGTGCAGGAGGCAACAAGCTTGACTTCCTGCACACTGCCTTCGATAAGGCCTACTAAAGTGTGGCAGCTGGACACAAAGACCTACTACGTAAGGATTCCTGCCTCTTTACAAAGTTAAGGCCTACTAAAGTGTGGCAGCTGGACACAAAGACCTACTACGTAAGGATTCCTGCCTCTTTACAAACTTAAAGCAATTACAGCCATAAATTATACTTCAAAAGCAGTTTATAAAGCTGATTAATGCATGAACTATTTTAGTAGTGTTGATGCAGGCCTTAGGAAGCGACCTCAGTTTCTACAGTGACAAGTAAAGATGACTCTAAGCACTTAGAATTCTATGTTCCGTGACCAGCCAACAGAGCCTCTTACACAAATTAGTTCAGGAGGACCATCACCGACTGAAAAATGAAAATGCTTGGAGCTGAAGGAGCCCAGTTTCATCATCTGCAATTTAACAGTCAATGAATGAAGGCCAGAAGTCATTAGCCAAATGCTCTCCAGGTCTCTGCTGGCTCCACCTAGAGTGCTTCAGCTTGCACTTGGTGGCTCAGCATACGCAAATGGACCTGGAATGTTACTTTGATTCTTTCTAGAGGAGACATTGCCTGCTCTACCCATCACAGCTTCATGTCCTCTATAAACAGAGACAAAGCAGCAACACCCCCCCCCAATCACAACCACACCAACAACAGGCAACATCTGTTCTTAAGCGACAAGTGATGGTTCCTTATGAGTTTGTATTTTATCATTAAATACCAGCTGATTACTCACAACTTATACCTTGCTTTATATTGTATTTATTCAACTCAGAAGCAGGTGGTATAAAACAGTTTGAAACAGAGTCCTTTAAACAATTATATTCAAAGGACTTTGTAAAAACATAATTGTAAACCTAAACCAATTCCACATCAAAAAGAAAACAAAATGCTAGGATTTGGAGTATATAGCTCAGCGGTAGAATGCTTGCTTAGCTTGCACAAGGTCCTGGGATCTCCCTCTTTCCCTCCCTCCCTCCTTCTCTCTTTCTCCCCCTCCACGAATTTTTACCCAATTTTGGGGGGGAGGGTTGTTGAGCAAAGTCCTGCTCAAGTTAGCCTTGAACTTACTGTAGCCTAGGCTAACCCCATGCTTGTAATCATTCTGCCTCTGCCCAGCTCCATGTTTTTATTATTTCAGGAAAACAAAATAGGGCCAGAGTGGAAAAGACGTTATTAAAATTCAGATATCCCGATAACCTGAAGATAAGGTCATTGAATGAAATGATTACATGCTCAGTAAGCACTGCAAACAGTGAAGTTATCTGCCACCATACAAAGAACATGCTGTCCCACAGAAGAGAAGTGTTACTAGCAAAGATCTCAGAACCTAATTTCATATGGACAGGAAGACACACACACACACATGCCGCCAGAAGGCCCAGATGTAGGGAATACTCACAGAATTACAAGTCTGAGTTACTGTGAGAGCTTATTTGCAACTTAGAAAAGTTACAAAATCAGCAATCTTTAAAAAAGGGCTCAGCACATAACTTTATAAAGTTTACTTAGAAAAGCTGGTCTAACTTGAGGCTGAAAAAAAAAGAAAAGCTGGGCATATGGGTGTACGCCTTTAATCCCAGCACTTGGGAGGCAGAGGCAGGCAGATCTCTGTGAGTTCAAGGCCGCCTGATCTACATAGTGAGTTCCAGGACAGCTGGAGCTACAGGGAGACCCTGTCTCAAAAAAAAAAAAAAAGTTTATTTAGAAAGATAGGTAATTAAAATAAATTGTGCAAATATGTATCATATCAATCTGTACAAATTATGAATTCAATGATGCGTTAGTCCTGTACTCACGCAATCAAAGCATTATCAGTTACTTTCACTGCTGCTAATGCTCATGCTCCTAAGTGAAATGTGTTGTAAAATCAGGCAGAATGGGCAGCAGAGAGACTCTCGTGGACTTGTAGGATGAATAAGCATTCCTTAATTAGCCCATCAGGTTAAGTGCAAGCATTAATGGGCCTTTCCTAAAGTCTAGCTTGACATCTTTCTCCAAACATGGCCAAGAAGAACGTTCCATTAGCAATATTAATACAAGCTTAGTTGATCATTTTCATTCAATTAACTTCTTTCAATTAAATAGATAGCTTGACAAAAGCAGTGATAAAAGACCAGAAGGGACAGCTGATGACTCTCGCTGAACATTAGCGTGCGAGAGGTCGCTGGTGCTAACGGACTGTAAATCTAGCATTCAATTTGGAAAATGCATTTCTTCTGCTTGCACTCCTTTAATGAGCAATTTTAGCTGACTAGATGTGTTTGCAGCAGAATTTCATGGAAAGTCAAGCACCCTTTTCCTGCTTTAAAAAAAAAAAAAAAAAGGTCAGCAGTGGTCTTCTGTCAGAACTCTACTCACAATACCCAGTAACTTCTGTGTACTGAGAAAGGAACACATACTAAAGGCCAAGTCTACTTTATATTTTATTATTTTTATTATGTGTATGAGTGTATTGTCTGCACATATCTACCTGTTTCACATATCTGTGGAGGCCAGAAGAAAGTGGTGGATCTCCTGGAATTGGAATTACGGATGGTTGATAGTCACCATGTAGGTGCCAAGAACTGAACCCAGGTCCTATGGGAGAGCAGCCAGTGCTCTTAACTGTTGAACCATCTCTTCAGCCCCAACTCTACCTTTATAAATCTACCTTATAAAAAATTGGGGGGGGGGCTAGAGAGATAGCCTAGCAGTTAAGAGCTTTTGCAGAGTACCCAGGTTCGATCCCCAGCACCCACATGGCGGCTAAGAACCGTCTGTAACTCCAATTCCAGGAGAACTCCAGTTCCAGGGGAATCTGAGACCCTCTTCTGACCTCCGCTGCATTGCACGACATGGGTGCACAAACCTACATGCAGACAGTACATTCATACACATACAAAAATAAATAAAATTAAAAAAAAATTAGAGGGGAAAAAAATAAAAATGGAAACAATTAAAATTTTTTATTTATACTTCACCTTGTTAAAGTGAGTAAGGCATTTCCCTGCATCTAACAATGTGAAACAATGTGAAAGCAAGTGCTTTTTTTTGCTTTGTTTTATTTTTTGGTGTTTTTGAGGCAGGGTCTCCCTTTAGTCCCAGCTGGCCTGGAGCTTGCTCTGTAGACCAGGCTGGCCTTGAACTCATAGAGATCTGCCTGCCTCTGCCTCCCTAGTGCTGGGATTACAGGTGTGCACCACCACGCCCGGCAAGTGGGTTTTTTTTTTGGAATGTGTGTGTACCCGCCACGGGATAGACAAGGAGCTCAGAGAACAACTTGTAGGAGTCGTCAGTTCTCACCACGTGGATTGGAGAACTGAGTCAGTTCTTCAGGCTTTGCGGCAAACACCTTTATCTGCTAAGTCATCCTGTGGCAAGCACCTTACCTACTAAGTCATCTCACCAACCCGAAAGCGATGTTTTAAAATGAAGCAGATACAGAGGCTGGAAAGATGGCTCAGCAGTTAAGAGCACTTGCTGTTCTTGCAGAGGACCCAGGCTTAGTTCCCAGCACCCCCATGGTAGTTCATAATTATCTGTAATACAGTTCCAAAGTATTCAACAGCCCTCTATGCCCTCCTTGAGTATTTCATGCATGTGGTACACTTATATACGTGCAGGTAATATATTCATATGCATAAAAATAATAAAGATGTAAAAAATGAGGCTTTTTAAAGTTTTGAAAATTAAAAAGCATGGAGCTGGAGAGATGGCTCAGTGCTTAAGAGCTCTAGCGGCTCTTATAAAGGACCTGGGCTCAATTCCCAGCATCCACATGGTGGCTAACAACAGTCCATATCCCCAGTTCCAGGGGCCAATGCCTTCTTCTGTCCCCCTCGGGTACTGCACGGCATGGGTGCACTTACATACAGGCAGCATAATACTCATACATGTTAAAATCAAGTAATTAATTTAAACTAATTAATTAAAACTCAAGTCTAAAACCAGCTCCTCTTCTACTCTGAAGTGAATCCAGCAGAAACACATCCTTTGCAGGGACCATACACCCACACCCTGCACACCTAAAACCAAGCAGAAAGACATCTGTGCAGAGACCCACGCACCCGCACCTTGAACAGCTGGACCCATCGCTTCTGCTCTGTCTGCAGGCATTGCTGCATCTCAGAACTCGTAGTGACCCCGATGCTCTGAAACGCGGTTATGTACTCTTCCCGGACTTCTGGCTTTGTTTCCGGATATGCCAGCTTGATGATCCCCAAGCAGGCATCCCGAAGGCAGCGGGACAGGAGGACCAGCTCCTCCAGAGTGAAAGGCATCATGGATGATTGTCTCTGACCTACAACTAGAAACAATTCAATTTTCGACCAGTTTTCATCACAACATATTAAGACTGGGGGAAAAAAAAAAGAGCCTTCCAATTGCCTTGGAAAACTGCCAGGGCCTGAGGTCAGCAGCAAACCCATTCTTCAAAATTCTTACCTTCTATGGGGTCACCAAAAAACTCATTGTCATGTATGGATATCAGCGAATGACCGAACAAGGAGCTGAAGAGGTAAAAGAGGGGGATGATTCGACTAGAGTCTTCAAAAGACATGGGAGAACCCCGTGATATCACCTGAAGCAATGGCACCATAGACCTTAAATGAACGAAAAGGAGAAAAATCACAATGGTTACTTCCAGGGGAGTCTTAACCTAAGAATTAAGAAAAAACACCAGACAGACACATTAATCAAAATAGTATTTTCTTTTATTTATTTTTGGTCTTTTCGAGACAGGGTCTCCCTATAGCCCCAGCTGTCCTGGAACTCACTCTGTAGACCAGGCTGGCCTTGAACTCACAAAGATCCACCTGCCTCTGCCTCCCAAGTGCTAGGATTAAAGGCGTACGCCACCATGCCCGGCCAAAATAGTATTTTCATAGCCAGGTAAGGTGGCACATGCCTTTAATCCCAGCACTTGGGAGCCAGAGGTAGGTGGATCTCTGTGAGTTCAAGGCCAACCTTGTCTACATAGAGACTCCCAGGCCAGCTGCAGGGAGATGTGGTCTCAAAAAAGACACCCCCCCAAAAAAAGTATTTTCTTTAAAATATTTTATTTATTTATTTATTTATTTATTTATTTATTTATTTATTTATTTTTTGTCTTTTCGAGACAGGGTCTCCCTGTAGCCCCAGCTGTCCTGGAACTCACTCTGTAGACCAGGCTGGCTTTGAACTCACAAAGATCCACCTGTCTCTGCCTCCTAAGTGCTAGGATTAAAGGCGTGCGCCACCACGCCCGGCTAAAATATTTTATTGAGTGTACTACCTGAATGCATATAGGTGCACCTCCCTGTGACAACCAGGTCAGTAAGTGATACCAGGTAAGACGTAGCCATCAGCCCACCTTGTCACTGTGTTCCTGCTCCTGCAGCTCCCAGATAAAAAACAGCTTGCAAAAGCCAGATGTTCCAGAACAGCTGCTCACCACCCAGGCCGTGTCTCCGCTGGGCCTGGGATCTCCTGAAGAGATGGCCTAGCGGTTAAGAGCGCCGACCGCTCTTTCAGAGGACCCGGGTTTGATCCCCAGCACCCACATGGTGGCCGAGAACCGTCTGAAAATTCCAATTCCAGGAGAACTCCAGTTCCAGGGGAATCCGACACCCTCTTCTGACCTCCGAGGCATTGCACGACACGGGTGCGCAAACTTGAATGAGGACAGTACATTGATACACATACAGAAATAAATAAATGCCGGGCTCGGTGGTGCACGCCACCTAGCACTTGGGAGGCAGAGGCACGCGGATCTCTGTGAGTTCAAGGGCAGCCTGGTCTACAGAAGAGTTCCAGGACAGCCAGAGCTACAGGGAGACCCTGTCTCAAAAAAAGCGAAGGAGATGATGTGTTGAAGTGCTAGCTACTTAGTCTTTCTGGAAGCCGGGGCTGTCCCTGGAGTCTTGTCCCCATGGGCTCCTCAGGCATCCAAGATGGTCTACAGAGTGAGTTCCAGGACAGCTTCGCTCTTAAGTCCCAGCTATACAGCTCTTGCTGTGAAACTATTCCCAAGTTAAATTCACGGTCATTTTCAGAAAAGAATCCATTTCTTTTTTTGATGTTTTTGAGACAGAGTCTCCCTATAGTCCCAGATGGCTTGGAACTCACTATGTAGATCAGGCTGGCCTTGAACTCACAGAGATCCACCTGCCTCTGCCTCCTGAGTGCTGGATTACAGGTGTGTACCACTACTCCCAGCATCCATTTCATTTTTAACCTAACTCCCAGGGGTACTATGATGAGATGTTAACTAAGAATATATGAACATATTGCTTAATTTCCTGGAAGGAGCTTATTTACTATATTTAATAATTATAGGAGTTTACTTAATATATATATTTTTTAATTTTATTTATTTTTGTATGTGTATGTACTGTCTGCATGTAGGTTTGTGCACCCATGTCGTGCAATGCCTCGGAGGTCAGAAGAGGGTCTCAGATTCCCCTGGAACTGGAGTTCTCCTGGAATTGGAGTTACAGACGGTTCTTAGCCGCCATGTGGGTGCTGGGGATTGAACCCGGGTCCTCTGCAAGAGCAGTCAGTGCTCTTAACTGCTAGGCTATCTCTCCAGCCCCCTAATATATTTATTAAATAATTATTAAATAATTAAATAATTATTTAATAATAAGAAGCTCAAATTCACAACTGGCTTAAAAAAGTATACATCAGGAAATATCTAACTTTAAAAAAAATATTTTATGGGACTGGAGAGATGGCCTAGTGGTTAAGAGCACCGACTGTTCTTGCAGAGGACCTGGGTTCGATCCCCAGCACTCACATGGCAGCTAAGAACCATCTGAAACTCCAATTCCTGGAGAACTCCAGTTCCAGGGAATCTGACACCCTTTTCTGACCTCCGTAGCATTGCACAACTTGGGTGCAACAAACCTACATGCATACACATAAAAAATAAAAAATTTAAAAAGTTTATTTATTATTTTTATTTTTTTTATGTCTGAGTGTATTGACAGCATGTGTGCAAGTACGCCCGTGTTGTACAGTGCCCGTGGAGTCAGAACAAGGCATCAGATTCCCCTGGAACTAGAGTTATAGATGGTTGTCAGCTGCCAAGTGGGTGCTGGGAATTGAACCCAGGTCCTCTGTACAGACAGTACTCTTTTTTTTTTTTGTCTTTTCGAGACAGGGTCTCCATATAGCCCCAGCTGGCCTGGAACTCACTCCATAGACCAGGCTGGTCTTGAACCAGACAGTGCTCTTAACTGGTGGCCATTCTTTAACTTTATCCTTGTAAAACAGCATTAAAGACCAAAAAAAAAAAAAAAAAAAAAAGAAAGAAAAAAGAAGGCCGGGTGTGGTGGCACCTTTAATCCTAGCACTTGGGAGGCAAAGGCAGGTGGATCTTTGTGAGTTCAAGGACAGCCTGGTCTACAGAGTGAGTTCCAGGACAGCTGGGGCTACAGGGAGACCCTGTCTCAAAAAGACACCCCCCCAAACAAACAAACAAACCCAGTATTAATAATTTGACATAATTATCGATGCCATTTTTCTTTCACACATCATGGCCCTATTTCATCACAAGAGACAAATGTCATAAACAAACAGGCAATTATCAAGCAGACCACAGCAGTATCTGTGTTGCTAAGCTGGGCATGCATAGGTCAATGATAATTTCCTGTCCTAATGATTCCCAATCTCCTCTTGCCTTGAGTAAACCTACCATGAATGAAAGCCAAGGTCATATCAGAATGTGTAAAATACATCAAAACTAATACAAAACACTCCAAGACTTGTTTTAAATCTTCTAAACTGGAATGTAATCCAGGTGTCTCAAACTGTGGACTGAGGATCAATCACCACTTGGCCTTTGTGAGTGTCACAGCCACGCCATCCTATGAAACACTCCTACATTAACTAAGAACCATTAAAATTCAGTGAAAACAGGGAGGCATTCAGAGCAATGCCCTCTGTGAAAGGGCATTTCTCCATCGTCAACAAGTCTCTCTGGATGAGGTGCTCTACAATCCTCCAGAGGCTGAGGCAGGAAGAATATACATTTTAAGCTGGCTTGAAATTTACTATGTAGACCAGGCTGGCCTTGATCGCACAAAGATCTGCCTGGCTCTTCCTCCCCAGTGCTAGGATCAAAGCCCAGGCCGGGGATTTTAAAAACAAATTTCTTTTCAGATAAAACCATGTTCTCAGTAATATGTCAACTGTAAAACTGAGCACTACTTGTTGTTTTTGTGAAATTAAGACCATTCAGAATAGTTTCCTAACATGATACAACCAGTGCAAAGACTGTTAAGAATGCCCCCTCACAGCAAGCACACTCTGTTCGGTGCGCTATTCAGCTCAGTCTATAAGATTGTGTATCACGTACCCTGTGATCATCTGTGTTGTCATGGAAGAGATGAGAAACCAAAGGTGCCTCAGAAACCGGGCATTAAAGGCTAAACTGTAGAGAAGCCTGAAAATAAACAAGAGACAAACAGATCAGTCAGCAAATATTCACTGGAAATGTTAATTGAAAAACCAAAGCCACACAATCCAGAGTGCAGACACGACACAACTCAGAAGGTTCGTAGCTGATGCAGGCCGATGACGGGGCACTGACAAGGGCTGAAGACCAGGTCAGCCTGGTCCTTGCCTGCTGGGAGCTACCTTGAGACCAAGTCCCAGCCCCAGCAGACCGAGAGCCCATGGCTGTTCGAACCCAAGCTGAGGCTGCCCTCTGTCTTATGGCTACCATAGAGCTCCAGTTGCTCTTCCAGAGGACCAAGGTTCAATTCTCAGCACCTGCACAGTGGCTAACCACC
Source organism: Rhizomys pruinosus (assembly GCA_009823505.1). Taxonomy (NCBI): domain Eukaryota; kingdom Metazoa; phylum Chordata; class Mammalia; order Rodentia; family Spalacidae; genus Rhizomys; species Rhizomys pruinosus. The sequence goes on along the minus strand of VZQC01012751.1, from coordinate 28,466 downwards.
ACCTGTAACTCCAATTCCAGGGAATTCAACAACGTCTTCTCCAGCTTTGCACGATACAGATCAACTTACACACATGTAGGCAATACATTCATACATATAAAATTAAAAATAATAAATACTAAAAAAAAGTAAACCTCAGTGTGAGATAAGTGAATAAGAACAGGTTTATAAGGGTGGGAAACATGGGTTTAAGATAGGAATGTGAGAAATGTTTTAGAATGAAGTAGGAAAACAGAAACAATTGGTCAGATAAACACAACTAAGCAGTTTTCAGTAAACGATTAGAGATTCCTGCAGGGTTGGAGGCTGGCTCCATGGCTAAATTACTGGATGCTCTTGCAGAGGACCTGGGCTAGGTGTCCAGCACACACATGACAGCTAGCACCCAGTTCCAGGGGATTCAACACCCTCTTTTGACCTCTACACACATAACACGAAAACAAAAACAAAAAAAAGAAAGCCGGGCATGATGGCACATGCCTTTAATCCCAGCACTTGGGTGCTGGGAGCCAAAGCTGTCAGACATACATGCTGTCAGAAAATTACTAACCTGCTATCTCATGAGTTCACCAACGCAGTTTACTTACCTCAGGAATTTACAAGCCAGCTTACTTACCTCAGGAATTTGCTTATCTCAGAAATTTACGAGTGCCAAGAATTGTGAGTGCCTGGCACTTCTCCAAATGTACCCTCTCCCTGAACTGTGCCTGCCCCCTTTCCCGCCACAAATTTCCCGCTCCCTTGTCCATATAAACTCTGCACCTAATAAAGACAATGAGACCTCGATCAGATTATAGACCTGGTCTTCTCCTTGTGTTTGGTTTTTTGTCTCTTAATTCAGGTTATTCTCTCCCCGGACCCTAGCTGAAAACCCTGCAGGTCAGGGTGAATACAAATGGCGCCCAGCGTGTGGGGCTTGGGGTACGAGAGCTGACCTGAACGCCGCTCACAACAGAAAGGGCCCTTCACTGAATCGCCACCGATCCGGTGAGTGAAGATTCGCATGGTGATCACTGCAGGAGTAACCCGCCTGTAATACAGATCACGAGGTGAGTATAGAGCGGCGAATTACGCGGTTGGTTTTTCATTGGATCGCCACCCATTAGGTGAGACAGATCCGCATAGTGACCACTGCAGGCACCTGCTTGTAATACAGGTCACGCGATTATAAAAAAAAAAAAAAAAAAAAAAAAAATGGGACAAAAAACTCAGTAAACGGAAAATTGTTTACATACAGGGTCAGTGAACCCTCAAAACACAAGGACAGGGTTAAGAAACAGAGTTCAGTAAAAGATCCCTCAGGAAAGAAGGAACTATGGGACAGACATTGGACAAACATGGTTTATTTTTAAAGGGTCTTAAGGAGTCACTCAGGATGCGAGGAATTAGAGTTAAGAAAAAGGACCTTGAGAAATTTTTTGCCTTCATTTTTGATGTTTGCCCTTGGTTCCCCGGAGAAGGAACCATTGATGAAAAAAGATGGTACCGAGTGAGAGACTGCCTACAGGATTTCTATAAAACCTTTGGTCCAGAAAAAATACCTGTTCAGGCGTTTTCCTATTGAAATTTAATTCATGATGTCCTCAAGGTTTCAAACAAATGGCCAGACCTCCAAGAAGTAGTTAAAGGGAAAAAAGGCTTTAAAAGAACAGTCTCGGCCCCCCTCAGTTTGTGATTCTATTTCCATCTCAATGCAGGATCTGGGAGAGCCCGCCTCTGCAACTGTGCCTCTGACAAACCCCCCCTCCCCGCCGCGCGCCGCTTTGGCTGCATGGAGGAGGAGGCGGCTGTTCGGAGCACATCACTGCTACTGGCTCTGTCCCCAAACGCCCCAGGCAAAGCCTGTCAGCCCCCTTTTTGCTCTCCACTGCTCAACACTCAATCTGACTTAGAAAAAATGACTAGACAAGCCACTGTTCCCTTATTTCAGTTACCCAATCCCATTCCAAAACCACCGAGAAAGATTTTAACGAGGCTATGCCTCCAAACTCTGATAAGGGAGAGACAGAACCAGACAGAAAGACCAGGTAAGTCGATAGCCAGAAAAAAAAAAAAAAAAAAAAAAAAAAAGGAAAAAGGAAATCTCTCATTATATTAAGTCATATGTCTATGCAAGCTCTCTGTGTGTTAACTGTTCTCTCATGTGTCTGAGATTTGTGTCATGTGCGTTCTTCTGTGTTGGTTTCTGTTAAAAGTGGCCACTTCAAAGTTCTTTCATTCTATATTGTGCACATAAATTAAGTTTACTTTTGGCATGCCTCTTAAACTTTTTCAAAGGCCTAATTTGAACCCGGGTTCCTAAGTTCCTACAAAAAATTCTAAACTGGTTTTCTAAAGGTTTTATTTGTTATCTGTTAAGACTGGATTTAATCTCCAAATTAAACTTTTAAAGTTGCACATATTCTAACTTCAGTTTCCTTTCAAGCTGTTTTACAACAAAGTATGTGAGTTTATGCAATACAACCACTAGGATAAAAATCTCTTACATAAATGTATAGATAAATTGCGTATCTATGTGGGTGATACTGTTAACAGCTCTGTAACAACATATTAAAAATCTATCAGACCATTGATGGACAGTATATGATGTTTTCTCCAATGTGTGTATATCTATATATGATAACAATGTATGTCTGTGCCTCTGTTCAGTACAACTTTTATAAATTGCCATCACCAAAACTAAGTTCTAAAACCTTGTGTATAAGTGTGAACATAAAGTACTGATCACTTTTAAAGACTATTTTACACTTAAAGTAAAACATACCTTTTGTTTTCCTTAGATGTGTTACAGATCTAGTCTTTAATTTCTTGTATGTTTATTGTAACTTCCTGTTGGTACATTAGCTTCTATAACACTGCTATATATTTATTATACTTGACACGTCACTTTTAACATTTTTAAGAAAAATTAGGTTTCATTTCTAGAGACCACATGAGAACAGCCCAAGTGAAACCAATTCTGGTGAGCTTGATAGATTGTTGTTAATTATTATTAGTAATCGTTATTGATGGTTACAGTTATTGTTATTGGATATAATTATTAATAACAATTGATAAAAATGCAGTCAAATGGCAAATTATTCATTGTTGGCTATTATTGACAATTATTAATGATAATTATTAGTGATTACTGTGACTAATAATGGTTAATAGTAATTATTGATAATAATAATTAATAATGCTTATAGTTGTTATAATTATAAATAATTATTATTCTTCCAAAGTCCTTAATAGTAAGACAACATGGAACATTCCAAGACTACAAACAACTTTGACCTGTCTACTTTAATATGGATTTTTTTCTCTTACAGGTCAACCTAACAAATCTTTCTTATGTATGTGTGTATGTATGTATGTGCGCGCGCACGTGTGTATGGATGAGTGTACTTTTTGTGTTCTAAGTATATTATGTTAACAGACACGATCATATAAGAACATTGCCTCTAAGTTGGAACTGGCCATTCCATCTTAAGATGCAAATTTATATTAAACAGCCAAAACATAGTTCAATTTCAACAAAGATTATGGATTATCTATCAAAAAAATTTAAAATAATGAATCTACACTGGTTACACTCTTTCAACATCTAAAACAAAGATGCAACCAGGTTTTCAGTGTATTAAAGTGTTAATAAGTTTTTTGGATATTTGAAAATAAAAAATAAAAAGGAGTATAAAAAAATTAATCAAGATGGTAATGATGGTAACAACTTCTCATGGGACATATCTAGCCAATCTTTAATTAACTGATGGACATAAAAACTGTAAAAAAATTTTATTAAGAGCTAGATATTAAAAAATCTTTAAAGTAGGCTTTCATGCCAGGCCTAGAAAAGGCCAAGAACTTGGAAAAAGACAGCTATTATAATCCACCTTGTAAGGTTTACAGTTTAAAATGGTAATACATTTAAACTAATTGGAAAAATAAGATGTTAATTGTTTTATTTGTAATCTGTATTGAATTTCCAACAATGGCTTTGGGGTTAAGGCACACAAATGGTCTCTGTATTTTCCTGTGTTATACAGTATCACCTTATAACATTTTTCCTTTACTTGTAGGATAATTTAAAGAAATTAAGTCTGAGTTCACTTCCCAAATAAGCATACAGTCAATGATAAACTGATTTGATGAAAACTTACACCTTGGTTCCTGTTTATGGGTATTTGTAATACAATTTAGTCATCTATTGATCAAAAAAGAGGGAGGTGGTATAATATTCCCTCTATATTCCAAACTTTTTGATAAATTTTTAATTTTAAAATCTTGAAACTAACAATGGAAGGAGATTTGTATGTTCTCACAGGTAAAAACACCAACCTAAATGCCTGAAAATACACAATCTTTGACTGCAAGATGGACTGAGAAATGCCAGCAGAGAGGCTGCCCCATCTGAACATTAAAGAAAAAGAAACCTCAGATTGCCTGAGTCACAGACACTGAACATCTCTCTAAATTCTATTTGGGATAACTGTTTATAATGTGATCTAATGAAGTTTACCTTCCAGATGCTGAGAAACCTTTCTACCTCTCACCTTTATATAAAAAAGAAAAATATGATGGTAATAAAGTCATTCCCCAACTGTAAATTAGAACCAACTGCTATAATGGTAAATGCTTATAAAACAGGTATAACTACCTTCTTTAATTGATTGATAGACATAAAAACTGTACAAAGATAATACTCTATCTAGAGCCAAATATAAATGTAATTTATAAGTGGTACAATTGAGCACAATATGTTAATACAGAAAAGCCCTGATGGCAACAATGGATTGTTCTGCCAAGGAGATGTTGGCTGGGGGATCCAAGCCCCCCAAATTATAAAGGCCCTTGCCTATAAAAAATGGGATATCTGCAAGGAGAAAGGTGGTAAGTCCCTGTTGTCGAAGACCTGGTGTAAGCATGAAAAAATATTTTGAGACATCACTTGCTAATGTGCAGTTGGCCGCTGAAATGCCAGAGAGCATTACCAAAGGCCACTAATGTGATAAAGCAAAATATTGGTCTCCTTGAATCAAGCAAGACTCCTGTGTCAGTATCAGCTACACCTCAACTGCCTGGAGATACTGTGCAACAGTGGCAGCCATGTGTCTATACATATCCCAAATCTAATTGGCTATTAGCTCTCTCCTTGGAGGAATAATTCATGGCTGATGCCATAAGCTTATGTCCTCTAGTGGTTAGGAGATTATATGAGCCACAATAAAAACTTGTCATCTTTTATAGAAAAACCACAGCTTGTGGATTAACATACCATCCAAACATCTGTGTCTATGCTCACAGCTTAGCTTGCCATAATAATATTGTTTAAATGCCTGTACATCTAATTGCTTGTGCTTTGTTAATAGGACTAAAAAGGTACCCTGGATAAGCTGTCAACCCATGAAGGGAAACAACCTGACTAGAGTCAAAAATTACATCCCCAGAGAAAACACTGCTTTGCTTCTCACCCACTGTGCCCCTCCCCTCTCCCAAAGCCTAGGGAACAACTTGCGGAAGAGGAGGCGTGGTAGAATGTAAGGGCTGCGGAGAGACTGGGGTGAATTGTGAGACTACAACAATATGGACTGGACTCTTAATTGATCAACATGCTTGTGCATACAAGCTTCTCCAATTAGACTATGGGAACCTTGGGTTGTTCAACATATAAACATAGATACTTGCAAATTGGTTTTACATGAATGTTACATTCATTGCTTATACTTGACAATCAGCTTACTTCATGGTTGGGATTCTTGAATATTAATTGGCCTTAGTGAAAAAATAAAGTTTACAGCCCAATTTATTAAAACCCACCTTTACAAGTGGGGCTCCCCCTCTTTTTGTATAAAAGAAGGGAGGAGATGCTGGGAGCCAAAGCTGTCAGACATACATGCTCTCAGAAAATTACTAACCTGCTTATCTCATGAGTTCACCAACGCAGTTTACTTACCTCAGGAATTTACAAGCCAGCTTACTTACCTCAGGAATTTGCTTATCTCAGAAATTTACGAGTGCCAAGAATTGTGAGTGCCTGGCACTTCTCCAAATGTACCCTCTCCCTGAACTGTGCCTGCCCCCTTTCCCGCCACAAATTTCCCGCTCCCTTGTCCATATAAACTCTGCACCTAATAAAGACAATGAGACCTCGATCAGATTATAGACCTGGTCTTCTCCTTGTGTTTGGTTTTTTGTCTCTTAATTCAGGTTATTCTCTCCCCGGACCCTAGCTGAAAACCCTGCAGGTCAGGGTGAATACACTTGGGAGGCAGAAGCAGGTGGATATCTGTGAGTTCAAGGTTAGTATGGTTTACAGAGCAAGTTCCAGGCCAGCTGGGACTACAGGGACATCTTGTTTTAAAAAACACAAACAAACAAATAAACCCCGTGTGTGTGTGTCTGTGTGTCTGTGTGTCTGTGTGTGTGTGTGTGTGTGTGTGTGTGTTTTATCTGGTCTCAATCTCACAGAGATCTGCTTGCCTCTGCCTCCTGAATCCCGGGCAGACTATTTTAAAATGTCAACACAAGCAATCATGTCTTTTTATGGCATGTTGCACCTAACACCGAGTAATTGGCTTTTCAGGACCCGAGACCATCAGCGAGCACATGTGGTCCCATCCTTCACTGCACCTAACACACAGAGCAGAGGGGCCAAGTGACTCCCAGCATCACACACCAGCTTGTAGCAGGGCAGGCACCTACTCATTCTTACCTGAGGGTTTTGGAACCAGACCAATGTCCCACAGACGTTTTAAGAGGCCTCTGATTCCTTGAATGGAAATAGCACTAACAGCCATTTGACAGTGATTAAAAAACAAAACAAAAAACACTGTTTAATACCAGCACTTGGGAGGCAGAGGCAGGAGAACCTCTGTGAGTTAAGGCCAAGCCAGCCTGGTCTACCTAGTGAGCTCTAGGCTACAGGGAGACCTTGTCTCAAAAAAACAAAAACAAAAAGTAATAAATAAAACACTCTTAGTACCTACTCACAATATACTATGCTGAAAGACAGTTTAACTGACTAAAGTTTTCAAGAAGAGTATTAACTTAAAAGGCCACAGAAGATAAAAAGCAAAGCTTGAATATATAAAGCTTTTTTCTTTGGAGAAAGAGTCTCCCTGTAGTCCCATCTAGCCTGGAATTCTATATATAAATCAGGCTGGCCTCAATCCCACAAAGATCCACTTGCCCCTGCATCTCAAATACTGGGATTAAAGGCATGCACCACCATACTTGGCTCTCTATGAGGTAATTTTTAATATAAAAATCTTCATATAATATTTTACTTATTTTCATTTTATGTATGGTGTATTGCCTGCATGTATGTAAGATTAGATTCCCCTGGAACTGGAGTTATAGATGGTTATTAGCCATCACGTGTGAGCTGGGAACCAAACCCAGGTCCTCTGGGAGGGGAACCAGTACTCCTAACCACTGAGCCATCTGCCTCCATCTCAAGCCAGGAGGAGGACTTGGTAATGTGTAAGAGTCTCCTGCATGGTTCTGGTGTTAAAAGTGTGAAGGGGTCATAGAGAGCAGCTGAGGCCTGGCACTATGAGAAACCCTGCGAAGCTCAGAAGATTGTGAGTCAATCCCAGATGTCCAGCCTTAAGCTGCTTTGCTAGACTTTGGTTTTTCTTGGGTGTGCCAGACTCTTTTTTTTTTTTTTTTTTTTTGACACAGGGTCTCCCTTTAGTCTCAGCTGGCCTGGAGCTTACTATGTAGATCAGGCTGGCCTTGAACTCACAGAGATGCACCTGCCTCTGCTTCCCCAGTGCTGGGATTAAAGGTGTGAGACACCATCCCCGGCACTAAAGATGGTTCTTAGCCACCATGTGGGTGCTGAGAATCGAACCTGGGTCCTCTGCAAGAGCAGTCAATCCTCTTAACTGCTGAGCCATCTCTCCAGCCCTGGCGTGCCAGACTCTTTACTTTGAAATAAGAGAGTATTTGTTTTGGATTTTATAGGAGCCCACAGTTAAGAGACTCTGTCTTGTAATATTAATATTGACATCATACCTTGGTCTAACAGTGATGTATATGTGTGTCAAGTTGACCAGAGGTCAACTGAGCTGGACAGCTTTAGTGTCAACTTAACACACCTGGACTGAGGGGGCCTCAACTGGAGAACTGCCTCCATTGGACTGGCCTGTGCCCGTATCTGTGCAGTATTTTCTTGATTGTTGAGTGATATGGAAGGGCCCAGCCCACTGTGGGCAGTGCCACCCTGAGCAGACTGTTCTGTACTGTATAAGAAAGCAAGCCAGTAAGCAGCATTCCTCCATGGCCTGTGCTTCAGCTTCTACCTCCAGGTTCCTGCCTTTAGTATATTGGGCTCCCTACATAATGAACTGTGAGGAGGGAGACAGAAGATAAATAAACCCTTTCCTCCCTAAGTTGGTATTGGTCAGAGTTTTTTATTACAGCAACTGAAAGCAGAATAGATAAAGACAAACTATAATAACAACAAAACACTGTAGGAAATTGGAGCTATATTAGAAAATTCATACCTTTTAACAATTACCATATCCTTAATATATTTATGTACATATACATATATAGAGTTAAAATTGTCCCTTAAGGGCCATTAAGTTGGCTCAGTGAATAAAAGTGCTTGCTACCAGACCTGACAACCCAGGTTCAAATCCCAGGACCCACATGGTAGAAGAACAGAACCAACTCCTGTCATCTGTCTACTGATAAAAGTACCATGGCACGCTGGGTGTGGTGGCATGTGCCTTTAATCCTAGCACTCGTAAGGTAGAGGCAGGCAGCTCTCTCTGAGTTCAAGGCCAGTCCGGTCTACACAGTGAGTTCCAGGTCAGCTGGGACTAAAAGGAGACCCTGTCTCAAAAAGACAAAAAAAAAAAAAAAAAAAAAAAAAGGGTTGCCATGGCACACAAATGTCCCCCAATAATAAGTAAATAACTCACAAACTTTCGAACGAAAGAACCCTATAGGTGATATTTGCTTGCTCCCTTATCTTCAATCAAGAAACGGAGTTTGTTGGCTACAAAACGTATATCATATATGAGGCTGGAGAGATTGCCCTATGGTTAGAGCGCTGATCGCTCTTTGCAGAGGACGGGTTCTCAAATCCCAGCACCACCTATGGTTGGGAGAACCGATCTGAACTCCGATTCCAGGAGCACTCCAGTTCCAGGGGGGAACCTGTGCCCTCTCCTGACGCGCTGCGGCTTTGCACACACTGGTGCAAGACAAACCTACATGCAGATTAGTAATTCATACACATAAAAATAAAAAATGTTAAAGTATTTGATAATAAATTTTACATGCCTTTAAGATGTTTTTCTTTTTCGGCGGGTGTGGTGGCACACACCTTAATCCCTAGCACGTGGGAGGCAGCGCAGGCGGATCCTTTTGTGAGTTCAGGCCAGCCGGTTCAACGAGTAAATTCCAGGAGGCCAGAGCTATAGGGAGACACGGGCTCAAAAAAAGTCCAAAAAAAAAAAAGAAATGTTTTCACTGAAAGAAAAAACCAAACAAGGAAAAAGGCAATTATTTCATCTCATCCACTCAGAAATAATCAGAGCTGATATCCTGTTGTATTACATACCCTTCTAGGTATTTTGTAAGTATGTGCATAAGCAAAATAACGAGTTCTTCCCAAATACATCCTATGACAGTTTTTAAGATTAATTATCTTTCTATGAGTATATATATGTTTCTGAAACACCTGTTTGTGTGTGTGTGTGTACAAGGTGGGCTTCAGGCCAGCTGGAATAAAGGGAGACCCTGCTCAAAAATAAAAACAAAACAAAAACAACAAAAAAAAGCTTATCAGGGACCTGGAGAGATGGTCGAGCAGTTAAGAGCACCGACTGCCCTTGCAGAGAACCTAGGTTTTGAGGCCCAGCCCCCACGTGGTGGCCTAAGAACCGTCTTTGACTCCAGTTTCCAGGGGACTCTGACACCATCTACTGACCTCCACGTCCAATTGCCTGGGACACGGGTGACTACCTAGCATGCAACACAGTACACTCATGACTAAAAAATAAGAAATTTTTTTAAAGTTAAGAAAAAAAGCTTATCAGGTTTTTATAGATCTCTGGGAAGGATCAAGTGTTTGATTTCTGATTATACTGGAAAATATAACTTAAATACATTGAAGACTAGGCAGAGATGAAATTTACTACTGTTAGTCTCCAAGTATTTTTTGAAAGCATTATAAAAACAGCATGTAATAGTCACTGCATTTACAGTGAAACAAGCCTGCAGTTTTCCATTAAAGTTCCCAGTATACGAAGGAAATGCTTGTACTCATGGATTATCACTTATAGCTAAAAAATGAAAAAAAAAGGAAACAGAGAGAAAGATGCAAGACAGTTATGGCAGAATACATGATCTGGGATGGGGTGGGGGTGGGGGGGAAGGGAAAGGGAAAAATGCCTGATCTGAATTGGAAAATGATGTACGAAATGCACAAAGCATCAATAAAAAAAAAAATTAAAAAAAAAAAGTTCCCAGTATAATTTTACTCAAATTATGAAAGCATGAAATATAAACTTATATTTCATGTTATCTCTCATTTGTGGTTCCTAACACAAAATCCTTATATGAAAGTCAAAGTGAGTAACTGGTTAGTAAGATACCATCACATTGATGGTTATCACTATAGATACAGTTTGAAGTATGTCTCTATTTCTCTATTTTTCTCAGTTCTAAGATTTATGAGAAAGAACAAATCTTTTTTTTTTTAAGAACAAATCTTTTTTTCTTAAGTACATTAAAATATATATCAACTAACTATGTAATTTAGGATTATAAAGTTATATTTTTTACTTGTATACAACTTATAGTTAAACTGTAACTCTTGGGGCTAGAGAGATGGCTCAGTGGTTAAGAGCACTGACTGCTCTTACAGAGGACCCAGGTTTGATTTCTAGCACCCACATGGTGGCTAACAACCAGTTGTAATTCCAGTTCCAGGGGATCTGGCGCCCTCTTCTGACCTATTCGGGCATTGCACGACACAGGTACATCTATCTATATTCAGGCAATACACTCATGCACATAAAAAATAAAAAATAAAAATAAATAAAATATCTTTAAAAACTGTGAATCCCTAAATATGTTTTGCAATTAACCTATAGATTCAGACTTTGTAAATTTCCCATATCTAAGAAGTGAAGAAAAAAAAAAAAGCTAAGAGTAGAATCATGAACATCAAAGGCTGGGATAGATGCTCCCAAAGCACAGAGTTGAAGTGTTGCCTAGAGTTCCGGTGTGCAAGAAGGCAGTGACATGCTTCAAGTAGAAAACACACTGTTTTGGTTGGAACCCAGAAGTTGCTCAGGATTGAAAGGTAATTCCTGGACAAACTGTCAGCCCATGAAAGGAAACAGCCAGAATTGACCAGAGACCAAGACAACAGCTCCAGAGAAAGTAGACTGTTTTGCTTCTCATCCATCTGTGCCCCTTTTCTAAGCCTAGGGAACAATCTTCGGAAGAGGGGGCATGGTAGAATGCAAGGGCTGCGATTGGGGTGAATGGTGAAACTACAGCAATATAGTCTGGGCACTCATTTGATCAACTTGATTGAACATACAAGCCCCCCCTGCTGGATGGTGGGACCCATGGGCTGTGTGGGTTTGGGCACAACTGCTTGCAAATTGGTTTTACATGAAGGATGCTTTTACTCATAAATTATTACTTAATGTTAAAAAATGAAAAAAAAAACCTGAAAGATGCAGGACAGTTATGGCAGAATGCATGGGTTCTGCCAGAACTCTTTTTTTTTTTTTTTTTTTGACACAGGGTCTCCCTTTCGTCTCAGCTGGCCTGGAGCTTACTATGTAGATCAGGGGCTGGCCTTGAAACTCACAGAGATTGCACCTGCTCCTGCTCCCCAGTGCTGGGATTACGGTGTGAGTGAGACACCACATCCGGCACTAAAGATGGGTCTTAGCCACATGTGGGTGCTGAGAATCGAACTGGGTACTCTGCAAAAGCAGTCATTTCTCTTACCTGCTGCGCCATCTCTCCACCCTGGCGTGACAGTACTCTTTACTTTGAAATTGAAAATAAAGAGCGTAATTTGTTTGGATTTTATAGGAGCCCCAGTTAAGACTTTGCTTGAATAATTTATTTGATCATACTGTCTAACAGTTGATGTTTTAGTGTCAAGTTGACAAGAGGTTCAACTGAGCTGGACAGCTTTAGTGTGCAACTTTAAACACTGGACTAAGAGGGCCTCAACTGGAGAACTGCCTCCTTTGGACTGCCTGTGCCCGTATTGTGCAGTATTTTCTTGTGTTTGAGTGATATGGAAGGGCCCAGCCAACTGTGGGCAGGCCACCCTGAGCAGACTGTTCTGTACTGTATAAGAAAGCAAGCCAGTTAAGCAGCATTCCTCCATGGCCTGTGCTTTCAGGTTCTACATCCAGGTTCCTGCCTTTAGTATATTGGGCTCCCTACATAATGAACTGTGAGGAGGGCGACTGTAAAGAGAAATAAACCCTTTCCTCCCTAAAGTTGGTTTTTGTCAGAGTATTTTATTACAAGCAACTGAAAGCCGACTAGCTAAAGACAAACTATAAGAACAACAACAAACACTGTAGGACAATCTGGAGCTATATAGTCGAAAATTTCATTACCTTTACAAATTACCAATCCATTAATATATGTATGTACATATACCATATATAGAGTTAAAATTGTCCCTTAAGGGCCATTAAGTTGGCTCAGTGAATAAAAGTGCTTGCCAGAACCTGACTCAAACCCAGGTTCAAATCCCAGGACCCACATGGTAGAAGAACAGAACCAACTCCTGTCATCTGTCTACTGATAAAAGTACCATGGCACGCTGGGTTGTGGTGGCCTGTGCTTTAATCCTAGCACTCGTAAGGTAGAGGCAGGCAGCTCTATCTGAGTTCAGGGCCAGTCCGGTCTACACAGTGAGTCCAGGTCAGCTGGGACTAAAAGGAGACCCTGTCTCAAAAGACAAAAAAAAAAAAAAAAAAAAAAAAAAAAAGTGCCAGGCACACAAATGCCCTCCACTAAATAAGTAAATAACTCACAAACTTTCTACACGAAAGAACCCTAATAGGTGATATTTGCTTGCTCCACTTATCTTCAATCAAGAAACGGAGTTTGTTCTTAAAAACGTTATTATATATATTGGCTGGAGAGATGGCCTAGTGGTTAACGAGCGTGACTGCTCTGCAGAGGACCAGGGTTCCAATCCCCAGCACCCACCATGGTGGCTGAGAACCGTCCGTAAACTCCGATTCCAGGAGATACTCCATTTCCAGGGGAATCGATGCCCTTACTGACCTCTGCGGGCATTGCACGACACGGGTTGCACAAACATACATGCCGATAGTTACATGTTCATTACACATAACATAAAATAAAAAATTTTTTTAAATGTATTTATAATAATTTTAACCATGCCTTTAAGATTGTTTCTTTTTTCGCCGGGTGTGGTGGCACACACCTTTAATCCTAGCACTTGGGAGTGCAGGGGCAGGCGGATCTGTGTGAGTTAAAAGGCCCAGCCTGGTCTACAGAGTAAGTTCCAGGGCGTGCCAGCGCTATAGGGAGACCCTGTCTCCAAAAGTCCAAAAAAAAAAAAAGAAAATGTTTTCACTTGAAAAAGAAACAAACCAAACAAGGGAAAAGTCAATTATTTCATTCTCATTCCCACTCAGAAATAATCAGAGCTGATATCCTGTTGTATTACATACCCTTCTAGGTATTTTGTAAGTATGTGCATAAGCAAAATAACGAGTTCTTCCCAAATACATCCTATGACAGTTTTTAAGATTAATTATCTTTCTATGAGTATATATATGTTTCTGAAACACCTTTTGTGTGTGTGTTGTACAAGTGATTCGCCAGCTGGGAATTAAAGGGAGACCCTGGTCCTCTAAAAATAAAAAAACAAAAACAAAAACAACAAAAAAAAAAGCTTATCCGGGACCGGAAGAGATGGTCTCAGCAGTTAAGAGCACCGACTGCTGCTGCAGAGGACCTAGGTTTTTGATTCCCGCACCCACATGGTGGCTAAGAACCGGCTTTGACTCCAGTTTCCAGGGATCGAATTTGCCCTTTCATGACCTCCCGTCATTTGCCTGACACGGTTGCCATCTCCACATGCACACAGTACACTCATGCCATAAAAATAATAAATTTTTTAAAAAGTAAAAAAAAAAAGCTTTCGTTTTATAGGATCTCTGTGGAAGAATCAAGTTTGATTTATACTGATGTATATTGTACATATTACTTTAAAAATACATGTTGACATACTAGGCAGAGATGAAATTTACTACTGTTAGTCTCCAAGTATTTTTTGAAAGCATTATAAAAACAGCATGGTAATAGTCACTGCTTTACAGTGAAAAACACGCCTGCAGTTTTCCATTAATTTTTTCCCAGTCTCGAAGGATGCTTGTACTCCCGGATTATCACTTATAGCTAAAAAAGTGCTGGGAGCCAAAGCTGTCAGACATACATGCTCTCAGAAAATTACTAACCTGCTTATCTCATGAGTTCACCAACGCAGTTTACTTACCTCAGGAATTTACAAGCCAGCTTACTTACCTCAGGAATTTGCTTATCTCAGAAATTTACGAGTGCCAAGAATTGTGAGTGCCTGGCACTTCTCCAAATGTACCCTCTCCCTGAACTGTGCCTGCCCCCTTTCCCGCCACAAATTTCCCGCTCCCTTGTCCATATAAACTCTGCACCTAATAAAGACAATGAGACCTCGATCAGATTATAGACCTGGTCTTCTCCTTGTGTTTGGTTTTTTGTCTCTTAATTCAGGTTATTCTCTCCCCGGACCCTAGCTGAAAACCCTGCAGGTCAGGGTGAATACACTTGGGAGGCAGAAGCAGGTGGATATCTGTGAGTTCAAGGTTAGTATGGTTTACAGAGCAAGTTCCAGGCCAGCTGGGACTACAGGGACATCTTGTTTTAAAAAACACAAACAAACAAATAAACCCCGTGTGTGTGTGTCTGTGTGTCTGTGTGTCTGTGTGTGTGTGTGTGTGTGTGTGTGTGTTTTATCTGGTCTCAATCTCACAGAGATCTGCTTGCCTCTGCCTCCTGAATCCCGGGCAGACTATTTTAAAATGTCAACACAAGCAATCATGTCTTTTTATGGCATGTTGCACCTAACACCGAGTAATTGGCTTTTCAGGACCCGAGACCATCAGCGAGCACATGTGGTCCCATCCTTCACTGCACCTAACACACAGAGCAGAGGGGCCAAGTGACTCCCAGCATCACACACCAGCTTGTAGCAGGGCAGGCACCTACTCATTCTTACCTGAGGGTTTTGGAACCAGACCAATGTCCCACAGACGTTTTAAGAGGCCTCTGATTCCTTGAATGGAAATAGCACTAACAGCCATTTGACAGTGATTAAAAAACAAAACAAAAAACACTGTTTAATACCAGCACTTGGGAGGCAGAGGCAGGAGAACCTCTGTGAGTTAAGGCCAAGCCAGCCTGGTCTACCTAGTGAGCTCTAGGCTACAGGGAGACCTTGTCTCAAAAAAACAAAAACAAAAAGTAATAAATAAAACACTCTTAGTACCTACTCACAATATACTATGCTGAAAGACAGTTTAACTGACTAAAGTTTTCAAGAAGAGTATTAACTTAAAAGGCCACAGAAGATAAAAAGCAAAGCTTGAATATATAAAGCTTTTTTCTTTGGAGAAAGAGTCTCCCTGTAGTCCCATCTAGCCTGGAATTCTATATATAAATCAGGCTGGCCTCAATCCCACAAAGATCCACTTGCCCCTGCATCTCAAATACTGGGATTAAAGGCATGCACCACCATACTTGGCTCTCTATGAGGTAATTTTTAATATAAAAATCTTCATATAATATTTTACTTATTTTCATTTTATGTATGGTGTATTGCCTGCATGTATGTAAGATTAGATTCCCCTGGAACTGGAGTTATAGATGGTTATTAGCCATCACGTGTGAGCTGGGAACCAAACCCAGGTCCTCTGGGAGGGGAACCAGTACTCCTAACCACTGAGCCATCTGCCTCCATCTCAAGCCAGGAGGAGGACTTGGTAATGTGTAAGAGTCTCCTGCATGGTTCTGGTGTTAAAAGTGTGAAGGGGTCATAGAGAGCAGCTGAGGCCTGGCACTATGAGAAACCCTGCGAAGCTCAGAAGATTGTGAGTCAATCCCAGATGTCCAGCCTTAAGCTGCTTTGCTAGACTTTGGTTTTTCTTGGGTGTGCCAGACTCTTTTTTTTTTTTTTTTTTTTTGACACAGGGCTTCCTTAGTCTCAGCGGCCTGGAGTTACTGTGTAGATCGGCTGGCTCTTGAACTCCACAGAAGTGCACTGCCTCTTGTTTCCCAGGCTGGGATTAAGGTGTGAGAACCAACTTCCCGACTGCTAAGAGTGGTTCTTAAGCCACCAGTGGTGCTGGATCGAACCTGGGTCCTCTGCAACGAGCAGCAATCCTCCTTAAACTGCCTGGCCATCTCTCCAGCCTGCGTGCCGGACCTCTTTACTTTGAATAGAGAGTATTTGTTGGATTTTATAGGAGCCCCACAGTAAGAGACCTGGTCTGTATTAAATATGACATCATACTTTGGTCTAACAGTGATGTAATGTGGTCAAAGATGACCAGCACGGTCAACTTGAGCTGGACCGCTCTTTACGGTTGTCAATCTTAACACACCTGGCTTAGGGCTCAAACTGGGATAACTGCTCCCATTGGATGGCTGTGCCGTCATTGGACTATTCTCTCTTGCATTGTCAGTGATATTGGAAGGGGCCCAGCCCACTTGGCGCAAGTAGCCAGCCGTGGACAGTTCCTATTGTAAGAAAGAACCAGTGCAAGCAAAAAAAATTTCCTCCATGGCCTTGTGCTCGCTTTACTCCATGTTCCTGCCTTCTGAGCTGTACTTGGGCTTCTCTAACGTATAACTGATGGAGCCGGAGACAAGAAATAGAAACATCAAACCCTTCCTCCTTAAGTTGTTTGTATCTATAAGTTTTTTAGTCCAGCAACTGAGCAGATAGATAAAGACAACACTATTAATAACACAAAACACTGTAGGATTGGATGCTTATTAGACAACATTCATACCTTTACACAATTACCATATCCCTTAATATACTTATGTACACTATACATATCATAGAGTTAAAATTTACCCTTAAGGGCCATTAATTGGCTTCAGTGAATAAAGTGCTTGCTACCAGAACCTGACCACCCCAGGTCTTCAAATCCCAGGACCACATGGATCAGAGAACGAACAACTCCTGTCAAGCTGTCTACTGATTAAAAGCTATCCATGGCACGCTGGGTGTGGTTGGCATGTGCCTATTATCCTAGCACTCGTAACGGTAGAGGCATGCAGCTCTCTTAGAGTTCAAGGCCATGTCGGTTACACAGTGAGTTCCAGTCACTGGGCTCTAAAAGGAGGACCCTGTCTCAAAGACCAAAAAAAAAAAACAAAAAAAAAAAAAAAAAAAAAAAAAAAAAAAAAAAAAAAGGTGCCATGGCACACAAATGCCCCAATAAATAAGTAAATAACTCACAAACTTTCTACACGAAAGAACCCTAATAGGTGATATTTGCTTGCTCCACTTATCTTCAATCAAGAAACGGA
Organism: Rhizomys pruinosus; assembly: GCA_009823505.1. Taxonomy (NCBI): domain Eukaryota; kingdom Metazoa; phylum Chordata; class Mammalia; order Rodentia; family Spalacidae; genus Rhizomys; species Rhizomys pruinosus. Next base: position 10,871 of record VZQC01012751.1, on the reverse strand, counting down.
GTTTGTTCTTAAAAACGTATTATATATATGAGGCTGGAGAGATGGCCTAGTGGTTAAGAGCGCTGACTGCTCTTGCAGAGGACCAGGGTTCAATCCCCAGCACCCACATGGTGGCTGAGAACCGTCCGTAACTCCGATTCCAGGAGAACTCCAGTTCCAGGGGAATCCGATGCCCTCTCCTGACCTCTGCGGCATTGCACGACACGGGTGCACAAACCTACATGCAGATAGTACATTCATACACATAAAATAAAAAATTTTTTAAATGTATTATATAATAATTTTACATGCCTTTAAGATGTTTCTTTTTCGCCGGGTGTGGTGGCACACACCTTTAATCCTAGCACTTGGGAGGCAGAGGCAGGCGGATCTTTGTGAGTTCAAGGCCAGCCTGGTCTACAGAGTAAGTTCCAGGACGGCCAGAGCTATAGGGAGACCCTGTCTCAAAAAAGTCCAAAAAAAAAAAAGAAATGTTTTTCACTGAAAAGAAAAAACCAAACAAGGAAAAGGCAATTATTTCATCTCATCCACTCAGAAATAATCAGAGCTGATATCCTGTTGTATTACATACCCTTCTAGGTATTTTGTAAGTATGTGCATAAGCAAAATAACGAGTTCTTCCCAAATACATCCTATGACAGTTTTTAAGATTAATTATCTTTCTATGAGTATATATATGTTTCTGAAACACCTTTTGTGTGTGTGTGTGTACAGAGTGAGCTTCAGGCCAGCTGGGAATAAAGGGAGACCCTGTCTCAAAAATAAAAACAAAAACAAAAACAACAAAAAAAAGCTTATCAGGGACCTGGAGAGATGGCTCAGCAGTTAAGAGCACCGACTGCCCTTGCAGAGGACCTAGGTTTGATTCCCAGCACCCACATGGTGGCTAAGAACCGTCTTTGACTCCAGTTCCAGGGGACTCGAATGCCCTCTTCTGACCTCCACGTCATTGCCTGACACAGGTGCACCTACCTACATGCACACAGTACACTCATAGACATAAAAAATAATAAATTTTTTAAAAAGTTAAAAAAAAAAGCTTATCAGTTTTATAGGATCTCTGTGAAGAATCAAGTTTGATTATACTGATTATACTGAAAATATAACTTAAAATACATGAAATACTAGGCAGAGATGAAATTTACTACTGTTAGTCTCCAAGTATTTTTTGAAAGCATTATAAAAACAGCATGTAATAGTCACTGCATTTACAGTGAAACAAGCCTGCAGTTTTCCATTAAAGTTCCCAGTATACGAAGGATGCTTGTACTCATGGATTATCACTTATAGCTAAAAAAGGAAAAAAAAAAAAACAGAGAAAGATGCAAGACAGTTATGGCAGAATACATGATCTGGGATTGGGGTGGGTGGGGTGGGGGGGAAAGAGGGAAAGGGAGGGAAAAAATGCCTGATCTGTATGTGGGAAACATGATGTACCGAAATGCACAAACGCATCAATTAAAAAAAAAAATTACTAAAAAAAAAAAGTTCCCAGTATAATTTTACTCAAATTATGAAAGCATGAATATAACTTCATTCATTTATCCATCATTTGTTGGTTCCTAACACAAAAATCCTTTATGAAAGTCAAAGTGAGTAACCTGGTTACGTAAGATTACCACACATTGATTGTTATGCTATAGATACAGTTTGAAGTATGTCTCTATTTCTCTATTTTTCTCAGTTCTAAATTTATGAGAAAGAACAAATCTTTTTTTTTTAAGAACAAATCTTTTTTTCTTAAGTACATTAAAAATATATATCAACTAAACTATGTAATTTACGGATTATAAAATTATATTTTTACTTGTATACAAACTTTGTTATAAACTGTTGTCTACTGTATTTCTTTCTTCTTCTTGGGTTTCCTAGAGGAGAGCGCTCGTGGTCATTATTAAGAGTCACTGACTGCTCTTACAGCAGGACCCGGTTTGACTTCTAGCACCCAATGGTGGTAACAACCAGTGTAACTTCCAGTTCCAGGGATATCGCAACTCTTCTGACCTATTCGGGATTGCCGACACAGGTACATCTATCTATATTAAGGCACTACACTCATGCACTAAAAAATAACAAATATAAAATAAATAAAATATCTTTAAAACTGTTGAATCCCTAAATCTGTTTGCAATTAACCTATAGATTCAGACTTTGTAAATTCCCATATCTAAGAAGTGGTGAAGAAAAAAAAAAAGCTAAGAGTAGAATCATGAAAATCAAATGCTGGGATAGATGCTCCCAAAAGCACAGAGCTGAAGTGTTGCCTAGGTTCCGGTGTGCAAGAGGCAGTGACATTGCTTCAAGTAGCAAAACACACTGTTTTGGTTGGAACCCAGAAGTTGCTCAGGCTTGAAGGTCTATTCCTGGGACAAATGTCAAGCCCATGAAAGGAAACAGCGAATTGACCAGAGTCCAAAAAAAACAGCCAGAGAGAGTGGATTGTTTTCTTCTCACTCACTGTGCCCCTTTTATAAGGGCCTAGGGAACCAATCTTCGAAGGGGGGGCATGGTTTCGAATGCAATGGCTGCGAACTTTAGGGGGGTGAATGGTGAAACTACAGCAATATAGTCTGGGCACTCATTTGATCAACTTGATTGAACATACAAGCCCCCCCTGCTGGATGGTGGGACCCATGGGCTGTGTGGGTTTGGGCACAACTGCTTGCAAATTGGTTTTACATGAAGGATGCTTTTACTCATAAATTATTACTTAATGTTAAAAAATGAAAAAAAAAACCTGAAAGATGCAGGACAGTTATGGCAGAATGCATGATCTGGGATGGGGTGGGGTGGGATGGGGGGAAGGGAAAGGGAAATATGCCTGAACTGAATTGGAAAATGATGTATGAAATACACAAAGCATCAATAAAAAATGAAAATTAAAAAAAAAAGAAAACACTGTTTTATAAGCTTTGTTCAAAGCATAAAATACAAGCTCTTAGCTATAAATTTGATGCTAATGAAGTAACAACATACTGAATACGGATATGGTGTTTTTATAACACAGCATACATAGCAAAGCTATATGGGGATGGCTTTATACAGCAGAAGCAGGAAATGAGAAATTGATAAAAGCTACAAAATATTAGTTACACAAAATGAGCAAACCCTGAGAACCTAATGTGCAACACGGTAGCCATAATGAACAATTCTGTAGGGTATATTTGAATCATTAAGAGGGTTGATTTTAATTGCTTTCACCAAAAAGAAAGAAAATGGTAACGAAGTTACATAGTGACTAATTGGCTGATTAAGACTTTGTAACCAGAGACCTCAGAACTTATTTCTGTAATTCTTTAAGGAACAAATAGCCTGATATTTGATAATGTAATGTTTAAGGAAACTTTAGAGATCTTAATTAGCTTAAATGATAATTGTGTGTGTATGTTTTTGGTGTTGTTATTTGATTTGGAAGTATGTTCAATAAAACTGGTTAAATTAAAAAAATTTTTAAAAATTAAAAAAAAAGAAAGAAAAAAAAAGAAGCAGGGTGTGGTGGCACAAGCCTTTAATCCCAGTAGAGGCAGGTGGATCTCTGTGACTTCAAGGCCAGCCTGATCTACATATCCAGTTCTAGGCCAGCTGGGGCTACAGGGAGACCCTGTCTCAAAAAGACCCAAAAATCAAAACCAAACAAAAACAAAAAAACCCAACCAACCAATCCAAAACAAACTTGTAAATCAAGTTGTTGTTTGTTTTTGAGATAGGGTCTCCCTGTAGCCCCAGCTGGCCTGGAACTGGCTATGTAGATCAGGCTGGCCTTGAACTCAATAGAAATCCCTCACCTCTGCCTCCTGAGTGCTGGGATTAAAGATGTGCACCACTATGCCCAGCTAAATCAAGTTTAAAGAGAAGTCATTAGCAATGCTGAGAAAATGAAGGAAAGCCACATTCCACATAATTGTCTGAATAACAGCACACAATTGAGTTGGCTATTCTATTAGTTTTTAGTGGAAAAAATCAAGTGTGTGCTGAGACAGACTGACTTGGATGCCTCATAGTATATCTGACATGTCAATAATGGGCACATTGGCCAGGATGAGGCAGGAGTAGAGATGCAGGATTCCTGCTGGCCAGCACAAGTTTCACAGGACATTTCTCTAGCAATTCAAGAAGAACCTGGAGCCCCCAGGAAGTTATTACATGAAGGACAGAAATTCCAGAGTGTCTGAATTTGGCCAAAGCTACCCGTGTGAAAGACATCACCCAGAGTACCAGCTGAAAGACAGGAACTACACCAAACAGTGGTTCAGAGATATGGAGAAGAAGAATCCATAAAGGAAACTGAGCAAGAGAAGCCCAAGAATACCTAAAAGCAAACAACTACCACTAGAAAGCTCAAGGATACCGCATCCATAAAAGGAAGCAGGGAAAAGAAGTCAGGACATGAAGGACAGAATAGGGACAGTCCTGTGTTGCCAAAGCAACAGCACTCCGCAGCAGGCCACTGTTTTGAACACTGAGACTGCAGGCCAGGCTGCAGCAAACCAAAGGCCAACCTTCCACCTTCTAAGTCTGATTGCACTCATGAAGACCACGGGTGATGGTGGTGAGGACAGGTAAGCACTCGGCTCTCTCTAGTCTGCTGCTTCTGCCCTCTGCTGGTCCTGCACACACTCAGCTCTGTAACAGAACTTGGTAGGTGGGGCTGGGGTGCTAACAACTGAATACTGCAGCCACTAAACTGTCCAAAGGAGTCACACTCCAGTCTATGTGCATCATGATGCTCAATTCAGAAGCAGACACGAGACTGGGGATTTAGCTCAGTGGTTAGAGTGCGAAGCCCTGGGTTTGGGAGCTACCGGAGGCCCTGTCTGGCCATCTGGATATATCACGAGAAGCAGCTGTTTTGCCAGGGAAAGGCAAGGAGAGTCAAAAACCAACAGTACTCAGCTCAGTGGAGCACACCTGCCCACGATTTGTTCAGCAGGACTTTGAATAGTGTGGCCACAAATGAAGGGGAGAGCCCTCATGCACCTGGACAGTGGAATGGTGCCCTGCCACCTTTACAAAATAGGCAGATGATATTTATTCATATTTTAAATAGTAAAAATACAGCAACTAGAGCTGGGCGTGGTGGCACACACCTTTAAGCCCAGCTCTTGGGAGGGAGAAGTAGGTGCATCTCTGTGAGTTCAAGGCCAGCCTGGTCTACAGAGTGAGTTCCAGGACAGCTGGGGCTACAGGAAGACCCTGTCTCAAAAAAGAAAAAAAAAAAAAAAAGAGCTTGGGTCTTACACTTAAAAACAATTTTTTTAATGTGGATGAGTGTACTGCCTGCATGTTTCCTTGGAGTCAGAAGAAGGCATGGGATCCCCCCAACTGGAGTTACAAATGGTTTCTAGATGCCATATGGGTGCTGGGAATCGAACAGGGTCCTCTGCAAGAGTAGCCCAGCACTCTTAACCACTGAGCCATCTCTCAGACCCACAAGGAACTTACAGGCACACCCTTTTCTTTTATCCAACCACGTACATCCTCATTCATCTCTCCTTCTGATATAAGCTGGCAGTTGTGAAGCGCTCTGCCTCCTTCCCTCATGCCCATATTTGTCTCAGAAATCTCTCCCAGTGTCCCAAGCACCCACCCTTACATTCCCGATGACCAATGCTAAACGGAAACTAAAGCCACAAATCCCAGCTCTGAAAATTAGAATATTCGAAAACAGGACGAATTACCAGCCTGAGAGTATGTTAATCTTGTCTTTTAGATACCTAAAAACAACAAAAATAAATGACAAAAAACCCTAAACTCAGTTACAAGTTTGTAATTATACTTGCAGTTTCAGGGGCTGTGAAAAACACTCTAAAATTTAAAACCCACCATATTTAAGACATAAATCAAATTCCTAGTTTCTCAGAGGAAACAGGACTGTACTCATAAAATTGAGTCACTACAGAAAGTCGTTTTACTCTTGTACCCCTTTGGAAGCTGCTCCCCATTAAACCAGGGATGTTCTTGTATTCAGCAATCACCGACTAAAGCACGGACCCCTTCCTACTACAAGAGCAGTGTCCAGGCTCAAGGATGAGCCTCAGGTCTCACACCTGCTCCGCTGCAGCTAGACAGCTGAGGGGAGAGCTTACTACAGCATCTTACTTTTTCCCCACACAGAGAACCCAGGTAGCAAGTCACATTTTTAAACTTAGCACTATGGGGCTAGAGAGATAGCCTAGTGGTTAAGAGCTCCGACTGCTCTTGCAAAGGACCCGGGTTCGATCCCCAGCACCCACATGGCGGCTGAAAACCGTCTTTAACTCCAGTTCCAGGGGAATCTGACACCCTCTTCTGACCTCCGCGGCATTGCACGACACGGGTGCACCAACCTGCATGCAGACAATACATTCATACACATATGAAAATAAATAATAAAAAAAAATTTTAAACTTAGCACTATGAAGAAAGCCTAAGAAGAAACTTAACATACTGGCTCTAGTACATAGATATAGGTCCAACTTTTAAAATAGTTCCTAGATGAGACTTGGGGGGCAGAAGCTCCCTTCTTTGAGGCCCGCCTGGTCTATGTAGCAAGTTCCAGGACAGCTATAGCTACCAGAGACCCTCTCTCAAAAATAAAATTAAGTAAAAGAAAAGAAATAAAATGGTTCCTGAGGCCTAAACATTCATATGCAAAACAGTACAACAGAAACTAGCCGAGCTGATCTACTGCCTATCACATTCAGGGTCCTATTTTATCAGAAAAGAGATGAACTGGTCCCAATCCACACCCAATTCTGTGCACCAACCCTGAGAGACCTGCCTGACTTTGGGCACCATCATGCGGTGCTGCACCATCAGTGTGTGACAGATGGAGGCCATCCTCGTGAAGACTTCCTCGCTGGCGGAGTCCCTCCACACCAGGTTCAACAGGGTGTTGGTCTGCTGCTTTGTATCCAGCTTTCTCAGACACTCCTCAGTGATGTATGGAGCTGAGACCTTGCCATCCTCCTGAAACAAACCAGGGAGACGAGTCCAAGTAAGTGGGTGCTGCTGGAACTAGCCTAGCCAAGAAACACGAATCACTACAGATTTTCAAGAGAAAACACAAAGGCTTATCTAAAAGTCATCCACATCCCAGATAACCTCCAATATCTTTCTAACACACACTGAGGTGGCCTAACGCCTCTAGAGAGTTGCCATCTGACACCATCTCTGCCTACCACAGTAACAGCAACTGTGACACTCAGGTTTTGCCTACCATTCCAACATATTTACATATTCAAAAAAATTCACTTCATATGTAACAGACCTGAGTTGTACAAGATAGCAAACTCAGTGAAACCTTATCAGCATCTGATGACATTTCCGATTTATATTATGCCATGAGTTTAACAAAGACAAAAGAAACCTCTAAGGATAAGCACAGCACATAGTAGATCTGGTATTTGGTTTGATTTCTCCAGGTGTGATTCACTGAATAAAACCTTTGTCATGTAGCTTGTTCATGTAGGGTATTAACCAAAGATACACGCTTCTCTCCCATGTGTGCCCAGAACCTATACATGAAGACAGCATTTATGGCTCTTCTTGCTGAAGATACTGCTTAGATATGTTAATCTATAACTTATAATAATTTACCAAGGGGCTGGAGAAATGGCCTAGCGGTTAAGGGCGCCAACTGCTCTTGCAGAGGACCGGGGTTCGATTCCCAGCACCCACATGGCGGCTTAGAACTGTCTTTGACTCCAGTTCTAGGGGAATCCGACACCCTCTTCTGACCTCCGTGGCACTGCATGGCACAGGTGCACAAACCTACATGCAGACAGTACATTCATACACATACAAGAATAAATTTTTGAAAAATTAAAAAAAATTTTTTTTTTAAATTCCAGCCATCAAGCAGTGGGTGGTAGCACATGCCTTTAATCCCTGCACTCGGGAGGCAGAGGCAGGCAGATCTCTGTGAGTTCAAGGCCAGTCTGGTCTACATAGGGAGCTCCAGGCAAGCTGGGACTAAAAGGGAGACCCTGTCTCAAAAAAGCCTCCCCCCCATAACCCCCAAACATACACATAAAACATTCATACATATTAAATAAAAATAAAATACAAAAAATATACACGTCAGAACATGAGAACACTTCTGCTACATAATTTTACAAGTTATAAGTAAATAGACTGCATAAAAATCTAAAGATCAAAACAATTTAGAGGGTTAGGTTTTTTATTTTTACTTATTTAATATCATTATTTTTAGTTTTGGTGTTTTGAGACAGGGTCCTGCTATATATAGCCGAGGCTGCCCTCAAACACATTATGTAGCTCAGGGTGGTCTTTAACTCGAAATCTTCCGGCCTCAACCTCCCAGATAGTAGGATTACAGTAGTGGGCACTGTGCCTGGCTTATACTGTGAACTCTGGCCATAGAAAAGTCTTATATAATCAAATTAGGTTCTATCTAATTAAGTATCATAGGAAAAAAGGAATAATCAAACATGAACATAAAAGATCCAGCCAACAAGATAGGTGACAAGTGTGTCTGGAGTCCCCACCTCTGTAAAATGATGATCCAACTGCCCCTTCTCCAGGATGTTTTTTTGTTTGTCTGGTTTTGTTTTCTGTGACAAGGCAATGCAGGGAATGAAACCCAGGGTGTGGATCGTGTCAGGCAAGTGACCTATCAAGGAACTACATCCTTGTTCCAACTGCTATCAAGTAATTCTTAAGGGCCAACAAAACATATTTACGTGAGATGACTCAGTGGTTAAGAGCAGTGTCTGGACCCAGGCTCTATTCCCAGCACCACGTGGCAGCTAACAACTGTCTGTAACTCCAGTTCCAGGGGATTCAACAGTCTCTTCTGACATCTGTGAGCACTGTACTGCATGGGTGTACTTACATACATGCAGACAATATACTCATACACATAAAATTTTTTTAACACATTTTGGGATCAGGATTAGTTTTAGTAATATGTGTATAAATGGGATGAGGCCAAAGCGGCTGACTTTAACAGGGCTGGCTGCTTCTCTGGCTGCAGAACTAGGGATGAAGGCTACGAAGGTCCTTGGGCTTACGGGACTGGCTGGCTGGTCTGCTTCCTCGCTGTCATCCTCAGAGTCACTGGCAGAATCAGGACGGCCAGCACCAGAGGGTGAGGCAGGTAACTGGGAGAGGAAAGTCTGAAGCACTCGAAGATAAATCAGCAGGCCATCTTCGGAGAGCGTTCCTTGGATAGACAATTAGCAGAGTTACTAAAAAAACTACTTGAGACCTGTGCACCTCATCTCCTTCATTCTAAGAGGCAGCTGTGGCAGGTTATGCAGTGTTATGTCTTTGTCTCACGGTCCCTAATCCCCGAGCACCAGAAGGGTCTCTCTGGCCATTTCTGGCAAGCCCTTGCTGATCATACCCATTGAGTTAGTTCTTAGTAAAGGAAATGGGAAGCTTCACCAGCCTCAAGTTGGGGCTACTCCCCAGAAAGGAAGTGATTAGAAAGCTCAAGTTCGAAGCCCCATTCCCAGCCTCCATGGAGGGGCAGGCTAGAAAAGTGCCACAGAACCTGACCAAGGTTCTGAGCCCTGTAGGTGCCACAGAACCAGACCAAGGTTCTGAGCCCTGTAGGTGCCACAGAACCAGACCAAGGTTCTGAACCCTGTAGGTGTGCAAGCTCCACACCATCCACAGACCTGCCCAGACAGTGCACAGAGGGCTGCTCGGCTGTAGCTGCCATAATAAATGGGTGAACATGTTTCCCAGAGTTCCATGTGCTACCCTAGTAAATTATCAGGCCCAAGGAAGGGGTTACAGGAAGTTCAGTTTTTACTATTTGGTCAGAAGCACGGCAAACAATCTATTTTATACAACTGGAGTCAGTAGTGCAGTTTTGTGGGTCTGAGCTTTCAGCCTGTGGGATCTGACCCTCTCTCTAGGTAGCAAGCGTCAGCACTGAACTGCTAGGGTTGAGTGAAAAGTCTACATCTTGCATCTTGGTCACAAAAATGTGGTGTCTGAGAGTAGGAAAATGCCCATCTTCTCTGACCTCTAACAGTCACAATACACAATGTTAAATGCCCCTTCCCAGGTTTCTCTTGGCTTATCTGCTCCGCCACAGATACAGGATGAAGAAGACACAGCTTATCGTTCATACCCAAATAGCTCTCGCCAACAGTTAAAACAAAATAGAAGAGCCATGGCACCCTGCGACTCCATTTTGAGGATGGACTCTCTAGTAACAACAGTGCACTCAGAAAGGGCTCGTAAGGGAAGACAGTCTGAGTGTCTGCTAACGCTGGGATGACCAAGTGGAAAATCTGCTCAGTAAAAGGTGCTGCCAGAAACTCCTCGGTGAAGGCTGAGAAAACTTGATGCCTGGAAGGGAAAAGGGAAAAAAAGAAAAGAACCAGTTCATCAAATGACACGTTAAAATGAGTTCCCCAAATGTCCTCCTAAACAGATACATTCTACAGCAAACAAGCTAATCATTTAATATAGACTAGAATCTGACTTTGTCTAATAAGATAATTCTATATTAAAAAAAAAAATCATGGCTTTTACAAATCAGGAAATGGCTGGATCCGCAGAAGTACACATTTATATTAGGCATAAGCCAGACAAAAAGAACTGCACCCTTCCCTGTGAACAATGATGCACTGATGCAATGCACTCAGGACCATTGGTCAGTCCTCACCCACCTTGCACCTTCAGGACAGGAGCTGTATGTAAAGTGCAGTGGTTTTAGGACATTCTCCAGCAAAATTTTTGCTATAGGAACTCGAGATAAATCGGAATATTCAACGCTCGATGGAAGTTTGCTGTTAATCAACAAGTAGAGAGATCTATAATACCCTAAAAGAAAAGGAAGATGTATTTAAAATTTAGTGTGTGTTCTACAGCACGGGAGAAACTCATCAGCTTTTTTTTTTTTTTTTTTT